>VXBT01012521.1:274561-287450 GCA_013400235.1 Oriolus oriolus
TGCCGTGGGAGGCAGCGCTGCTGCGGGCCCCGGCGACCGGACTGTACCGGCACAGCCCTGCCCGGCAGCAGAGAGACTTTCAGCCCCGAAGCCTGGGGCAGATTGCCCGCAGCTTCCAAGGAAGCGCGTCCCGGTGTGCCCGGGCTGACCCGGCCCTTCTCTTTCCAGCTATGATATGGTGCACTATGGCCACTCGAACCAGCTGCGCCAGGCGCGGGCCATGGGCGATTACCTGATCGTTGGGGTCCACACGGATGGTAAGAGGTTTTACCCGGTTTCATCTCGTGCAGCCCCTCAAATTTCCCAGCAGCATTAGCCCGAAGAGAACCAAGAGCTTCTGATAGGGTCAGGCTTCTTCCTGCATCTGCTTCAGGAGCAGTAGCCTCCAAGAGAAAAATGTCCCTTCTCTGGGAGCAGAGTTACCCCTGTCACACTTTTGGACTGAGGATTAGGTGGGTCAGATCTTGCTCTTGAGGGTTGATCTGCATTCTGTGCTATAAAAACAGTTGAAACTGCTGAAAATCACTCTGATTTTGCCGGTAGGAGCTGCAGAACTTATGTTCCAAAACAAGTTACTGTGTGGAGAAAACTCATTTCAAGGCCATCTGGAAGTTAAGTGCCAGAAAAAAGTTCTTGCATGTGAAGATATATTTTAAACGGGTTTATGGATGCAGAATTTCTAGTATGAACTAAGCATAGTATGAAGTTACCATTTAAGGGGGAAATTTCCCCTAGGGGGATGCCAGGAGGCCCAGCTCATCCCCTCAGGAAGAAGTATCTGGGTACAGGGAAGCACTGAGACCTTTTGCCCTCTGAGTGAATTCCAGGGCTCTTGTTAAACGCTTAGGAAATGCAACTGCATCAAAGTATTTTCTGATCTATCTGGGGCTTCCTTTGCTACCGTAGACTGATCCTGAGCTGAGGATAAGCCTGCAGTGAAGTTCGCCTGCCCATGAAATGAGTGAGGCAGCTGTGACTGAGAGTCACTGTAGCTGCAGGACGTGCTTCTAACTGGAATTTTGTTTCTCCCCCAGAGGAGATTGCCAAACACAAGGGTCCCCCCGTCTTCACGCAGGAGGAGAGGTACAAAATGGTGCAGGCCATCAAGTGGGTTGATGAGATTGCTCCTGGAGCGCCTTATGTCACCACACTGGAAACCCTGGACAAGTACAGCTGTGACTTCTGCGTGCATGGGGGTGAGTGGTGTTTGAGGCAGTGGCTCTGCTACCACGGGCCCTCGGGGCTGTGTGCTCCAGGTGCCCTGCTGTGAGCCGAGCCCTGTCCCGGCTGGTGCGGGGGTCGGGGATACCCACTGTGTGCAGAGCTCTGCCCTCTCAGCACCTGCGCTTGGGGTGGGGGTACTCCGTGATGCAGATCTGCCTTCCCAGTGCCTGCACTGGGCAGCAAAGCTGCTCCTGGTCCTGTGGTCTGGAGAAACATGTCAGTGTGCTCAGAATCTTGAGAGTGGCCAGGGCCCTTGGTTTTAACTTACAAAGGTGAAAGGTGTTTAAAATTATCCTGAGGTTGCCCTTAGCACCAGCAGAAATTTGTGCAAAGGGGAAAGCCATTTACAAAACTTAAGTGTGAAAAACACTATTGAAAAGGTAAGCATGCAGAAATACAATCATGTTTATATCTACTTATCCTGGGACAAGGTTAGATCTGAAAAGCTTCTCTCTTTATCTAGCTGATAAGCTGTTCAGTGGCTCAGCTGACCGTGTGGCCAAAGACCTAGTTCTTTGTGTGAACACTTTTTGGTGTACAGTTGCTGGAGAGAACCGGTGTTCTGAGGAAGCGTTCTTGCTGTGGGACTCTGTCCCTTCCTGGGCTGCTGCCGATGCTCATTAAGCCTCAGCCCTTCCTCTCTGCCCCTCTGAAGGAACTTTGTTCGTTTGACCAGGAGTAGTCTTTGCACTCATTTCATGTATCTCTCCTCTGATCCCAGCCACCTGCTATTGATAAGCCAAGTATTTCACTAAATGTAAATAAATCCTTAATCTTTAGAAGATAAATATGCTTTTTTCATGTGGATGCAGTGGTTATCAAATTCCTCATTAACTTCATTGCCTGCCCTGAACGTGTTTGGTGCACGTGACCCCTTACAGGGCTTGGGGAGGGGTTATGACAGTAGAGGAGTGCTTGTGGCCTCTGCTCCAGTTGCTCGCATTCATCCCCTCTGCCACGTCATTCCGTGCTTCTCCTGAGCAACACGCCTGCCCCGGCAATCTTGCCAGGTTGTGTTTATGCAAAAGCTGAGTTTGGAAATAGCTGAGCTTACCTGGGAAGGTGACAGCAACCCTGCTGTTTGTGCATCTCGTGGCATGCCAAGCTGTGCTGGCAGCTCTGCCCTCCTGTTCCTGTGCTCTGAGGGGAGCGTGTCAGGTTCTGGGAGAACTGAGCAGGACTGAGCCGCCCGACTGTGTGGGCGCACTCGTGAGCTGCCCTCTGAGTGTTTTGGCAAAGGGAAAACAGCATAGCTTTTGCTTGTGAAGGCTTTGAGCCATCACCAAAAGTATGAGAGGTGTTTCTGCAGAGGGAGTTGGGAGCCCTGTGTCGGGGATGAACTGGAATTGCCTCTGTAGAAGGGTTGCTGGATGTTGCTGTGGAAGTGCCGTCACTGGGAGGAAGAACTTTCTGTCGGATGAACTGTTTCATTGACTGAAAACTTGTAACATGAACCAATGGTTAAAATCAGTCCTAGAAGAGCTAAAAGGTGCTTTTTAGCATCGATATAGATAGTGCCTGTTTATTGTCATTCAGACAATAATCAGCTATGCCTGCTGCTGCAGGGCACCCAGCAGTGCACCAGATGGGTAATGGTGTTTAGTATCCAGGAATATCCTTGTCTTCACGGATACAGTAGTCTTAAAAACCCCTGGCATTTTTGTGGGGCACAGGACATGTCCCCTGTGAATGCACAGGGGTTTGGATTGCGGAGTTCCAATCTGGCTCTAGGTGTGTGGGACCTGCTTTTGTGCAGGAGAGCTTGGGTACAGTTCTGAGGCTTTTCTCTCTCTACAGATGACATCACCTTAACTATCGATGGCAAGGACACCTATGAGGAAGTAAAGACAGCAGGGCGATACAGGTAACCTCTTGCTGCTTACCTGTTTATCTTGTTTTGGGCAGAGTTTCTGGGAATTTGTGCCCTGAAGGGAAGTCAGATGAAACATACTCATCTTCAGATCACACCTGAACTTGGTTGTATGCGTGTCAGAGCTTCAATTGCTCCCAGCATTTTGGCTTCAGGGAAGTGGGGCAGACAGTCCTGCCCAGTGGGGCAGTCTGGTTCCTGGCAGATGCTGGTTCTGATTTTAAAGCCTCACTGGGAGTTGGCTTTCTTGGGAAGTCTGAGTGAGGGAAGCGTCGTTCACATGAGCTGTTGCTGCGGTGTCAGGATGATGCAGAGACTCAGCAAATAAATGCTATACTTGAGAAGGAAGGCTTCTTCAGGACAGCCCCTGGTTTGGGTTGATCACGTGTCACAGGCGTTCCTGTGGTAACGGTAGGAGGACAGAGGCATACGCTCCTGTGGCTTCTGCTTCATCCTTTGCTTGTCTCCTGCAGGGAATGCAAACGCACTCAAGGCGTGTCCACCACTGACCTTGTTGGCCGCATGCTGCTCATGACTAAGGCTCACCACAGCAACATAGTGAGTCAGAGGGCTTTGGGTGGGAGGTGGAGTACAGGGCATGTGCCACCTCTTCCCTTCTGCTGCCCCAAGCAGAGTGGAGCTCCTGGGCCTTGCTCCCAGGTGCATGGAGAACGGGCAGTGGCAGCAAAACAACCTGCTTATGCTTGCTTCAACATGTCTGAGATCACAGTATGGTGGGACAAAGATTCTGATGCCTCATGATCAGTGTGGGCCTCGGGAATGTTAGGGAACTGCAGGCAAACCCATGGCTTCTCCCAGGGTGAAGTATCACAGTGCAGGCACATTGATCTGTCAGCCAGGTGCTGCCAGAGTTGGAAACTCCTCTCCCTTCCCACTGAGCTTCATGTTTCTGCTTTCTGCTGTCTCTAGTGTGATCAGACCTTTCTTGAGCCTCCTCAGCTCACTCTCTGGTTGGGAGCTAATCTAACCAGGGAAAAATAAAATAGGTGATTTTATGTCAGGTAATGAGTTGAATTTACTGAGCAATGAAGGAATCTGTGGATAGAATCACCTGGTTAACTGCAGGAACAAGTGACCCACAGGCAAATTCAGGGACAAAGAGAGATGTTTTGGTGTGCTGAGCTGTTAAATGGGCTTAGCTGTAACACGTGAGGTCACACCGAGATCTGCTCGGTGCTGCTGGCTGCTGCAGAGCCCTAAGCCTGGCTCTCATGAGGGTCTTTGGCAGGAGAAGGGATGCTGTCCTGTCAGGGGCTTGCCAGGCTGAGGGAGGATGCAGCTGTGCAGCGCTCTCGGGGCTGCAAGTTGGGCAAGAACGACCTTTGCTGGTGGTGCCAAGCTGGGATCAGATAAGGACACATTTCCTCTGACTCATGCTGGGACAGGACTCTGGTTTAGGTATTAACCAGTTTGTCAGCATTCAGTGCCCTGGATGCCTGGTGTGCATTTTGAGCCTGGCCTTCCCAGCACTTCCCACACACAAGCATATCTTGGTTGGATGAGCTGTGCAAGTGCTTAAACATTTTGACTCTTTATCTCCCTTCAGGATGAGGACCTAGACTATCGGAAGCACACTGACAACTTTGGGAAGGTAATGTGAGTTCTGGTCGTGGACGTCTGGTTGTTGTCCTACCTGAGAAGGATTCCCAGTGTGCTTTCTGGCCTGTTTGCAGGCTTGTTTGTCCTCCCACATGTAGCAGTAACATCTCGGCGACTGTCTGCCGTCCCCATGCGGCAGCGCCTGCAGTGGGTGTGATGGGCAGGTGTGGCACAGGGCAGCGCCTGAGCTGTCCTTCAGTGGGACCACAGGGCTGCTGTCCCCACTGAGCCTGTGCTGGGTTCCTTCCCTGTTGTAAATTACTTCCTGCCACTTCCCTTGGGACCCAAGTGCCTGTGGTTCCAGCCCAGGGACAGCCTCTGTGGATGCTCCTCTCAGTGCTTGTGTTGTTTTGAAGGTGTTGTGTTAGGTTTGGGAGGTGTTGACACAGCAGGCACGTGCCCGCACTGTGTTGCAGAGCTTCAGGGCAGCGCAGCGCTCTCAGCATTCCAGCTGCCGGCTCCAGCTTGCGGCTCACACTGCTTCTAAGGAGCCATCAGCCCTGTTTATTTCCTTGGCGGCTGGACTGTCCCTGCTTAATGAGCTGCGCCAGCAGCTTGAGCAAGTCTTTTTTACTCACAGGGGTTTGCTGACCAGTCTGAACCATCCTTAGTTCCCCACTATTTTGAGGGTTTTGAGCAGGTGTTAAGGGGGAATATTGCTCCAGCATGGCTGTTTCCTGGGCTTTGGATCTGGGTAGAATGGATCAGGGCACTGGGTACCCTACGTGACCCCAACAGCTGAGCTGTCTGCATGCTGCCCTTTGCAGGGCCTGCTCTGACCTCAGCTGCACTGTCTGTGTCTTGCCAAGTCCCGTGGAGCAGCTTTGGGGAGCGCAGCAGCTGACTTGGTAGCTGTTTGCACGACTACCACTTGGTGGGGACCGAGCTCTGACCTCAGAGCTGACGGGGCAGACAGGTGCCCTGGGGCTTGGCAGAGCGTAAGTTGGTCGTGTGTTGTCTCCCGAGCATGTCTTGCTTCTCATGGAAATCCAAACCTGCCCTGTTGTCTTCCTCCTTCCTGAGCTTTCCTCTTGGCATCTCCTGAGCTGGCTGCTGAGGGGACGATTTAGACAGAGCATAAAGGGCTTTTGTGAAATTGCCTAAATACTCGATGCCAGGAATGTAGAAAGTCCAAGGTGCTCTGAGTTGTTACAGTTGCCAGCAAATTCAGACAAGCAAATTGCCCAGCACTGTGCTCTGTGTTGTCCAAACCCCCTCACAGAGCCTGAAAAGAAGCTGTGTCTGGTGTATGTTTCCACAGGGGCCCAAAGGTCACAGTCCCTGGACTGGCGTCTCGCAGTTCCTGCAGACATCCCAGAAGATCATCCAGTTTGCATCAGGGAAGGAGCCGCAGCCGGGAGACACCATCATCTATGTGGCTGGAGCCTTCGACCTATTCCGTATCCTTGACTCTCTTTGGTTGCAGCATTGGCCTTGGTTTGATGTTCTCATGTTGGGAGGCACCAGACTGGATAAGCGCCTCGTTTTTTTTTTTTTCCTTTTCTGTAGCTGCACATGAGGGAGGAGTCAGGAGTGAGTTCTTCCTGGCAGTTTCTTAGTCATAGGATGCTGAGAAAGAAGCTACAGCTCCTCTGTGGAGCTATCTGTAGCTATTGGATTTCAGGAACACAGCTGGATACTCCCAACACTCTGATGATTGTGGTGAAGACTGGCTGCCATAGACCAAGAGACTGCAGCAGAGCATCTGCAGCTGACACTCCGTTCGTAGGGCAGGCTTTGTGCCAGAACATCTGGAACAAGTAGTAATTCTGGATAGAGGCAAAGCTGAGTCCATGTAAGGTGGAGCTGAAAAAAATCTCTTGCTGTTGCCCATAAGTGGTGGAACCTTAGGAGGGAAGCAGCAGCTGTCCTTGGAAATAGGCAATTAGTAGTGCAAGAAAAAATCCTAGGTATTCCAGTCTCCCACTGTCATTTTTGAGTGACTCTATTTCTGTCTTCCTTCCTCTGTTTTCCATGTGAGCTTCAGTTCCTTAAACAGATCTGCAGATGTTGGTCATGTAGATTTCCTGGAGAAGGTTCACCAGTTGGCAGAGAAACCCTATATCATTGCTGGGCTGCACTTTGATCAGGTCCGTGTAGAACCGGTCCAAAGGCAGAGCAGCTTGGCCCTGTTCTCTGAACCAGACAGGCTCTGGGAGGCAGGACAGGGATGTGTTGACCAATACGGGAATTTCATTTTGGGAGAGAGCAGGAGGGAAAGGAGTTGCTCTGTCTCTCTTTTGACTGTGCCTGGTGCTTTGCCGTAGGAGGTGAATCGCTACAAAGGGAAGAACTATCCCATCATGAACATCCACGAGCGAACCCTCAGCGTCCTGGCCTGCAGGGTGAGTGGGTGTCTCTGCGCTGTTCCAGAAACTGCCTGGAGCCCGGTGGTGCTCAGTTGTGCTCAGTGACCTTGCATGAATTCCTTGGTGTGCCCTGAGAAGACAGACAAGACAAATCACTTGAGGCTGCCAGAGGTGCTGATGAACTCTTGGGAGGCACTGCTGGGCTCCTGTGCCATCCTGGCTGATCCAAGCTGGTGACCCATGCAGCTGCTCTGCCAGCAGTGATAGGGCCGGACCAGGCCATGTAGGGAGCTGTGTGGCTCTGCGTAGACAGATGTGTACCTGTAGAAAACTCTGCTCCCTGCAGCAGGGGAGAAAATTCCTGGGACAAAATCGTGAGGAGCCCCAGAAATGTGTGCCCGGAGCAATTAACTTTTGGATTTGCTCTGTAGGCACAGAAAGGACATTCTGTAGAGGAACAAAAAGCTGCTGTGTCACAAGCATTTGCTGCTGAACCCACTTCCCTGTTCCCTTATTTGAACTTCTGAGTCTGTAGCCAGGTGACCTGCTCAGGTCTCTTTAAGAAGCAGCTGGCTTCTGGCTTGGGATTGAGTTTTGGGTTTTTCTTTGATGGGGTTTTTTTACAAATGTGGACTCTACCTGGTTCTTTTTTTAGTACGTCTCAGAGGTGGTGATTGGAGCTCCCTATGCTGTCACTGCTGACCTGTTGGATCACTTCAGGGTGAGTCCTTGCATATGGATGGACATGAAGATGCTGGTGTGTGATGTGCACGGGGAGCTAAAGTGGTGCAGGACAACATGGGGGTGTAAGGAGGGAGTGTCCTGCTCAGTGGGTTACAGGGAGCTCCAGAGGGACTGCCAGGCTGGTGCAGGAGGGTGGCTTTGCAGGTCTCCAGGCTGTGCTCAGTGGGAGTAGTGGCAGGAAACGTCACTGTCATCTTTCGGATCTTGTCAGCGACTTTTGTGTCCTTCTCCAGGTAACACTTGTTTGTCATGGAATGACTGAGGTGGTGCCAGACAAGGATGGTTCTGATCCATATGAGGTAAAGTACCAGCTGCTTTGTCAGCATTTGATAGACAGAGCCTGGCTCTGGTTGTGTTCCTGGGCTGAGAAGGTGTATTGCAGAGGAGGCCACCTGGGCAGGGCTTTGGCAGGTGATGCAGCTTTTCATCCGCCCCTGGGGGCAGCTACGTGGAGCAGTCAGTAAATGACTCCCAACAGCTCTGCTCTTCCAGGCATTGTTTTGCTCTGCCTGTTTCTGATGCCTTCATGGCAGGGTGAGAAATCCTGTGTGCTTTGCTCTCTGCCAGTCCTGGGCAGCTCCCGTGTATGTGGGGCTTTGCTTTCAGCAAGTGTTTGTTCTGCCCCCGAGGAGATCACTGTGCATCCTTCCTGTCTGGCCACCACAGGACTTGCCACAGCTCAGCTGTCACTGCTGAGCTGCACATGCAGGTCCCACATGTTTTCACAGCCCTCTGCTATGTCTGTTTGCAGGAACCGAAGCAACGTGGCATTTTCCAGCTGGTGGACAGCGGCAGCAATCTCACCACAGATCTAATTGTGCAAAGAATCATCAAGAACAGGTTGGATTTCTTTGTCTCCCGGTTCTGTCACATACTGTTCCATCCAGAGTGTCTGGGGACTGATTAATGGGACCAAATAGGGAAAGAAGGAGTTACCTGAAGGCATAGGGTCAACAAACTTGTCCTTCCTCTTTCATAGCTTGGGCAGACTGTAAATGTGGTTGTACCAGTCTGTACAGGGAAAGGAACAGCTGAACTCTGCTGTGTCAGAATGTGCTGCATGGCACATTTATTGGTTTTTCTCCTTAAGTGATAAATTTCCTTGCTGTATCCTGGGCAAAAGAGCATGTTGCTTCTCTCAGAGCTTTGGTCTTCTAGGCCTGAGTCCTTCACCTTCAGCACCTTGGCTTACATCAGAGATAAATTTGATTTTGGCATTACAACACCCAGGACAGCCCAAGAATGGAATAGCAGCTTCTTCCACAGAGGGAGAAAGTAGTAGTGTGGGAGCCCAGGACTGCAGTGATGGCAACAGCCATGGGAAGCTCTGGGAGAGGCTCTGGAGGAGTCTGGGGATCCTGGCGGGTTTCTGAAGTGCCCTCAGAACAGAGCAGCATAGGAGAAGGTGGTGCTCGCCTGCTCCAGGTGCTTTTGTCTCCAAGAGGTGTGGATGAATGAGAATCTCACGGCATTGTGTGATTTTTGCAGGCTGGAGTTTGAAGCTCGCAACCAGAAGAAGGAAGCAAAAGAGCTGGCGGTGCTGGAGGCCATGAGAAGGCTGGAGGAGGAGAAGCACTAGGCTGCAGAGCGTGGATGCGTGGGCCACAGAGCGCTGCAACTTCACCCTCTGGGAGAGCAACTGCTCTTCAGGAAAGGACCCCTGAAGAGGGGCAGCACTGCTGGCACGCAGGATGTGCTGTCCTAGCTCCTCCTGCACTAATTATGCAGACATAACGAGTTGGGATTCCGCTGCCTAGTTTTATCTCTGTTAATCAGTCCCCAACCCCTTTCCCAGGAGGAGATTTGACAAAAAAAAAAGGTTTTAATTATAACTAATGTTTTAACATGTTGATGTGCTTTTACTTTCTGCCATTCTGGCTCTTAGTTGGAGGGAAGTGAAGGAGCTGCCCATGCCCCCTTGCCCTGCCAGACTCTGCTGTCCTGACCGTGGTCTGCATTCCAGAGCAGCCCCTTGGGCAGTGGTGTGGGTGGCTGGACAGACAGCGAGCAGCCTTGGGGACAAGACAGGGCTCATGTGGTTCCTCCTGCAGCTTTTGCTCAGGAACAAGGGGCTGGCTGCCAGAGGTGGTGCTGGGCTCCTGAGGTTCACTGTGCTGCCTCTCCTCAGCTCCTGCCCCTGCACAGACCCAGAGCTACTCTGGGTTGAGCTGGATAAAGGCAAATCCTTTGCTGCCCCAGTGACAGGCTGCAGGTGGCAGCTGCTGAAGGGGCAGGTGGTGCTGGGATGCTGGGTTGAGGCATTTCTCCACAAGGCATAGGAATCCTGGGGCCTTCTCACAAAAGCTCTTCCATTTGCGAGGCGGCAGGACCCGATGCCTTCTGTGGACTGTGCTCAGAGCCCCACTTGCTGCTGCTGCTAGAGCCCACCTTGTGGTTTACCTGAGGGTGGGACCTGGCCAGGTGAAGTTTTAGGGTTTTCTGATGGCTGACATGGAGCATGCCTGCCTGTAAGGGGAGGTGTATGGCTGGGAGGATGGGTCCTGAGCTGTGAGCCCCTTTTGCCTCTTACATTCCAGGATACTGTGGTGGGTATCCTGAGCAGCTCTGCACTGTGCCAGATGGTCCTTCCAGGCTGTGTCTGGTGTCCTCTCTCTTGTAAATTTTTGTTGCTGATCATTAATAAAATGTTGAAGAGTTGTGCATTGGTCTTTTTGGGGCTCGAGCCCAGGTAGCAGAAAGGGGGCACAGGGAACGTGTGCTGCAACCCCACTGCACTGGTGCTGAGTGGGTGCCCCACACTCCCACTTGCATCCCTGCAGCTCCAGTGGCTGGGGCTGGCACGGTAGCTCCTCAGCCCCAGAGCAGCCGTGACTCAGAGCTGTTGGCCCCTTCCTGGGCTCTGCCAGCTGCGTGCACAAATTCCCCCTCTGCAGCACGTGGCCCCTCTCCCAAGGGTGCTGCAGAGGAGCTTGTCCTTAAAGACAAACAGCTCAACCTCGGTGACGCACGTGCCCTGCGCTGAGCACACTGCTGAATCGCCTCCAGGACACAGGCAGGTACCACTGTTATTAAAAATTGACAGAAAAATTTTATTGCTGCTCTTGCTGGGCATGCGGAGACGTCAGCTCCGCTGGTTTGGCCGTGGTGCAGTGGAGGTGCTGTTCCTCAGGGCCTCGAGAGCTGCTGCCGAGTTTACTCTGAAAACTTTGGCATATGATGCTCCTTTCTCCTGGTGCCTCTGGGCCCTTCTGGTGAGCTGTTTACAGACAACTCGTGAGTCCCTGGACACAACTGAGTATAGAGTTAAAATGGGGGGAGGACAAGGGGAAATGGCCTGAATTTTAAGTTTGTGTCTTTGTTTGGTTTCTGTGGTTTGTTGTTTGTGTGCTCTTTGGGGTTTTTTTGTGTGTTTTTTCCCCCCTCCAGGCACAGAAGATCAAGACTGGTTCCTGCACCCATCCCACAGCTCCCCCCTTGGCTGCAGATCGCAGAGTGCCCGGCGTTCCCTTGAGCGTTTGTAGCAGGCGCCTGTGAGAGCAGCCAGGACCCTGGTGAAGGGAGCAACAGATTTGGCCCAGACCCCCCAAGCCCCCTGCCCCGAGCAGGACTGGGGTCACCCCCAGGGTCCACGTGGTAGCTCCCGGCAGGAGCTCAGCACCAGGACTGGGGGTGGAGTCGAGCTGCAGCGGGGTCTTTGGACGCTGGGCTGAGCTCCTCCCTGGTGGGGACCCTGGGCTGTGTCCCCTGCAGCAGCTGGTGGCCCCAGTGCCCACCGAGGGTCCTGGGCAGGCGCAGGCAGCAGCAGCAGCCTCCACCTGGGCTGGGCTGTGCCAAGGACGGCACAGCAGGTCAGGTCCGTGGTGTGTCAGAGCTGCAGCCAGGGGTGCTGCTGGGATCGGGGGACTCCTGGGCTTCTTTCCTAAAGAGCATGGTAGCCACTGGGGCCAGGCAGGGCCCTGGGCACCCCCACCGGGATGGGGGCTGCAGCCAGACTGGGTGCTGTGCTCCTGGACTCATTCCTGTGAAGGAGGTGACCACCCTAGGTACCTGCCCAAGGGTGCCCCTGCCAGGGAACAGCTGGTCTTGGGGGGGCTGCTGCCACCCCACTCTCATCACCAAGTCTGTATCCTGCTGCCAGAGCTGTCCCGGGGCTGGACAAAGGCTGTGCCAGGTCTCCTGCAGTGCAAGGGGGAGCAGGGCCTTTCTGTTTGTGGGGAGACAAGGACAGGGACCCCATGCCTGCAGTCACTTGCTGTCCCTGCAGGCCCCACAGGCGCTGGGCTGTCCTTGAGCCGGAGAGATTCTGTTCTGCTGGGTATCTGAGCAGCCTCAGCACCACAGGAGGGAGTGGGGGGCTCAGCAGCCCAAAGCTCCCCAGATTTGGATGGGCTCCCCCACCCCACCTCCCTACCCAAGGACAGACAAGACAGAGCCATCCAAAGCACGTTTATTGCCACCCCAGAGCCACCAGC
Organism: Oriolus oriolus; assembly: GCA_013400235.1. Taxonomy (NCBI): domain Eukaryota; kingdom Metazoa; phylum Chordata; class Aves; order Passeriformes; family Corvidae; genus Oriolus; species Oriolus oriolus. The sequence continues at coordinate 286,762 of VXBT01012521.1, forward strand.
ACTGGCTCAAGCATCTGCACACTCCACGGGGTACAAGGACATAGTCCCGTCCACCTTACGTGGGAGAGCGTCTCGGGTTCTCGGCAGCTCCTGGCAGCTCAGCGGCCGTGTCTGTCACGCACAGTACCTGCGGAGACTCCGTCACGGGGAGCGCGGTCTGTGGCAGCGCAGCGCTGGCTAGCTGAGCTGGGGAGCCCCCAGCTTGCCCAGTGCCTGCCGGGGTGGGGACCCCGCTCCTGCTGCCAGCTGCAGAGCGCCGCGGGGGTGAAGGGGCCCCGGTACCTGCGGTGGGAGCGCGAACCGTGCCCAGCGTTCCGCAGGGAGCAGCCCAAGCCCCTGGGGCGGTCCCGGTACTCACCGCGGCGTGGAGCCCCGAGGGCGGGTGGGCCGAGCCGGGCAGCAGCACAGCGAGACCGGGTTCGGCAGTGCCGGAGCAGCTGGTGTGCGGCGAGCGACACAGGCCACAGAGTAGCCCCGAAGCTCTGGCCACCGAGCAGCGGCGGGGCCGGGCCGTCTGCAGGTACCAGGGCTCGGCGGGGCGGCACAGGACGAGCAGCGCGCGCGGTGCCGGCGCGGCCGCAGCGCCCGGGGCCGCCGCCGCCGCCTTTACAGCGGGCGCGGGTCCCGCCTCGCTCGCCCCCGCCGCAGCGGCGCGACGGAGCCCGCGGGGCGCCCGGCGGAGTCACTTC
>VXBT01012521.1:303388-316193 GCA_013400235.1 Oriolus oriolus
GAGTGGTGTCGGGGGGGCCCGGCCGGCGCTGACGCCCCGTCCCGCAGACGCCCCGTGGTGCGGGCACTGCAAAGCTCTGGCGCCCGAGTATGCGAAGGCGGCGGCGAAGCTGAAGGCGGAGGGCTCGGAAATCCGGCTGGCCAAGGTGGACGCCACGGAGGAGTCGGAGCTGGCGCAGCAGTTCGGCGTGCGCGGGTATCCCACCATCAAGTTCTTCAAGAACGGCGACAAAGCCGCGCCCAAGGAGTACACGGGTGAGGAGGGGCAGGAGCGGGTCGGGGGCAGGAACACAGGTGAACCGGGTCTGGATGTGCCGCCAGGGTGCAGAGGGCAGCAACGTGGCGCCGGGTCCCGGCACATGGCCCCGTGCTCGAGTTGTGCTGCTGTGGCTGGACAAGGTCCACTGCAACAGCGACTTGGGAATGGTCCTGAGCTGATGGGGAGCAGGCCAACCTTTAATGTCCTCCCTCTGGGGAGGTCCCTAAGGTGAGCTGGAGTGGAGGAAATTGCTTTTGCGTAGGAAAGTAAAGTGACCTGAGCTTGGTTTGTTGTGTGGCTTGACTTGGCTCAAGCAGTGCAGTGCCCAGAACTGGAAAGATGCCTGGGCTGTTGGGTGAGGGGGCAAACACAGGGTGTGAGAGAGCTGCAGGGAAGGCCAAGACAGAATTCAGCTAAGCCAGGCCACACAGTGCTGGGTAACAGAGGGTAACATCCAGAATAAAGATATTGGAAAGAAAAGGTGAGGTAATAACTTAACTCATATTGAGGTCTTGGAGAACTGCTGCATTGCTGGTCAAAGTTTAAGGACGGGGCAGGAGGTGAGAGAAGAATGGATTCCTGGGAGCCCCTTGTACCTTGTGTCATACATGACTTATCAATTAGGGATTAGCTTAATTACACCATGAGTGAAAGGGAAAGAGTTGCGTAAAGATATCTTGAGTCTTGCTGATCTCTTGACCAGCTGCTGAAAGGCCTTCTCTCTCAAAGCTTGAGGGGTTTGTGGTCTTGAACGTAGTTGGGTGGGGGGGGAAAGTGACTCCTTGTTATCTCCTGGTGTAGCTGGCAGGGAAGCAGATGACATCGTCAGCTGGCTGAGGAAGCGCACGGGCCCAGCTGCTGCCACCCTGAGTGATGTGGCTGCTGCGGAGGCACTGGTGGACTCCAGTGAAGTGGTGGTGATTGGTTTCTTCAAGGTAGAGTTTGTGTTTCCATTGGAGATGCTCTTGTATATGTCCGGGGCCTTCCCTGTTTCCTCCTGGCTGGGGAAGGCTCTGTGCCTTGTGCAATACTTGCTGTCCTGCCTTACCTGATCTTCTAGTTCTTTGGGCTGAGCCCTGGGACGTGAATGCTTCAGGTGATGTGGCCCTTCTGAGACACCATCCTTTACTCTCCAGGATTTGACATCAGAGGCTGCAAAGGAGTTCCTGTTGGCAGCAGAAGCTGTGGATGATATTCCTTTTGGGATTACCTCCAGTGCTGATGTCTTCAGCAAGTACCAGATTAGTAAGGACAGCGTCATCCTCTTCAAGAAGGTACTGGCTGGTACCAAGCCTGAGCACCATGCTGGCGTCTGCTGTCTCTTCCCTTTTCTTTGATTAGTCACACTCCAACAAAGTCAGCCCTGGACAAAACAGCAAAGGCCCCATGCTGTCAGTGTAGCTGATCTTGGGCCGCAGAGCCTGTGGCCCCTTTGTGGGGTGGGGGAATCTCAGGGACCCACAGTGTGCGGCTGTGTCAGTCTCCTAGCCCTGTGCTGTTCTCCCAGAGCTGCTGTGCTTTGGGTGCAGGTTGTTCCTTCACTCACTTCCCTGTTCCTTGGCTTTCTGCAGTGCAGCAATGGTCACACAGTCTTGGACAGGCCCAAGAGAACAGTAGATGAGCTCTCTGGCTGCCATGGTGCTGTCTGGTTGTGTCTTAGCAGAGTTGCTTTTTGTTGCTCACTGTTTGCCTCTGCTGCTGTCACTCCCTGCTGTGTCTGAGAGCTGCTCTGTCTCACTGCTGTGGGTTCTGCAGTGCAGGGATTCCAAAGAAGCTCCTAAGAGGATTTGCAGTTCCAGCTGACTGAGCTGGGGCAGTGGATTATGTGCGGAGGGATGCTGACTACCTGCAGAATCACAAATAAATGTACTAATGGAAGCCTGAAGATCCCTGTCACTGGGATCAAATTTCAGGTTTGAGCAGACAAGGAGAGGATCTTTAGGCTTGGTGGCTCCTCACCCAGAGGTGCTGTGAGGCAGGACAAAGTGCTTTGGGTTCAGACTTACTAAACCTGTAATCTCATCAATTGTGACTCTGCCCAGCCTGACCTAACACAAGACTTTCTTTTTGTTCACCTGGAATAATTGTTTTATTCTACTATACCTCTGACACTGTAGTTATTTTCATGGTGATAGGAGCTTGTAGACTTTAATTCTGAGGCAGAGCCCCTCAGGTCAATGTGGCTGAGGGAATATCTGGCTAATGAGCTCAAAATGCATTAGCAAAATGGGGAGGGGAAGGGAGGAGTGTTTTGTTCTTGTCTCATTTGGTAGCTGTGCCCTATTGTGTGAGCTTTGTATGTCAGCTTCGTGTGCCCAACTCTGGGTAGTGCTGGGCAGGGCAGAGTTCTGGGCCTGGCAGCCTCTCTGGGAATGGGAGTGGCCATGCACCAGGCTGGGATGGGGCAGGAGTGCTTGGCTCTATGGGAGAAGCAGCCTAGGTCTGTCCAGCCATTGGGGTCCCTCCCTGTTCCTGTGCAATGGCATGGCAGTGCCATGGGAGCTCTTGGATATGTCTGTTATAAACCAAGGAGAAAAGGAGCACCCTCAGTAATCAAACACCAGGGCAGGAGAACTTGATGGCCTGTTTTGGTTTTGGCTCAGCTCTGTACCATTAGTTGGGTCTAAACTGAGAGGGTTTGGCTCATTGTTCTTCTCTCACTCTGTGTGAGTTGTCCAGACTCGCACAGGCCCTCGCACAGCTGTCCTGATGGCACTGAGGCAATCTGCAAAGCTCCTCAAAGTGTTTGCAAAGTTATTTTCTGATGCTAAGTGTTTTCCTCACCTTTTCCACTGAGGCTGGTGTGCCTCCCCTAACAGAAGGTTATCTGAGTCCACTCTCCTTCTGTCAGCAACTTGAGTATGGCCTTGCCAGGGCACTGCTGTGCCCTTCTGCACATCCTCCCCCTAACCTTGATGGGCCTTGTGCAGCTGTTCCTGTTACAGGCTGCCAGAGGGTTCTGGGAATCCTGGTCAGGGATGATATGGGTGATGGCCCTGTAAAACAGGACCTGGCACCTCTGGTGTGACGTGCTGTTATCTCTTAACAACAGAGACTAGAACAAACCCCCCAGAGCTGAGGAAGTCACTGTTTGCTGCAGGCTTTGCTGTCAGATGTCTGGCTGCAATGTCTCCTCTGACCACTGATTGCTGCAGAGGAGAAGCTGCTGCAGGGCTGGAGGCAGCTGCTCATGATCCTTCTTGGTGACTTGCACCATGAATGGTTTCACAGTGGTGCAGAGCAAGGCTGAGATCAAACCTGGCTGTTGTTGCTGCTTACCTTCTGCTGGGGGGGGATTTAAAGCTTTGTTTGCCAGGAGGATGGACACTTTGATCCAGATTTTATGTGGGCATGTGGTGACCTTGTTGAGATGGAAGTGTGCTCTGAATGAGTGCAGCTGAGATCCCTTGGGGCAGTGACTGGAGATTTGTGTGGGACGTGCAAGTGTTCTAATGAAGAATGTCTGTTCTTGCAGTTTGATGAAGGCCAAAACAACTTTGAAGGGGATCTCACAAAAGATAATCTGCTGAACTTCATCAAGTCTAATTCATTGCCTCTGGTCATAGAGTTCACTGAGCAGGTGGGTCTTTAGTTATCTGACAAGGCCTGCAAGAATGTAGAGGAGGTCCAGTTGTAGATTCCATGGTCATGTTTTATTGTGGAGCTGACATCGGGGGTATGGAGGAGTGGGAAGGACACAGAATAAAGGAGGTGTGAGCAAGCTGAGAGCGGTCCTGCAGTATTGGAGGCTGCTGTGGGCTGGTCAGCATAGCAGAGTTAAACTGGTTTGGATACTGATTTACCTCTTTTCCAAAAATAAAGTTTATTTTTTACTCCTTAGACTGCTCCTAAAATATTTGGAGGAGAGATCAAGACTCATATTCTGCTTTTCCTACCAAAAAGTGTGTCTGACTATCAAGGGAAGCTGGACAACTTCAAGAGTGCAGCTGGGAACTTCAAAGGGAAGGTGAGATGGATTTCTTGGATCATGAACTGAGACCACCTCCTGCAGAGAAGTGTAGCACTGTCTTTATTCATGGAGCAGCTGTGGAGGAGGACTTTAAACCAGCTCTCTCTTCTGGGACAGGGGAGGAAGAGAGCCCAGTTCAGCTACACGTGGTGTGAGTGTGTATGAAGTGTCAGTAGCCACAAGGTACTCATGTTCACCTCCTGCCTTTCACTTTTTTTCCTCCCAAGATCCTGTTCATCTTCATAGACAGTGACCACAGTGACAACCAGAGGATTTTGGAGTTCTTTGGCCTAAAGAAGGAAGAGTGCCCAGCTGTACGTCTAATCACCCTGGAGGAAGAAATGACCAAATATAAACCTGAATCCAATGAGCTCACAGCAGACAAGATCAAAGAGTTCTGTGACAAGTTCCTGGCAGGCAAGATCAAGGTATGTGGATAAACAGTACTGGTGGTAAACAAGGTAGCTGAGAGGGAACAGAAATGCTCCCTGTGAGGGGCTAGAGAGCCCGGTGGAGAAGCCCCTCCATCTTCTGCATGGAACATCCCATGGGCTTTGTGACTAGGTATGAAAGGCAAAGCTGCTGGGGCCTGGAGGCTGAAGGAGAGCGAGCCAAACAGAGGGAGTTGGGCATGGCCAAGCAATTGCGTTCCCCCTGTGGGCACTGTGCTGTTTATCCAGTTGCTCTTTCTGCCAGCAGCCTGTGGAAGGTGTGAATTCTGTGGCACAGGGAGAAGAGTTGTCAGCTCCCATGTGTGGCTCACCCAGCAGTGTGGGTGCAGCAAAGCCCAGTCCTCTGGGAATGGGGCTGTCAGCAGCGCCGCTTCCTTCCTGCAGAGCTCTGTAGCCATTCTCTCTGCACAACAGCACCTGCTATTCCTGCTGGGTCACGGTGGGAAGGAGACTCTGGGGGAGAAGAGGAAGTGACCCGTTCATCTGGTTACTCACAGCCTGTCACTGAGGCGCCAGTGGGGTGGTTAAACCTGGGTTTTCCAGGATATGTGATTGCATGTTCAGTCCAAGCAGCTGTGTAGCAAACAGTATGTCTGAATTTCACTTTTTATTCCAGCCCCACCTAATGAGTCAGGATCTTCCTGAAGACTGGGACAGGCAGCCTGTCAAAGTTCTGGTTGGGAAGAACTTTGAAGAAATTGCTTTTGATGAGAATAAGAATGTCTTTGTGGAGTTCTGTGAGTATCTTCCTACAGTTGCTTCCAAGTAACTGGTGTGAAAGGATTGCCAAAACACTGTGTGACCAGGATTAGGGGGAAAGCCTTTTGAAGAGTCTGGGCCCCAAAGGCAGTGCCTTGGTTGCAAAGATGTGTGAGAGCTGTCTGGTTGGGGAGGAGTGGTACCTTGTTAGGTTGTTGGTGCAACTGTCTCTGTAATTAACAGATGCCCCATGGTGTGGTCACTGCAAGCAGCTGGCTCCAATCTGGGACAAGCTGGGAGAAACCTACAGGGACCATGAGAACATTATCATTGCCAAGATGGACTCAACAGCTAATGAAGTGGAGGCAGTGAAAATCCACAGCTTCCCCACACTCAAGTTCTTCCCTGCAGGCTCTGGCAGAAATGTAAGCGGGCAGCCGGGCTGGTGCAGTCGCGTAGCCAGGGAGCACGGGAATGCTCAGCTGCTTGCTCGAGTTGTTTTGGACAAGGCCTTTGGGAGGGATCTGCACTCTGTTGGGATGGAACACAACAAGTCTACAGGACACCCAAGACCTTTTGTGGGGTCTGGGCTGTAGGAAAGAGTTTGGGGGGGAGTGGGAAGTGGGAATGGGGAAAAGAGGGAGCATAGAGGACAGTGTGCTCATCTGCAGGCTATTCTTTCCTCGCAGTGATCTCTGAAGTCTAGTGGCTGAGCTGTTTTCCTTCGTCTCATATGGGTGAAGGTGAATTTTTAAATTCCCTTTTGCTTGGCATGTTCACTGTTGCTCAGAAAGAGAATTCTCCTCTCCAAGAATGTGGGTCTGTAGTACCCATAACCAGCATCCTTATATTTTCCCTCTGTAGGTAATTGACTATAATGGGGAGAGGACACTAGAAGGCTTCAAAAAATTCCTGGAGAGTGGAGGTCAGGATGGGGCAGCAGCTGATGATGTGAGTAATGTGAATGGAGTACTCTGGGCCTTTGGGAACAGGGAGCATGGGTCAGAGCTGGTTCTGTGCCTGAATCCTCATTCCTAAATAAGATCCTGTGTTGTTACATGTCAAGAGAGGATATTGCTGGTGAACAAAGTGCCCACATCAGTGTGATCTGTTCAGGTGCAGCCTGGCTGGCCGTGGGCCTGCAATGCGTTCCTTTTCTGGAGAGTACCCTGTGGGTGTGAAGCAGCAGTGCTGTGGTTGTGCACTGCTGGGGCACTCAGGGTTTGTTTCCTAGGGAACTTCCACTCAGCACCTGGAACTGGGCTGTGCGATCAATGCCATGTGTCTGTGTATCTAGCTGGAAGCTGTCACTTGCTGGGGGGGTGTGGAGGCTATTACAGGTGTACAGGTACCAGCTTCCAGGGGTTCCTAATCCTTAATGTCCTGAATCTGAAGGTCTTGATAGAAGTCTCTGGATATTTTGTTAGTATGGCAGTGGAGAGCGGTGACCAGACGAGGGCTGCTGCTCAGTGCTTGGTTCTGGATCTGCCTCATGTGCCAGAAACCAGGAGCTGTCTGTAACCTCCACAGGATCTAGAGGACCTGGAGACAGATGAAGAAACAGAACTTGAGGAAGGTGATGAGGATGAGCAGAAACTCCAAAAGGATGAATTGTAAAGAGAAGACTGATCTACGTCACCCAAAAAATCAGACACTAAATTGGCTGCTGTAATGCAGCCCAGTGAGTCAGAAACCCATTAAGATTTAAAGCAGAAGGTAAATGACTGGAAATCCAGGGATTGGCTTCTAAAGTAACACTTTACCCTCACTTGTCTGTACACTTACCTTTTCTTTCTTTTGGCTTTTGAAAAGGGAACTGTCACTAGGGAGCCAGCCCAGCCAGCTGTGCTCTTTTTTTCTATTGTGATGTACTTTTTTGTACACAGCTTTTGTCTGGAGAATTCTGTTCTTCTGGGCAGCAGGAGGTTGTGAGGTGGTACCAGGAGTTCAGTGGCCTGACAATCTGGAGCCTTGCCACTAACATCTTCCAAGATAGCTTTTTTCTCTTTTTCTTCTAAAACTAAAGCCCCTAATTCATTTCTGCACCTGGTGGGGTCCTTAATGGCGTCAGCTGTTCTTCCCTGGGGCTGGCCTTCAATATATGTAGGGGCAGAGGGCTGATGGCTTCCTGGGGAAAGGTGTACATGAAGGTGCTTCTCTTCATGCTAGCCAGACCTTTCCTTTCCCCTCTCCTTCAAGACACTTGGAGATGACTATTCCAAACTCCTGGTGGGGTGGAATCCTGGGTGCACTGGCTGTGGCAGGCTCTGAGGGTGGAGGTGGCTGCTGGCTCAGCAGCTGCGTTGACATCCTTTTGATCAAAGACAAGACTTGCAGTCCCTTTCCATGAATTATTTTGAGTGGGTTGACCCGGCAGGTGGGTGGTGGGGGAGGGCCTGATAAACAGATCAAACAGGACATCTGCAATTACTGGGGTTCGGGAATGTGACTGAGGGAGTGCCTCACAGGCCTGAGCTGCATCAGGCTGGTTCTTAGCATTCTGCTACAATAACATTGGTACTGAATTTGATGGCCAAATAAAGTTGAGATTTTAATACTATTATGTCTCTTTGTCTTCATCAGAGTGTAGAATATTTGAACCTACCCTGGAAGGGGAGATCAGAGTTGTAGGGTGATTCTCAAGGGCCTCTGCTGCAACGAGGTGTGTGTCACTTTTTCCACGTAATTTGTAAAATAAAAGAACTTCCCAATGCTTGTGTCCTGTCCAGATTCGATGGGCTTGTGCAGGTGCTCTGTTGGGAGTGAGCGGGCCGTGGTTTGGCTCTGGGAGTGTGCAGCCTCTTGGCCAGCTGGCTGGGCTGAGGGGACATTGCTCTGGAGCTGTGACGCGGCAGGCCAGGGCTGCTGCTGCTCTGCCAGTCAGGCTCACATGACCCCGTGAGCCATACTGCTATTTCCAAACCTGCTGCTTGCTGCTGAAGGTATTTTGGTTAGAAAATAGGCTATAAATGTCACAGGGAGGGCATGGTGAGGCCAGAGGACAACTAGGGGTGCTGGAGCAGTGGCACAGGGGTGTTGGACAACATTTGTCTCTGTCTCCAGCTCCAGCCTTCTCCTGTGGCTCCCTGAGAGTGGAGCCCCAGCAGCGTCCTGCTGTGGTGTCTCCAAGCTGTGGGCACAGCAGCACCAGGCAGGGCTGGGGCTGAGCAGGCACCCACTCACCACGGGATCAGGAAGGGTTGTCCCTGACAGAACACCAGCCAGGTGTGTGTGAGACCTCTACCTGGAGGAGGATCTTTGAAGACACCTCCCTCCAGGGCTGTGCCCCCACATGACTGAAGGTGGGCAATGGCCACTGCCGCACCCCAACAAACCCAGCAGTGCTGGTGGCCTGGGCTGATTGGTGACAGCTGCTTTGTCTTTTGGGGTGGGGAGGAAGGGAATCTCACTAGTAAAGTTCCACTGGAAGATGCTGTCTAGAATTTGACTCAAATAGGTCCATTTTGTAAAGCCAGTTGTGTGACCAAGTCAGCTCTGCGGTGGTTCTCCTCTATTCCTGGGCTGTGACCCACTGTACTCAGCTTAGAGGAGGGGCCTCTCCTAGCCCAAGGCTCCCTGTGGCAGAGCAGGAGTTTAGCAGCCATCTCCTGTACATGCCTAATTGCTGTTCCAGGAAAGCAGGCTGGAAGTCTTCTGTCCCCAGTGCTGAGCTTGGATGCCCAGCGCTGTGTTCAGGCTCATCTAAGCACAAGCAGACACTCCGCCAAGAGATCAATGCATTTGCCAGCAGATAAACAAGTGCAGGAGTTCTAAAGTGTGTGGCTGACCATGGATCAGGGCAAGGGTCTGCAGCAGGAGTGGCAGAGTGAAATCCCTGACTCCTAAAGCAGCATAGGGATTTTTTCTGACACACCTGCCTGGATAATCCCTGTCAGCAGACAGAGCACAAAATGCTTATGTGTCTGACATGCCCAAACTCTAATGGGAAAAAACAGTGGTTGCTTAAACTCTTGATGGACCTGAATGATTCCTCTGTGGCAGATAGTTCTGTTTTGGGTCATGACAGTGGAGCTGGAGTGGAGAGTACCAGAGGCAGGAGTTGTCTGGTGGTGGTGCTGTTCCTCTAAGGCTGCTTGCAGTAGCCTGCCCTCAGCAGCAGCTGCTTCCCTGTCTCAAGTAGGACAAGGAACACCAAGGACCAGCAGTGCAGGCTTCTGGTTCTGCACTTGCCTTGGGATCACCAGCAGCACCTCTGTCCTCACAAGGGTACAGGGGACATTGGACATGCAGGTTGTGCTCCCATGCTGGGCTGTGTGCTGTTACAGTTGTGCTGGGCAGCACAGCACCTCCTGCTCCTTTCAAGTTGTCCCCTGCAGCTATAGGAGGGTGAAAGCTCTGGATGTGTTTGCGGCCACAGCCCTGGCACATCCACACTGCACTAGCCAGCTGGGGCACATGCGGCCAGTTCCCTGTGTTGCTGATTGTGCCCGTGCCCCTTCCCCTAGAAGGGCTTGATGTTGGGAAGTTGCTTCCAGGCTCCCCTGAAGGACTATCCATGCAAGAGTAGATTTGACCCCTTGGATGGGCACATCAACAGGTGGGTGGTAAGATGAGACACCAACTTCTGGCCAAAAGTGGGAAGCTGCAGGCCTGGTCAGCTCGATTACGAAGCATCATGGCAAATAGCATGAGCTGCATGTCCCCAAAATAGCCCAGGGGAGTCTTTATAACGTGGTGCTCCCAGAGAATCATCAGCCCTGGGCCAAGGGCCTGTAGATGAGCTGCAAGTGCCAGGTGCCACCTCCTGCATGTGACTCAGGGAGTGCAGGAGAGCACGGTGGCTGCCACTTCCCCGTGGCAAGGGGACACAGACACAGGCAGGGGTGCAGCAGGAGCGCAGCGGTGCGGGGGCCAGCACGGATCTGTAGCGAGGAGGGCCCCTGACAGGCAGAAGAGGAGACAGCAGTGCAGTGAGGGGCCGGGCTGAGTGCTGAGCAACCCCCATGCCGCTGTGCCTGAAGGCTCCCATCAGCATGAGGAACTATTGCCCCTTGTCGGTGCCCCGGTACGGCCGGTACACCCCGCGTCTGAGGGCCTCGCGCTCTGTGCACTTCCCCAACGACGTCATCTTTCAGGACCACATCAAACAGGGGGACCTGGAGCAGGTGGGCAGGTTCATACGAGCCAGGAAGGTGACACTGGACACCATCTACCCTTCTGGTGAGTGCTGCTGGTCAGCAGAGCTGGGGCAGAGCAGCGGCACAGCTTGGTGGGGCTGTGAGGGACACTGGAACTGGGCTGTGGGCCACCTTCAGCAGGGCTGGAGCAAGCCAGGTCCCTCCCTAGCAGGGAGCAGTGCCCAGCAGGGCCTGAGAACCCTAGGCCAGGGCCCCAACATTTCCCATCAACAGCATAGTCAGTGCATGCTGCAGGAAGGGGGAGCTTGGCATCCGGGTCCCTGTAAGGCACAGTCAAGCACCTGCAGTGTGGTGGGACCTCAAAGAGCAGCAGCAAGCACAGGCCAGTCTGTGAGCTCTGGGCAGGACCCTGGGGCTCCTGCCTCTTCCCCAGACTGGTGGATCTGCATTTGTTCCTGGCTCTGCCTGTTTCTCACAGGCACTGTGACTCTTGTATGTCTGACTCCGGGGACTCGCGGGGAAAGCTTTGTGTTCTGTTTGCACAGCCTCACCAGCAACTGTTTATGGAATGCCTTGATCAGTACAGGCTGATGCAGAGCCCAGATTTGCCCTTTTCTTGTGCTTGGCTTCAGCTTCTGCTCTCACATGGCCATGGAGACAGAGGCTCAAATGATCCCGGGCTTCCTTCTGTCCATACTGATCCTTCATTAGTGAGGAGCTTCCGAAACTCAGGCAGAGCAGGACACCAGAGACTTTTCTCGTGTCTCCGTGTGAGTCCTGGCCAGGACTTGGAGCAGCTGCTCTAAGGGGCAGCTCCTCCTTCCTCCCTCTGTCCCGCCTAGCCAGGGCAATGGGTGCTGCACTATCCCAGGCAGGGTACTTATGCTGCAGAAGGGACACGGGAACCCACAGCAGTTCCTCTGGCTTCCCTCAGTCTTTGTTTCTTTCCTCACAGTCCTCTCCCTGAGAAGGAGAGTTCCTGCACTCCTTTCCTGAGCTGCGCACAACTTGTGAGTTCAGGATGGACAGCCCTTCCCCAGGCCAGGGCTAACACCTCCTGTGCCTTCAGGTATGGCAGCCCTCCATGAAGCCGTGCTGACGGGAAACCTGGACTGCGTCAAGCTCCTGGTGAAATACGGCGCTGACATCCACCAGAGAGATGAGAACGGGTGGACACCGCTGCACATGGCCTGCAGCGACGGCTATACTGACATAGCCAGGTAAGGCACTGTGAGGGCCTGCGGTGCTGCAAAGCCTGCGGACCGACAGCACCGGACTGGAGCAGGGTCTGTGTGGCTCCTTTGGGGGGTGCCCGGTCCCTGCGCTGCCCCTGGGGCTGTTCGGGCCGTGCCACTCCTGGCGATGGAGGCTGCGGGACCGGGGCTGCCCGGCCCGGCGGCTCAGCTCCGCGTCCTGCAGGTACCTCCTGTCCCTTGGGGCCAGCCTGGAGGCCACCACCGATAACGGGGAGAAACCCTCGGACCTCATCGACCCCGAATACGAGGACCTGGTGCAGCTCTTCGGAGCCACCGCGCTGCGTTGAGGCGGGCATGGCGAGAAGCGGCCCCGAGAGCCTCGGAGCCGGGGCGGCGGGGCTGCGCCCGCCCGAGGGCCGGGGCTGCGCCCGGGCTGGGCCTGGGCGGCGGCCGGGCAGTGGCGCTCGGTACTGCGAATCGGGAACCACTTTGTACTTTTCCAATAAAGCATCTTGGTTACCGCCTGCGCCGGGCACGGGCCGAGGCGGCGNGCGCGCGTTGCCCGGCGACGGGCGGGGGGCGCCGCGCGGCCTATCCCGGCCTCGCGCCTCGCCTTCTTCCCGCAGCCCCGCTGAGCCCCTTCCGGCCCCGCCGAGCCCCGCCGAGCGCCGCTGCCGCCATGGCCAGGTGAGCCCCGCCCGGCCCCGGGCCCAGCGCGGCCCCGGGCCCGGCTCAGTTCCCCCCCCCCCCGCTCCGCCTGCAGCCCCCCCGCGTCCCCCGGGGGGNCGTGTCCCGAGTGGTGTACAACGGAAAGCGGAGCGGCGGCCCGCGCTCCCCCGGTGCCGGCAGCGAGATCTTCACGCCGGCCCACGAGGAGAACGTGCGCTTCATCTACGAGGGTGAGCGGGGCGGTGGCCGCTGGGTGGGGGGCGCGGCAGGCTCGGGGCGGCCGAGGCGAGCGGCTCCTGTCCCTGTCCCTGCAGCCTGGCAGTGCGTGGAGCGCGACCTGCGCAGCCAGATGGGCTCCGAGCGCGGCCTGGTCGAGGAGTACGTGGAGAAGATGCCGAACCCCAGCCTGAAAGGTGCGGGGGACGAGGGGACCGCGCCGGCTGTGCCGGCTCGGGGGGTGCG
>VXBT01012521.1:354808-364913 GCA_013400235.1 Oriolus oriolus
TGTCCTTAACGCGAGGCACAGCTGAGTGCCGAGGAGCCCGCGGAGCTGGGCGAGCCCCCGGCCACGCTGCCCACGGTAGGTGGGGCCCGGCGGGGCCGAGGGGCACCGGGACGGCCGAGGGGCTCCGGGGCACGGCCGCACCCAGCCGGGCGCCTGTCCCGCAGGTGGGCACCAACCTGACGGACCTGCGGCTGCCGCGGAAGGTGACCGTGCGGGAGCTGGGCGGCTGCATGGGCCCCATCTGGCCCAGCTACTACAGCGAGTGCAGCGCTCTCCTGGTGAGCAGCGCTGGGAACCCATCCCGGGGCCGCCGTCCCGAGGGATGGACGCGGACGCAGGGAGAGGGGCGTCCGGGGCTGGGGTCGGTCGGTCCCCTCGGTTTCGCCCCGTGGTGGGATTTCCCTCCTTCGTGCTCTGCTCTGGCCCAGCCCGACCCGGCGTTGCTCTCGGCACACCCGCACTCCGTTTTCCCTTCTTCCCTCTAGTTCGTGGTGGATGCCTCCAGCCCCACCCAGGTCTCCTCGTCCTGCATCCAGCTGCTCTCTGTCCTTTCTGCAGCGCCGCTCGCCTCTGTGCCCGTCCTGGTCCTCTTCAACAAGATGTGAGGAGGAGGGTCACCCGAAGGGTGGGGGTGCCAGGGAGCAGCAGCTGTGCTCTGCTGCACTTCCCAGGCTGGAGACCCCTGAGCTGGGGCTGGGCAGGGTTGGCTGATGCATCCCCGCTCTCCCCGTTGCAGTGACGTGCCCTGCTACATGTCCCTGGTGGAGATGAAGTCACTGTTCCGCATGCAGGACATCGTGTCCTGCGCTACACAGCCCATCACGATGCTGGAGACCAGCGCCCGCGATGGCACCGGCCTGGCCGATGTCCTGCAGTGGCTTCGGACCGCTCTCAAAGACCCCTCCTGACCCCAGCCCTGCCAGGTGGCAGCCCAGGACAATGCTATCATGGAAGGAGGTGGCGAAGGAGCAGCTGCCCTGCCTGGGGCTGGGAGCAGAGCCCAGGACAGTGCCTTGGGCTGTTGATGGACTGGATCCCTGTGAGACTTCACAGTAAAACTCTGGTAGTTTAAACCACGACAAACTTCCACCAAACTGTCTAGGCTGGTGGCTGCCCTGTGCTCGGTGGAAAACCTGGGCTTTTGGGGAAGGGACAAGCAGAGGCCAGATCGTGCCGGCACCTCCAGGCACAGGAGGCGTTGCTGCAGTGGGGCTGGAGGCTGCAGCAGCACCTGAGCTGAGCTAAGCACGGCAGGGGTGGGCAAGGCCCCCTGGGTTTAAGACTGAGTGCAAGTGGGCCTCATGCCAGCCCAGGCACAGTGGGGTGACCTGGGGGAAGGTGTGGAAGGACTGGGTGACCTGGGTGGGTGTCAGGAGCGAGGGCAAGGCTGGAGTGCTTCAGTCAGGGATGTTTCACAAGCTGTAGCAAGTGCCAGCCCACAGCTGCTCTCCAGCACTCGCTTGGGCTCAGGCAATCTCAGAATAGGTGAAGTTGGAAGGGACCACAGTGGGTCATCTGGTCCAATCTCTCTGGTCAAGCAGGGTCATCCCAGAGGACATGGCACAGGATTGCATCCAAACAGTTCTGGACTATCTCCAGTGAGGAGGACGCCACACCCTCTCTGGGCAATCTATTCCGGTGTGCAGTCACCTGCACAAGGAAGTTCTTTCTAATAGAACTTTATAGAATATGCTGAGTTGGAGGGGACCCATCAGGATCATATTCAGGTGGAACTTCTGTGCATCAGTTTTTGCCTGTTGCTTCTTGTCCCATTGCTGGGCACTATGGAGCAGAGTCTGGCCCATCCTCTGACACCTCCGTGGTGTCCCCTGGGCCCCTGTCAGTTGTCTCTCCTCAAGGCTGAACAGGCCCAGCTCCCTGAGCCTGTCCTCATTAGAGAGATGCTTCAGTCCCTTCATCGTCTCTGTAGCATCAGCTGGACCTGCTCCAGGAGTTCCATGTCCCTCTTGTCCTGAGGAGCCCAGAGCTGGACACAGCACTCCAGCTGTAGCCTCACCAGGGCTGAGCAGAGGGGCAGGATCACCTCCCTCAACCTGCTAGCAATGCTTTTCCTAATGCACCCCAGGAAGGGTTGGGGCTGTATAGAGGACCTGCCCTGTGCCCACACCACTATGCAGTGTCTGTCTGTGCTGATAACTCGCCCTGTGCCCATGCTGATGGCCCGGCCCAGCCCAGCTGGGCAGGCAGCTGCCTCACCCAGCAGCCCTGGTGCCGAGTCACAGGGTACCGGTGGCTGCCCGCGCCTGGCACCCGCCACAGCACACCCTACCCTGGGCCTGTCACTGCTGTGGCACCAGGGCAGCTGCCCTGTCAGGGC
Source organism: Oriolus oriolus (assembly GCA_013400235.1). Lineage (NCBI taxonomy): Eukaryota > Metazoa > Chordata > Aves > Passeriformes > Corvidae > Oriolus > Oriolus oriolus. Next base: position 357,147 of record VXBT01012521.1, read on the forward strand.
CCGGAGCTGCCAACAGCACGACACAGAGGGGAGCAGCTCTTGGAGCAGGGGGCTGCAGATACTGCACCGTGATGGTGAGTGGCAAGCGGGGGGGCAGTGGCTTTGCTCCAGCAGTGTGGGCTGAACTGGAGCCCCAGGCAGCCCCATGGGAGAGCAGGCGGTGCCAAGGAGCCCGAGCATGCCCTGACACTGCTGCTGAGTCACTGCCACAAACAGCACTGACACACCAACCCCACCTGCCTGCTTCCAGCCCAACAGGTCCAGACACCAGCCAGAGCGCTCCTGCACAGCAGCACTTTAATGGGCCAGGTCATCTTGAGCCCGCAGGGTCCCTGCCCAGCCCAGCACTCAGCATCACGGTGATTCTTCCAAGTCTGTCCCACCAGCCAGTGCAGTGGGTGCAGGGCTGCTGGGGGTGGACCCGTGACCTTGTTTGCGGGACTGGAATCGGGCAGCTGCTCTCCTGGTGAGCCAGGCACTGGGCTGGAGCTGGGCCCCCAAAGGATTCTGAAAACAGCCCAGGGCACACTGGCAGGAGGGAGAGCTGGAGAGCTGTTCTCTGCAAGCAGTGACCAGCCATGGAGCAGGGCTGTGCTGGTGAGGCAGTCCTGCACGGAGCTGTGCCCTGGGGTGTGACAGCAGTCCTGGTCCTGTACCTACTGCACCCCAGCAGCTCCAGGCAGCAGAAGCATCCCTGCCATGCAGCATTCCCAGTGACACGCCCCAATGGCAAGAGGAGAGAATCTTCCCCAGCACTCCATGGACCCCCAGCTTCCAGCGCTGTGTCGTGGTGGACAGATTCAGTCCCAGCTGCAAGCAGAGTCCATTCCATCCCATTCCTTCCTGTGGAGCTTGGCATGAAGAAGACAGAGTCCCTAAGATCCCATGTGGGAGAGGAGACTCGTAAGTGTCACCTCCCTCCTGGTCCTTGTCCCAGACCTGCCTCCATCCCCTTCCCTGTCCCACAGCAACACCAAGGATCGTGCATCCCTTGGGACAGGCAGAGGAACATGCGTGCGCCTGGCTGAACTCTGGGTGCCCTGGCAGCCTCTCCCCACTGCCCTTCATGCTGGCCTCACCTGGGACTCAGGAACGTCTGTCTCTCTGCTTGTAAACGGAGTGAAGCTTCTGAATGAGAAATACCTTATCTTCCCCTTCCTGCAACACCAGAGACAGCGCAGTGAGCAGCAGTGGGGCGGCTGAGTGGCGGCGCTGATGGGGCCAGAGCCCGAATTGTCAGTCCTGGGGCTGGACCAGGCTATGAAGCAGCCGGGAGGGGCAGGGACAGTGCTCACGCACGTTGGCAATCTGCTCCTGGAGCAGGCAGATGACCCTCTGGCGGCCTCTCACCACCTGGATGTTGAAGTAGATCACAACTCTGCAACGACAGCAGGATGGGATGGTGGCAGCCAGGCAGGAAGCTGAGGGACGCTGGGCTCCTGGCACAGGGATGGGGCACAGGGCTCTGGAGTGACACCGTGGCTCCCAGCCCTGCTCAGGGCTGTGGCAGCAAGGGCCCAGGGTTCAGCCTTGGGCTTGGGTCCATACTCACATCAGGGCCAAGGACATGAAGAACAGGAGGCAGGTGTTCTCTAGCAGGTGCTGGTAGACCCAGGCAAACCAGGTGATGTTGGGGCTGGACTTCTCCAGCACTAGCACCCAGCTCTTCCCTGACTTGTAGATGGTTTCCAGTCCCCGGAAGGGACCGCAGGTTTCTGATGGCTGCACACTGAGCAAACAGACCAACAGGGCGTTCAGAGCAATGGGCAGCCCAGCAGCTGCTGCCCCCAGCCCAGGGCACTGCCCGTCTCAGACATCCAGCCTTCCAGGGACCCAGCCTCACTGCCCCCAGCATCCCCAGGGCTCGACAAGGGGGTCCTCATCCCTGCGCCCTGCACCAGGAACAGCTGGAGGAACAGGCCAGCAGCTGGGAAGCACCTCCCTTGCCTGGGGCAGCACCTCACAGCCTGTAGCTGGGGGATGCCAGGGACAGGGGCCGTGGTCTACCCAACCCCTCCTTCTCCAGGCAGCCGGGGGTCCTGGGCCGTGGCCTCGTGGGTACTCACGACCAGATGGTGTAGGAGAGGAACGCAGCTGCACCCAGGAAGGAGGGGAAGCACAGCAGAGTGATGAACATGGTGCTCATGCGTGACGCTTGCCAGGGCTTGCTGGGGGACTGGCAGTTCCGCATCAGGCTGGTCTGTGGAGAGGGAGCAGTCCTGTGGGCTGCCAACTCCTGGAGAGCAGTCCGCACCCTGCTGTCCCCTCCCTGCCACCCGCTGGGAGCCAAGCGAGCTCGGGGACATCCTGTCCCCAGAAACCCCCACTCAGTCCCACCAGCGCGAGGCCGCTTCATGTGGCACCACTGCTGCAGCAGAGGCTGATGCTGACAGGGCACAGTGTCACTGCAGTTTCACTCCATGGGGAGTTGCAGGGCTGGGGGGAATCACACCTTTTTGATATAGAACAGCAGCAGCAGCTTCAGCATCTGCACAGCTGGCAGGAGCGGAGCGAAGAGAATGCCCAGCCTGGGAGCAGGGGAGAGACGAGCTTGCCTGGGTCTGAGCCCCAGGGGAGACAGTGGTGGGCACAGCCACAGCACCCACAGGGCTCCTGGGGACTACGAGGCATTTGCCAGCAGAGGAAGGAGCCACAGCAGGCAGAAACGTCTCACCAGGTCAGGGTCTGCCCATAGATCAGCTCCAGCACATTTCGGGCAATATCAAACTCTGGCCTCTGCTTTGTCTTCAGCTTCTTCTCCAGGATCAGCCTGGGTAGAAGTGGAACTCTGCTCCCACGCTGCCTGGGGGATCTCACACCCCACCTTCCCCTCCGATGGCAGCAGAGCCTGGGTGCAGCGGAGAGCCAGGACCGTGCAGGGATGCCACACAGGTGGGGGGACATGTCTTGGGGCACGTTACCTCCAAACCAGCTCCCCAAAGAGCGTGTCCAGCAAGGTGAATATGAAGTCCATCACCATGAAGCGATACAGGTCCTGCCCCACACACGTCTCCCAGCACTGGGGAGACAATCAAGTGTAGCATAGAATCACAGAATAGTTTGGGCTGGGAGGAGCCCTAAAGCTCATCTCTTTCCCCATCCTGCTATGGGGAGACATCCTTCCACTAGACCAGGTTGCTCTGAGTCCTGTCCAACCTGGCCTTTAACAGTTACAAGGATAGGGCACCCACAGCTTCTCTGGGAACCTGTGCCAGAGCCCTCACCACCCTCACAGGGAAGAATTTCTCCCTGATATCTAATAACGAAGAAGCCACCAGCTCCCTGCACAACCCCAAGCTCAGCCCAGCCCTCCAGGGCCCTGGGACAGTGGTGCTGACCTCCTCTGTCGAGCTGGTAACGCTCCGGTTGAGCCATTGGGAGCACAGCAGGATGAGAACCATCGTCTTCAGGATGAGGTTCCTGGGGAGCAGGAGTAGTGCCAGAAGCCCCTGAGCCCAGGGGATGGAAGGGCCGAGCCCCAGAGATGGGGTGCCTGGCCCTAAAGCCTCCCTGCCTGGCACAGCGGCAGGTGCAGCACACTCCCTCCACCACAGCCCCAGCCAGCCCACCTGATGATTGCCACGTAGACCTGTGTCACAGGGGAGTCCTGCTTCTCCCACATCGCCAGCAAGTTGAACAGGTGGGGCATCAACGCATTGAGGAGGGACACCGCAAGGGGCAGGACCAGGAGAATGGCTTCTTGCTGCCATCTGCCACTGCCCTGCGCTTGTTGCTCCTGCTGAACCTGGTGAGCAGGTACTGGGGTGAGTGCAGAGCTGTTGGCAGCCAGGTGTGGTGTCCTTGGGGAGAGCAGCAAATGCCCAGGCCAGGAGCAGAGCTGCAGTGGGGCTGTCTCTGCCTCTCCCCCCAGTATCCCAGCCCTGTCCCTCCAACTCTAGGGCAGGGGATCGCAGGGCGAGGGATGGCACTCACCACGTGCATGTGCTCCGATAAGTAGTGCACAGCCAGCACACAGCCCGAGACGGAGCCCAGTGCCAGGACCCAGGCCAGCAGCATCACGATGCAGTGCCCCAGGCACTGGTAGCGGCCCCGGGAGCGGGAGCGGGAGCGCTGCTCCGCCAGCAGCTCCTGAAGAGAGCATTGGCAGAGCTGCCAAATCCGCTTTGGGTCCAGAGCAAGGTCTCGTCCCGCTGCACTGCAGCAGGACCCAGAGGGGTGATGGACAAAGCACTGGTGCAAGGTTGGGGTCTGGGGTATTCTGCATCACCCAGCTCCTCACCTTCAACTGGGTGCAGATGTTCTCGCACTGCAGCTTCACCGAGCGCTTCTGGATCACCTTGAAGTCCCAGGCGCAGAAGACTTTGATGGCCAAGTGCCCCGTGGAGCTTCCCACGCTCTCCCGAAAAGAGCGGGACACACTGCAGCGAGGTGAAGGGCATCAGGGACTGGGGCTGGGTGAAGGCTGGCAGCGCCACAGGTGCTACTGACCCACCTGTACACCAGCAGGACACAGGTGACAAGGAAGGAGACCCCAATGCTGAACAGGTAGGCCAGTGGCAAGTTGTATGGGAGCAGGGGGGCTGCGAGGGGGCACACGCTGCCCTTAGGACTGGAGGTGCAGGGGTCATTTAGGGTGACGTTGCTGTAGTAGCCGTAGTACAGCAGCGAGTGCGTGAAGTAGCCCTGCAGGAAAGCACACGATGGGGCCCACGATGTGGGGCAGTGCCCGCAGCTTCCTCCTCAGCCTGGCACCTCTGTGCCAGCCTCAGGGACACAGAGCCTTGGGGTGGGGCAGCACCACCCTGTGCACCCAGAGCATTGCGAGCCCGGGGCCCAGGCTGTGCGAGGGCTAGAACTGGGGTATTATTGCAGTGGGAAAGTGGGGCTGCCCCCCAGGCTTGGAGCAGCCCCTGCCCTGGGGGTGCCTGGGCCATGCTTACCGCTCCTGTGAGGAGCTCGAGGCCAGTGAAGGGCTGGGGGCTGACTGATGCAGGGGGGTACACAGCCTGCAGGACCACCACAAAGGCCAGGAGGATGAGGAACGAAAAGAAGTTGAACACAAGGAGCGTCTTGAGGAAGAGGAAGTAGGAGAGGACACTGGAGCCAAAGCGGCCCCCGATCTGCTTCAGGGCATAGTGCCAGGGCTGCGCAGTGCGGAGTAGGGAGAGGAGCCTGTACCAGAGACCTCGGCAGCCCTGGGGAAAGGAAAATGGAGAGAGCAGTGGGGCTGGAGCCTGCACTGGAGCCCTCACAGCCTCTGTGCAGACCTGTGCCCCTAACTTACAAGGACAACATAGACATTGGACCAACCACAGGGTGAGAAGGCAGCCCAGTGATGGGCATGCTGCCTCAGCGGGCCCCTCTGCCCGCTCAGCTGCCGCCTGCCCAGAAGAGAGCGGTGTCAGAGGGTACCACAGGTCCGGGGACAGCTCCGGCTGTGGGAGTCCTGCCTAGCTGGCGCTGATGGAAGGGGTCCTACCGGAGGATGCGTTTCTCTGCCAGGCTGAGGGGCATGGTGAGCAGCATGTGGCTGCACTGGCTGGGTGAGAGGCTCAGCAGCTCCTTCACCAGCAGGCTCCGCTTGTCTGCGGCACAAAGGGCTCAGTGGGACACGGCCGGCCAGGTCACAGCATGCCTGTCCCTAACCCAGCGTAGGGACAGTGGCCAGCACTGCCTTCTCACATGCTGGGGGACCCTCACCTTCCAGTGTGGCCCTGGAGGGGTCAGTCTCCAGGTCATACTGGCGCAGGCTGGGCCGTGCCGTGCGGCAGAGCTGCTGCAGGGGGGGGCGGCTGCTCCGGCGCCGCAGCCGGGCTGTGCGGTTGCAGTACTGGGAGATGATGGCCCCAAGGTTGCGTCCTGTGGATCACAGCAGAGCAGGGGTTGGGTGGCCGCAGGAGAGCAGGGCAGGCACAAGAGCTCTCCAGGGGGCTCTGGGACCTGGGGAAGGGTGGGAAAGTGGGTGACACCTACCGATGGTGCGGCTGGGCATGCTGGCCAAGATCTGCAGGGAGGCAGAGGAGTAGCTGGGGTGCTCCTCACCTTGCCCAGGCTCTGGCCAGGCCACGGCACAGGCATCTGGAATAGCCAAGCAGGCTGGAGACTCTGGGAGGGGGACGGCAGAATGCAGAGAGCCCATGGCTCATCCCTGTGTCCCTGCTGCTCTGCTCCAGCACAAAGGCTAGGTGTGTGCCCTGGTGTGTGCTCCTCCCAGGGTACTCCCTTCTCCAGGGACGCTTTCCGCATGCCCAAGATCCAGTCTGCCCTGGACTGCCCTGCTCTGCACTGGCCAAGACATCAGCAGGCTCCTACGAAGGCTCTGGCCACAGCACTGGCATGTGACACAGCTGGCCCAAGCAGAGTCAGGGCCGGGGGATGGCCCTGAGCACACACACTGTCCCCAGCCTGCCCTGGCTGAGGCTGCAGTGCTTTACCTCTGTCCCTCTCCTGCAACTCCAGCTCCAGACCTGCCTCGATCAAGCTGCTCTGCTCCAGGATGAGCTGGTGGAATGAGGTGTGCAGGGCTCTCTCGTTGTCCGGACTGGGCTCCTGGCTGCAGGAACACAGGGACACGATGGCACAGACACCTGGTGCCTGCAGGGTGCGGGGTCGTAGCCTCGCGCCCCTGGGATGCAGGACCCAGGGCACGGCAGGGCAGCGGGGGGGGTCACACTTACCCATCACTCTCGGTGCCCTCGGGGACGTGGAGGGTGATGGAGGGCGGCTGGGACATGCTGCGGGCCCGAGCGGGTCCCTCCTACGCGGGCCCTGCCGTGGTGAGCAGAGGAGCGCCGCCGGTGCCGGCCCCCAGCAGCCCCCGCTCACCGCGGCTCCCGAGCGCTGCCGGCCTGCAGGACGGGGATGGAGCCGGAGCCGCTGCGTGCGAGGTCGGGGGCAGGCGGGAGCGCGGAGTCTGCGGGGCTAAACTGGGACTAACCCTGGGTCCAGCCCAACTCGGCGTCAGGAAGGAAGAGAGGGCGGATGGGGCGGTACCGCCGTCGAGCGGGTTCCGCCCGCCGTCCCGGGACCCTCCGGGACAGGCACGGAGCTTCCGAGCACTAGTCCCGGAGCTCGGCTCGGGAACGGCCCGGGCTGGCCCTAAGAGGACAGACACATCGGTGCAGAGACCCCCATGCCCCGCACCGTGTTCCCCCGCCCAGTGCCGTCTCCTTCCTCCCCTGCTCTCCCTCCTCCACCGCCCTCGGGCTCCGAACCCCTCCCGGGGTGGGCTAAGGCTGCTTGGGACAGGTGGCCGCCCCGGGGCTCCCCGTCAGGCCCCGCTCGCCCCGATACCGGGAACCGACGGAACGCTCCCCGGCGCTCCCGCCGCCTGCTCCCCGGGCCGTGGCTCGCGTGGATGCGGGGACGGCGGGGGCTACCGAGCCCTGTCCGTCCCGTCCCTCTTGCCGCCTCCCGCGGGTGGGGACGGCGGGAGGCCCCCAAAAGCCCCCGTTTTCCCTCGGCCGCGCTCAGCGGGTCCCGTCGGCGGCCGAGGCGTGGGGCCGGCACTCCCCGTCCCCCGTTACACCGGGGCGGAAGGAGGGACGGAGCGGGGCACCGGGATACGGTGCTCTATGGCCAGGCGGGGGAGCCCTGTCCTGCCGGACCAAGCCCGCCCCGCCCCGGCGCCGCCGGACTGCCAGGACCGGCCCTCCCGGGGCGGTGCCGCGCAGGAGCGGCGGCGGAGCGCGATGGAGGGCGGCGGAGGCGCCTACGGGGCGGCCAAGGCCGGCGGTGCCTTCGACCCGGTCCGCTTCGTGCAGCAGCCGCAGGTGCTGGCGCGGATCGTCAGCGCGGTGAGGCGGG
>VXBT01012523.1:0-28576 GCA_013400235.1 Oriolus oriolus
CAAAGGCTCACCCACAGTAAGGAGAGGGCAGTTCAGGGCAGAACTCCGTGGTGGCAACAAATTCTTCCCGCAGCAGCAGCACTAGCATCTCACCTCCAGTCCCGAGAGTGAGAGAAAGTGAGGAGCTGAGCCCAGCCCCTCACACCCCAGCCAAAATCTCATGGTATCTCTGCTCTTCCCAGGAGAAACCTCCCCAGCTAAGAGACTGAAGCCAGCTGCACCCCTTCCCCCCATCTTGGCCATTTCTTTTGTCTCTCTTTTGTCTCTCCTCGTTACCATCTCTTAGTCAACAAATGGGAGACAATTCCCTGAGAGAAAGAAAAAAAAAAAAGGAAAAATCCTAACCCCCAACAGAAGGGAGGGGAAAGCAAAAGAAAAAGGAAAGAAAAAAGAAAAAAACAGAAAAAGAAAAGAGTCATTATGTTACAACACAGCACACCAGAAAGTTTACTAATGACCTGCCTACAACCAAATGGCTAAACCGCCAACAGAACCAGAATTTGCAGTGTGACTCGAGCCCAGTCCAGAATGTTCAGATGCAGCTCAGAATTTTCCCAGTGCTCCAGGCTATCGAGAAAAAAACTGTAGGTATAGGCAATTACAAAGGCAGCTGACAGCTGCAAAGAAGCCTTATCCAAACTTTTCCAGGGTTCTGTGATATCTAGATCACAAATTTGCAGGTGACAAGTGGCATGTCTTTCATCACATCCTACTTTTGCAGGTGGGAATAATTTGTGTGCTCCATTAGTCAAATGCATACAGAGCTATAACCTCACAGGCACAGTGCTCCCAAGAACAGAGCCGATACCCTGAACAACTGGAAATCACTGATGGGGGAGAGAAAACACTTTATGAAAGCATCTAGAAGTAGGTTTTATGTGGAGACCAACCACAGGCTGTGTAGAACCCAACTGAAAGAGGAAGAGAAAGAAGGAAAAAAGCCAACACCATTTTCCTTTGGAGCATGACCTAGTAATTTAACATCTTTGTTCCCCTAGACATGGGCAGATGTATCCTTACTTAGCCTTTTGGTATCATAAATTCATAGAATGGCTTGGGTTGGAAGAGACTTTTAAAACCATCTAGACCAAACTCCATGGCAATAAGCAGGGCCATCTTTCACTAGACCAGGCTGCTCAGAGCTTTGTCCAACCTGGCCTCGAATTTTTCCAGAGACAGAGCATCTATCACTTCCCTGGTCAATCTATGCCAGTTTTTCACCATCCTCATTGCACGAAATTCTTCTGTGCAAAGGACTCCATGCAGATCAACCCTTTAAACAGTGGGGTACATGGAGCTGGAGTAGACCTAGCAGATCTGACCATCAGATGATTTAAACCAACCATAATTTCACCTTGTGGTTCATGTATTAAGCTCCCAACAGTACACTTTTGGTGATTACAGTTCTCTTGGGGAGAAAAGAGAAAAATCAGGTAAGACAGGTGAGTTTTTCTTCTTGTGGGGTAATACTTGGGTGGATCTGGGGTCCATTTAACCTTAATCTGCCATTCACTTAATGTCTCAAATTCCATCTCCACATACAGGCTGCTGCTTCATTCTGATTTCATTCCACGGAAACTTCTCATGAGCTCACCCAATCACCTGCATTAATTCTAGCTGTGCTCACGACTTCATCTAGAGGGGATACAGAAGAGAGAAAACACCACTTCTCTCCTGCATCTCAAAAAGAGAATGGTCAGTCCTGAGCATCAGGAAAAAAGGGAGATGTACTTCAGATCACCTGGAGATGGTGTCTGAAGGGAACTAGGGTGCACAGAGAGGGACTCTTGGCAGCAAAATGAAATTCTAAAGAGGTAAATCACCTTCTGCCATTTCTTTTAAAACACAGCATAAGAAAAATATAATCCCCATTTCTCATCTGGGCACCAGCAGAAGAGTGATGGGCTGCAGCTCTTTCAGCACAGGCCAAAGCAACAGGCTCTTAGAGACCTCTCTGATCCTTGCCAGGGTAAGTCACATTCCATGAGGTGAGTACCCCCAGTCTGCCCTCTGCCTGGATCCTGGTCATTGTACACAGCCTGGCCGAGTGCACAAGAGGAATCAGGGCAACTGTGGCACATCTCATCCCCAGTATGCTTTTGGCAGAGAGGCATAGAGAGCGTCTGGCCAGGCGAGGAGAAGAAAAAGGAGTGATACCACTCCAGCTGTTTGCAGACCAGGTGTAGGCTCATCCCTCGAATTCCCAGCACTATATTCCCCATCAGAAGATCTTTAAAGACTCCAGGGTCTCAGAAGATCAACAGCAAGATAAGAAAGACTAAATATATATACTGCAGCTGGCAGGTGGGAGGGAAAGAAAAAAGTGGCAAAGTCATGAAGAAGCAGCATCCCATTAAAACCAGTGTTAAAGTGAGGTGAAGATTTTTGCACTTCAGGAGCTGCAGCTCCTGTCTGTTGTACTGTCCTGCTTTTTATGGCAGCTTAAAAGCAAACAAGATGAAACCTTACAGTTTGCTTGCACTTTTAAGAGGATAAGCTCAAGAGTCAATAATATATCTGGGACTCTTCAGGGTGTTGCCCAGTTATTACTCCAACAAGGCCAAAATTGAAGTCCTGAGTCCCAAGTGACATAGAAATCCCAGCTGTCCTCAACTTTATTCAAGACAAATGGTGGTGCATACTGCAAGGTGGGAAGTTTAACTTATAACCTTATAGGCACATGTCTACCAGGTTCTGCTGACCTTGTCTGAGTGGGAAAAGTGTGGGAACAAAAAGGTAAAGGAATGAAGAACCCCTCCCCAAACCTAGAAACCACCAGTTGCAGACAAGGCTAAACCTCTGAACGTGGGATTTTTCTGGCATTGCTCCCCAAGACAGCTGGAATCAACTTTGCTGAAGTTGACATAGAATCATAGCATTACTTATGTTGAAAAGGACCTCTAAGATCATCAAATCCAACTATTAACCCGGCACCACCAAGGACACTACTAAAACATGTCCTCAAGTGCTACATCTACACAGCTTTTGAACATTTCCAGGGATATAGGGGCTCCACCCTTGTCCTAAGCAGCCCGTGCCAGGACTTGGCAGTATTTGGTATGTGCTTTGGCTTGGACACTTCCAGCCTGGTAAAAACACCTCCTGATATGTGAGTGGAGCTAGAGGGGATGACACCACCTGCTATCACTTTCCTGCTCTCTCCCATGTCTGACATGCCAAGAGGAAGCTTTACATACTTGGATGGTCTGTCCTGTTTTGCACACCTCCTAAGACTGTATCTTGGCTCAGTGGCACAGCTTGGCTTCTCCATCTTGCAGCACCTGGCTTAGAGCCAGCCATTTGGACATCAGTGGGGTCCCTTACTACGTGACCAAAGACACTGAAATCTGTAGGTCTGAAGAAGAGTGTGACACCTCCTTGGGTAGTTTTCAGAGTCGTTCCATCAAATGCATCCTTCTGTTGCACTACCATTGCACTGTCAGAGACAAGAACTGTAGGAGGCCTGAGTTTATGGACTTTTTCCTGTCTGAATCAGCCATTGCTTGGGCTGAGGGTTGAATGAAAGCCTCCAGAAATGTGATTTCTGGAAGAGCTGTAAATCCAGTAAAGTCTGCATCACATAATGTTTCTTCGTCATCCCACTCTGCAGGAGCTGGACACAGGCAGCAGCTCAGATGAGTGGGGAGAACCATGTCATCATCTCCCTCTGCCTTACACTTTCCTGAAGGTACAGAAGGAAACACAAACTCCCTAAAAATTCATTTTCCCCTTCCAGGATAGCCTTCATTGCTTCTTTATTTTTTCCTAAAAAGTTTCTGATATCTGGTGTCTTGACAGACCCTCTTTTCCAGATGACAGGTGGCTTTATGAGGTTCTCAGTTTTGTTGCCTCCCAAATTTCAGAGGAGCTTATGAGTGAAGGAAGCAAGGGCAGCCAGGAGCCACAGGAACCAGAAGACAAAGAAAATCGCTTTCAAATTTAATCTTGTTCCACTTTGCTCTGTTCTCCTTAGCAGAACAAGTTGGACATCTCTTCCAGAGATTTCAGCTTCTTCTGTCTACCATGTGGGACAACTCAAGACCAGAACTCGGAGCTGCCCCAGAAGTTTGGACCATGTGCTGCTACTAAATTAGTGAGGAAGGAGAAGATTTCTTGACATCACATTTCAAAGGACCTGTTTCTTTTTTCTCTGTTGGAGATGGTAAATCACAGCTCCCATCACTTTGCTGAATGGCGCATCAAGGGATGTGCAAGAAGTAGTTCCTTTATTTAACCCTAGGAGTTTATTTTCAGGGTCAGCCTATGTGGTTTTCAGCCAATCTAGCTGAAACAACTGAGTATTTCAAGGATTTTGACACAATGCAAAAAAATGCCAGATGACCAAGGAAGCGATAACCTAACAGCAAAGAGTAAGTGATCACAAACTTCAGTTCTCTGTGAGAGGAGGAACAAAAAAGGGCTTAAGTTGCCATTAGGGCTTGCAAGTGATATTCCTTCTCCCAGACAATGCAATTTCTTTTGGGGAAAGGAGTATCATGTGTGATCACAGCTGGGAGATGCTTGTGGTTACTTCAGGCACATCTGTTGACAGAGCTGCACCATCAGCTCCCACAGCTTCATCCAAATTGCAAAAGAGGAGAGGACTCAGGACAGGCAGATGTCCCTGTGGGAATTCCCTGGTATTTTTTGTACTAGGGTCTTGTCCTGTGCATAACCGAAGTCCTGCTTCCTTTGCCACACTGACAGCAGTCAAAATGATGTGGTGGTTCTGGGTAGAAGCAGCTGTAAACATAACTATTGCAAGGGAATAGCAATAGCCCTCGGCTAATCTGAGGGCTGAAAGAAATCCTGTTTGTGCGACAAAAGGAGCACTGCGTGAGAAATTCAGTGTCTGTGGCCAAATTTGCAGAATTTGCTTCTATTTTGTGGTACCCTTATTTTAGAAGGTACTCAACTTGAGACAAACCATAGGGACATGATGGGTGGGTTGAGCTCAGCATTGAACTGGGTCTCTAGTGGAATCCCTTTTATGACAAACCTCAAAAAGTGGGGACATCCAAAATGCCAAATCTTGAAAATATTTGTGTGGGCCCTGAGGACATAAAAGCAAGCCTGGATTTCAAAGCTGAGTTCCAATTTAGAGCTCTAAATTTTGATCCATTTACTGAAGGAAGAGTGAGGAGGAGGACCCTTATTCCCAAAAGGCTGCTAGAGCACTGAGTTTGCTTGGTTTTCACATCTGGGGCTGGGGAAAGGTGACAGTGCAGGGGTAGTCCTGCTAAGATCTCGATTTGGTACCTGCATGTCCTGAACACCAGCAATGCCCACCATCCCTTTCTCTGTGGGCCATTCATTGCTCTAAGGTTTTTAGCCTGCTGGAGAGGACCCAAGGAGGAAAATTTCCAGCCTGGGTTTGCAACAACCCCTTTGCTTCCCTGCACCTTCCCCACGTGGCAGCGAGCTGAAAGTGGATAGGGATATAATCCTTCATTTTACATGCCCGTGGAAGGCTGAAAACCAAGCAGCATAGTGCCATGTCCTGATGCCTCTCAGGAGGCATCCCAGGCGTGGGAGCAGTTGCTGCTGTACACAAGGCTTGACGGCTCAGCATCATCCTCCCAGTTTTCATTTCCTTAGCTCTCCCAGTGACAGAGTTTGAAGCACAGAAGTGTTCTGTGAGGAATGTGTTTTGGGATGAAGATGAATACCGCATAGCCTGACAGCATAAACACTAAGAGCATGTTTGGCTTCTTCTAGTGCCAGCTCCCTGGGTGGATTCAGAAAGCCCCTTCACCACCCGTGGAGGCTCTTTGGTTCCCTCTGATGAGTTGAAGCTGTTCTGACCCAAAGCAGATGGAGTCAGTTATTTACACCACATTCTCCTTGGGTGCACTCTTGACCCACTGCTCACTGGTCTCACTAGACATAAGCACTGGTGCTGGCTGATTGTTTTGGAATGACACACAGAACATTAGTGGAGGAGAGCCAGACAGAGGCCCTCGGAGGAAGAACAACCGATGGGGATCTAGTGATGCGAGAAGCCTTGCTGGTCCCATGCCAAGTGGTTGTGCCTTGAGCTGAGGTGGCAGGAAGAAAAACCTCTTTACTGGCTGAGCTGGGTGGTGGATAGTGGTGGGGTGATCAGGGGGTGCCACCCTTATTGGGATGTCAGTAAGGGCGGGCATTGAGAATGGTGGGGAAGCCAGGAGAAAAGGAGGGGAGCTCTAAGATGTGTTAGTCTGTAAAAATCCATGGAGGTCCTTTTCAGGGGCTAAAGACAACTCAATGTGTCCAGCCTCTGCCTGGGCCTCCAAGGAGCAAGGCAGAAGGATGTGCTGCATCGTTTCTGCTCTAGATCTGCAGCAATCATTTGATTATGGTCATTTGGGTAACCCACCTTTCCCTTACCTTCACCTCTCCTGTAGTTCTTGAGTCAGTCAAAGTTTGGAGTCTCTTCAACCATGCCCAGAACTGAAAGAAGTGCCATGAAACTGAAAACTACTATCACCTCCTCAGCTGCATCACCCAGGGTAAACATGATTGTACCTGTGAGACAGCTGAGCACAGCAATCAGCTGCTGTCCTGGCTGCTGAATGAGGAGAGGTAAAGGAATTTCAGAGCTAGGATATGGGGAAGGGTGTTAAAGACTTGCAAGGACTTCATCACTTGTTGCATATGATTTTTTGATACAAAACAAATATACACTTATTTGCTCCCACTCCATTTTAACCCTTTTTCCCATTGTTTTTTCTCCACAGAAACAAAGCTTCGAGCTCAGAAGAAGCAGAAAAGGATTAAGTAAAAGGAGTTATATTTTCCTGGCTGCTAGCAAAACCTCTTTTCAAACTTTTCACCTTTTTTTCTTTTTTTTCCTCTTCACACTGACATACCTTTGACATTTTATGACTGGAACTGTATTTCATTTCTTGAGGCACTGGCAGACTGGATCTGAGAGCCTTTTATTCGGAGGTGTTTTTCAGCTTCCAGGCTATGATCTGCATTGCCTCTAGCCAGAGCCAGGTCGCAGCAATGGGCCTGGCTGACATTTTACAGGGAAAGGGGCATGAGGCACCAGCTAATACAAGTGTTTGAAGACCTAAGTGTTACATATTAAGATACACCAAGTTTGAACTTTCCACAGCATTGTTGCTTGACTGAAATGCTTTCCTGGGGTAATTACTGCAAACTTTGCAACACTGGACAGGCTGACATAGGAACTTCACCAGTGAGTTTCACCACCTGTATGTGGGTCCATAAAGTGAGCAGTTAACCCATGGATCTCCTCAAGAGATGATGTGGTAGACACAAAACATGACTGTGGGTGTGAGATGAGTCCTTGGAAGACAGATCCATTGGAGATTTCTAACTAAACATCAGCCATTAAGTTTCCTATGCAGAAAATGGTCAGACCAAGGGTAGTATCAAATGTGTTTATGCTGTTTACATTCCCGTTGAAGATACTGGGTTATATGGTCACTTGCTGCAAGTCAGGGTATCCATTATGCCTCTTCTGGAATGAAGTTTTGAAGCTATTTAACATGAGGAACTAAGGAGAACTGAGAGATTTACATAATTGAATTATATGTGTTTTCCTTTGGAATGTATCTGCAGTGCAGAAGCACCTCAGTATCCCAGGGGAGACTGATGTTGCTTTGGTGCCACAAGGATAAGCCAAAGTGAACAAGAATTAGAGGAGAAATAGAGGCCATAAAGCTACTGAGAAAGCAAGTGGCAGAACCAGTAACTGAATCCAGCTTTCTTGGACTGATTTATTCACTCCTTGCAGGCAGTAAATTGCTGATAGAGAATGAGGCAGACAGTCTGATTCAGTGAGAAGTCTCTGACTGGCCTCAGTAGGATTTGAAGCACATCTAAAGGAGAAATAAACCTTATGGGCTGCCTCATCCCAGATCTTCAGTGGATCTGCAGGTGGTACAGGGATCATTACAGTGGAATTTCGGGACATTTTGTCAGTACACTCTGATCACAAGTATCAATCTGACTTGTTGCGGTCACCCAGCCCCCTGATGGGCTGTGGCAGTCTAATGCCAATCAAGTAGTAGCCCTCCAGTGGTGGCAACATTAAGAGACAGAGGACAGCCCAGAGGGCGGATCCAAGGGCAACACCGAGGAGTAAAGACACTGCCTCCCTCTAGAAAGTTCTCCCCAGTTCGACACCCCATTGGTTCCCTGTTCTAGCTCCCACCTCTGTGTTATCCCCATTGGTTGTTGTTCCTATTGTTCCACCCCCTCTGCTGTATCCCATTGGTTCTTTCCCTTCTCTCCCCCACTTTTCCCTGGAGTATAAAACCCTGGACCCCAGCCATTTTCCCTGTTTTTTGTCCCTGGACCTTGTGGAATAAATAACTGTCCAGAACCTGTACAAAGGACCCCTCTCTGTTCCTCTGCCTCGTGGAGATGCGCGCAGACCAGCAGCAGCTTGGGCTGGCTTCCTCCGCTGAGGAGCCGGTGCCGCTGCAGCACCGACAGCAGCTGCCCTGCACTCCTGGCTGCGTGCAGGAAGGACACTGTGCCCCTTCGGTCTGTGGCAGCCTAATGCATCACTGACTGATACCCAAGAGGCTTTGTGGTGAAATGCTGGGCTGTCTTTGTCTTGAAGAGAGAAAGAAAAGGTCAAGGGATAAACTTTAGATAGACTCAGCTACCAGAGGGTGGGTTTAGATTAGATACTGGGAAGAAATTCTTCCCTGTGAGGGTGGGGAGGCCCTGGCACGGATTGCCCAGAGAAGCTGTGGCTGCCCCATCCCTGGAAGGCCAGGCCAGACAGGGCTTGGAGCAACCTGGTGTAGTGGAAGGTGTCCCTGCCCGTGGCAGAGGTTTGGAAAGAGATGGTTTTGAAGGTCCATTCCAACCAAAGCCATTCTGTGATTCTCTGATAAAGACCAGCTAGGACTCCTAATGTCTACATCTGACTTCAGAAGTGATGAATCCAGAATTTTCTTTCTCAAACAGCATCTTTTACAATAATGATCATAGAACGTAAAAACCAGCAGGTGTGTCACACATGAGCAGTGAATTGTTGATTTTGAATATCCAGTAAAATGCATTAGCAATAATGATTGCAATGCAGAGATACACCGACTGGTTTAGATACTTTTCAATTGCATGTTGGGTGTGTGAACAGCGCTCCCACAATTTATTTTGGGTGATAAAAGCAGGGTTTAGCTATACAACTGCTTTTAACCACTATTATTTCCATATATTGGATTCCTTGCCTTCTACAATCTTGCTTCAGATTAGCAAATTGGAGATAAATTCTCTGCCAGTGTAAATCGATGCCTCCCTTCCACATCTGTGATATAAGGTAATTTTACATCTATACAGGGTTTCCCCAGTATGTCTGTCTGACTCCATCTGAAAGTAGGCACAAAGCTCAGACCTGACCTGAAGGTAAAGGATGTGACAGCAAGATGTGGGAGACAGCAGGCATCTGCAGAGTCCCTGGATCACATAGTGACCGCAGCTGAGCCTGACCATTAACTCTAAAAAACAACACTGAGAGGTTTCCCAGCTTAAGGACTCACCTCAGCTCTGTTCCCTCCTTATTTGAAGATTCATTGAGGCTCTTGTCCCAGCTTTGATTTTTGTGCAGAAGCAATAGTGGTTGGTTTTTCACTAAACACCTAATTCCATGGTCAAACCCCATACTATTTGCTTCTCTCCAGAGAGCAAACAGAACACAAAGGGGCCTGGCTCTGTCTAACGGTGTTGCGGCTGGAAGTGGCCAATTTTCTTCAAAGCTCTCCTATCTAAGTGGCCACCTTGAAAAGAAGGTACTGTATAGCTGAGACGAGTGCTGGTGGAGAGCTGTGCTCAGTTGTTCTCTTTCCTTTTCCTGTTATAAAATAAAGGTATTCCTCATACCAGATCCTTTTTCTAGTTTGAGATTTTTAAGCACAAATGTCTCCCTGCTGCTCCAGCTTTCAGATATGAAGGAAAATCAGAGCCTGCACCTGGGAGTAACACCACGTTGGAAATAGCATGACATGCATTTCAGGGCCAAATTCTCCTTGAGTCATAGTTTGGTTCTGCCAAGGAGGTGCTGGGACATGAGCTCTTGTAGTGGGTCATGAAGCCAATCCCTTAACTCAGATGTGTAACTCACCAGATGTGCTGGGCCCTGATATGACTGAGAGATATAGAGGATATAGATAAGAGACACACATAAAGAGATTGAGGTAGAGATAGAGATAGAGGTAGAGATAGATAGAGATATAGAGATAGAGATAGAGATAGAGATAGAGATAGAGATAGAGATAGAGATAGAGATAGAGATAGAGATAGAGATAGAGATAGAGATAGATAGAGATAGAGATAGAGATAGAGATAGAGATAGAGATAGAGATAGAGATAGAGCTAGAGCTCTCCCTTTTTCTCAGAGGTCATTTAAAGAGCACATAATCAGGGTCTTGAACCCAGATCAGGGACACAAAAAGTGCTCCAATAAAAAGAATTCTAGACAAAAGCAGGTCAAAAGGTAAAGAACTATTACTGATGGGAGAGAAGTTGCCAGTGGAGTTTCCCTGGGTATGTACATTGCACCTCAGCTGTAGGATTGCTTTTCTTAACAGCAGTGGTGGAGCTAATGGGAAGGAGAGCAGCGAAGCCAAATGCGATACTGCATTAGGAGTTGAGCACACCACAAACACAGCACAGTCTGTTACCACGGGATTTAGATCATTTCAGCACCTGGGGAAAGGCTGAGGGCAGTCAAAAAATGAGCCAGAGAGCAAAGCACCAGTAGAGGAAATAATGTAAAGGCATGGCTGCCTAGGAAAGAGATCCTATGAGTTATTGCAGGAAAGCATCTAAAGCAGTTAGCCATGATGTGCAGGTGTGGTGTTAAAAGGAGAAGGTGGCAGGGCTGGTCTGCTCTCATAAATCAGAGAAGGGAGGGGCATGGCGATTAGATCTGCGACTGCATAGTGCAAAAATGGAGTGAAATCTTTCTGTTCATTACTGGCCAACAGGTAGATAAAATAGGGCAATATACACGTGCAGCATCTGAAAGGAGAGAGAAAATGCGTTTTTTCTCATCAAGTTTTGCAGACGTAGACTGGACTTGGTGCAACTCCTTTGAAACTATTATTTTAGATGGGATTGAAAATACTAATATCTTAAAATTATTTGAGAGTCTGTGATGGAGAGGATTGCATCAATAGATATGTGAGTTATTCTAGTTGGATGCTGAGATCTGAGCTTTTTCCAGATCTCTTCACAGCAGTGGGTCTGTTACATTTGCCCTTCCATGCACTTCTGTGCATGGGTGTATGCAGACACACATAGGGCTAGCAAACTACACAGCCCATGACAGTCCCTAGAAACAAGGTGCTGTTTAAGAAGACCATCCAAAAGATTTGGATCTGTAACACTGGATCACTCCACAGTCCTTGTTCCCTCTTTCTGCAAACAGTCAATAGAGAACAGCAATTATAAACAGGGAAATATTGGAAAAAATTAGCCCACTACGCAGTCTTGCAGCAGCTGTCTCATTTGTTTGTCTGTTGTCTTTAACATTCACTATCACACTGACCCAGCAGGAGCTGGATTCATCACCCAAGCTCCCATCATCTCCAAGGAACTATTGCTACATATTTCTCACAATCTTTCTTAGGGATGTTGGTACAAAGACACAACAACAGGAGAGGAAAAATACAGCCTTGATGGGGTTCTTGCTTTGGATCTGTGATAATGATGAAACAAACAACACAGCCTTAAGGCCTTCCATTTTCTCTGTATCCCTACTTAGGTCAAAGTTTGCAGCACCTCTGGGGCACCCTAGCATAGCCAGAGGCTAACATTCAAAATACTTATTTCCGCATAACTGAGGAGAGCGTTCATTGAAGCCAACAATATTGTCTTGGGGGATGAACATGACAGTTAAATCACAAAACTCAGGCTTATAAGGCCATAATACCTGCGCTGTGGAATTGTATTGAAGAACTATTTCACTTCAAAGTTTTGTGCTGCATGCTAACTGATAATCCACAAAAATCTTTTGGCCCAAGTATTCAAGAAGTTTGAGAACCATCCTGTTGAAGAGCTGCAGCTCTCAGCACTGAAAAGGACATGGACAAACACCACAGACAAAGCATCAGCCTTTCCAGCTTGGGATCTGCACTGGTCCTGCCAGATTTGGCAGCACAGTGATGAGGGTGGTGGGTACAACTCAGAGCATGGTGAGGGGCCCATTATCAGGGAGAAAAGGGATGAATGGCAAGAAATGTTTATAGAGGGAGAAAGCTGTGGCAACAGCAGCTGTGAAGGTTGGAAATCCCTGCAAGAGATGGCACGAAAATGATGATGTTAGTGCACTGTGGTTCTTCAGAGATACAAAGTGTAAAAATCAGGGATTGCTTTTCCCTGCATTTCATAGTAGGCTGGACTTTGCAAATGAATGTTTCTCTCTCCCCCAACAGTCAGTCCACACAGACCAGCCATCCAAAAACCATGCCCACAATGCTGTTTATAACCTTACTTGCAACTACTCCTGGCAGCTGTGCAGGCCATTCAGCAAGGAAACCTTTTTGTCAGTGGTACCTGGAGCCTCTCCCTCAAATGCTCAAAGCTCATCACTTGCTCCGAAGAAATGATGATTGTTGTACTGGCAGATCCACCCAGCAGCTCTCTTTCCAGCAGAGTAGGCTTCATGCACCCTTCCCCATGGACACAACTCTTTGTGAAAGCTAGTGGGGTCACATGAGGGGACTGGTGAGAGGCAGGCAGGTGTTCTGTGGTGGCAGCCCAAAGCTTTGCAGCACCTTGGTCTTCACAGAAGTGCAAGGATCTTTCAGCCTCCCACACACAGAGTGATGTGGACCGTCATGGGTTGAGGGGCCTCTTTCATCCTGAAGTCAAGCCTCTCCTCTCATCTCCTGCACAGCCTCTTCCCATCTTGCTCCCTTCTGTCTCTGTTTTGACTGCACTCCTTGTTTGCTTGGCTTGCTCAGCCTGTCAAACCTTCTTTTGCACAACACTCCTGCACACAACATTCATCAAGCCTCTTCCTGCTTTTTTCCAAAGCTCTCCCAGATGGTGAGAAATCTCACTAGCCAAAGGAAAAACTCCAGCTCTAATAACTACATGTCATTCTGTTTGTTAGACAGCTCCTGCTGGTATTGTCTTGCACTGTTAAGCACTCCTGTTTCTTACTAATCTGCTCTGTTCTCTGTGTTGCATATACCATGAACTACATTTATGGTGCCCTGTATACATTTATGATGCCAACTACTGATTCGCTAAATGATTTTGGCTGGATTGGTTACTCAGAAACGTGTAGGTGTTGGGCCATAGGCCAATGCATTCAGAAATGACAGCTGAGCTGATGTGCCTCACTTTTGGGGCATATGGTGCCTGAGTTCCAGAGGTGTTGAAGACAGTTGACAGGAGCTCACTGTGCTTCACATTACTGAATCATGCATCTTCTGCCGTAGCTCATTTCAGTACATATTTGGCATCGATTTCTTTATGTTGTTTACATCATGAAAAGTGGCATTAACAGACTTCTGCAGGGCTCAGCACTCATTCAGTAGGTGACTTCAGCTGGGAGGTAAACCACAAAACAGTACTGCCTACACTCTAACAAGATCCCAGAGAGGTGGAAGGGTGCCCGTCGCACCACCTGGAGGTGTGAGAGGTGGATGTTTGAACAGCGTTTGGGCCACACTGTAGTTAATGACAAGAGACACTTCAGGAAACATGATTCAGTCCGTCCTAAAGCATATAAGGTATATCAGAAACATCTCCTATTTCTCTCCCAAACCATTTTGCACCAGTGCTGCTTGTTTGAAACTGGATCCGTGTCTCACACTGATTCACTGAACAAAATATCCATGCTGGTCCAAGGAGGGAGTGGAAGGTGGGAAACTACAGCCAGACGTGGAAAAGTTATACATGTTTCATGTTAGAGTTGGCTTCAGATGATTTAAAGTGCCAGTGGAATTATAGCGCTAATCTCTTCCCCAAATCCCACTGCATTCCACATTTCCTCCAGGAGCCCATTTTTGGTTATTTCTGGGGTTTTGGCACACAGGGTTTTTTATCAAGACATGAAGTTATGAAGCAGGGAAGACCAGGCAATTAATACAGAGCGAGATCCCATCTGCCTTAAATTTCAAGACTGTTCAGATGTGAAGGTTTTGGTCAGACATTCATTCAATAATAGCAATGGAACGCTTAATATTATTGGATTTTGTTACACTGACTTTCCTTCTTCGTTAATTTTATTTTAGGCACCTTGAGAAAGAAGAGTGTGAGATATTTGGCTTCCCTATGTTTAAAAAATATCTGTGAAGTAAGCTGCAGGCAAGCAGAAGCACTAATTTAAGGTAGAAGAGACCTTAGTATAAGCACAAATGGCCATAACTTGTTGACTAATGAAGTGAGATTACAAAGTAGAGTATTTCTCATATGCAGAATTGGGAGGATCCAGAACAACTTTCCAAAGAAATCAGGGCTGTGTGAGAAATTAATATGTTTTCAGATGGAGCTAACCATTTTCTGAATGGATTTAAATAATATTATTAAGTATGATTAACATGGAACTGGACTTTTTAATCTAAGAGGTCCCATTTCATCCTGTGCCTCATGGTCTGGTCTCAGTGATTCATTTGTGATCGCCTATACTCCACAAACACTTTGGAGCAGGATATTAAGAAATTCATATCCTGTCAGAACAAAATAAGCTATTTGTTTTCAAAACAAGTCTGCATCCATGTTGTATTTTCTGGTGCTCTTTCTTCTTATTCCTCTTGAAAATGGGTCTTTTATGGCATGAGAAAATAAGATGGTTCCTTTGGGATTTTTGTGCTATTGGTAATTCTCCTTCAGAAGTCATCATCCACTGTGCCACTGCAAGTAGTTGCTATGGAAATAAAAATTATGTCCTTAAGAACAGTGTTAAGGATGTAGCATCAGGAGCACAGGGCTTCTTGCAGAGTCTGGGATCTTGTTTCCAGTCATCTTTGATTAGCAAAGACTGAAGAGAGTCAAATTGAGAGGCGGATCCATTTACTCCAGAAACCTTTGTGCATTAAATGAAGATTTTTCAGAGGTTATAATTTGGCTTCTCTTTAAATTCAGTTTGAGCCAATGATGCTGTGAATCTGTCCAGTTAAGTTCTTGTTCATTTGGCAATGAGATATTTTACATCTCAGACTCAACGAGAGCTACCTATAATGAACCATACACTGAATGAACCCTTCCTGATGGAGCTGATGTTACCACTGTCATTGTGTGCAGTTGTGCATAAGCCCAAAGAAGCCAAAGTCCAGATAAACACTCAGCTGAACCCACATTAGCTCTCTTTATTCCATCCAGCTCCAGAAACATTCTCACTGGCCATCAGATCCATGCAGCTATAAAAAAGGGCAGCAAGCTACGCTTGCTGGGAGGAATAGCTACATGCTGGGAGGAATAGCCATATGACTATTGTCCTAACTGTGTGCTGAAGACACTAAAAAGTCATTGTCTGGCGCCTCACATTACACCAAACTCATTGTCTGACATGGTTCTTACCTCATCCATCAGCCTGGATTCCCCAAATCTGACCCTGAATTCTTGCAGATCTTTGGCTAAGACTCAGCTGAGCTCAAAGCTTGGTTTATTCTTTCCTGTCCCTGTTTTTCTCCAGAATAACTTGAAAATCGACCTTCAGTCTGACTAAAATGTTTCTGCTCCTCTTAGGACTCATATTTGTCTCACAGGATGATCTGAATGTTTGGTTTGTTTAGTGTCTGGATTTGTTTCCTATTTTTGTCCTGATTACAAAGATTTTTTTTCTTACACTTCAATAATGGGTTCCAGATCCTTCAAAGTACTCCTTTTTCTCCAAACAAACTCCAGGTAATGTCTTATTGTGTTGTAAATTGCCTGCAGAAGAAGAATCTTAGGAGAAGGTTTTAATTTTCAAGGATTTGGGGGTTTTTTTCCCCTGCAGCACTTTTAATGTTTATGAAGGTCTATAAAGTGGCCCTGAATTTGCCAGGACAGGCCCATCTCAGCATGTGTTTCCTTGTGTACTGGTGCCATAGCCCTGGGATGAGCAGATGATATGTTTAAAAAAGACTGGGGGGGAAAATTGGACCACTGACTAGGGGAAGGGAAACCTTTGTGTTTTCCATGATGACACTGTGTGTGCAGCAAGGAAAATGCAAGATGACATCTGGATCACATGCAGCATTCATTATTTCTTATTTAGACATGTTCATCTCATCTTCTCTCTCACTCCTTCCAACTCAAAACTTTCAGGAGGGTTCCCAACATCCCAATAGCACATATATGCAATGGAAAACCAGCAGAGAGAGAGCTGGAACACGTCAGCGGATCCTGTTCTTGTTAGAAATTGCTGAAATCAAAGCATTTTAGAATCACGGAATGGTTTGGGTTAGAAGGGACCTTAGAGATCATCCAGTTCCACCCCCCCTGCCATGGGCAAGAGACATCTTCCACTAGACCAGGTTGCTCCAAGCCCTGTCCAGCCTGGCCCTGAACACTTCCAGGGATGCGACAGCCACAACAGCTCTGAGCAATCTTTTAGGGATGGACATTCAACTTGGCTTGTATTCTCTGAGACTGGGGCCTGAGAAAACTTTCCTGCTTGCTGGGCTATGTGGGCTTCTGGGGAATGCACACCTTAGAAGGGCTTAATATCTGATCTCCAGACTCTCCCTCGCTTTGAGGATTGCCCATCACTTCCTCAGCTGACATCCCTGGGAAGGTCTTTAAGATTGGCTGGCACAAAGCTGCTGGCTCCGGGGCAGAGCGGGACAGGGCATCCTCTGGTTGTTGGTTTGCTTTTTTGAAGCCAAGTTCTAACACTTTCCTTTCCACATGAAATCAGGAGTAATATCAGTTTCTGGGATAAAAAATTCTCCCCAGCAATGAAGTAATCATTCTCTGCCCAGCTCTCACAATATGCAGGCTCTGCACAGCTCAGGTAACTCCACAGAAAAAGGAATATGAGAGCATCTAATGGAGAAAGGAAGCAAACAAGCCAGACCATCAAAACTAACTTGATTTTCTCCCATCTGAACTGTTTCCCACCAATTAATTTCCTTAGAGATTTTGGCAAGGCCCTGATCAGCTAGACCAAGACCATGATGCAGGACCCAGTCTCATAAGGAGCAGACACTTGTCTTTTACCAAAACATGTCACGAAGCCAAGTGACTTCACACCCCCTTGAATACCCTGCCCCTAAAATTGCGTTCCCAGTGCAGACACCAGGTGTGTTGAAAACAAGCGGTGAGACACAAACAGCTCCTGACTCTGCAAAGCCTGGTTCCTCTGAATCACACCTGCCTTCCTCTTTTTCCATCCTGGGACTTTGTTGCAGACCTTCTTCCTCCTTTTCACAGTGATTGCCAGTGTTCAAACCACTGTGCCTATTGTGGACTGCCAAGAAGTTCAATTTCAGCATGATCTAAGACACATCATGGCTTGACATGAGCACTGCAATAATTTCTCAATGCCTGCCCCAACACTGAGTTGTGAGAAGGGACAGCGTGTCTATCTTGAAAATTCCCCTTATGTGTGATATTTCCTGTTTCCATCCAACCAGGATTCAGGCTGCCTTTTGTTATCTTGAAGCATTTCCATGCCAGCACAATTAGTTAACGAGCATGTTGAGTCTCAAGCAAAACACGTTTGACCCTGAAGATTTAGCATGTATCCTTTCAGGGGAAGCAAAAACAAAGCAATGAAAAATCTGTGCAGACAGCCTCTCTGGCAGATGTCAAAAAGCAGCAAAAAAATATTTTCCATGGACTGGACTGCACAGTCTCAGAGCAAAAAGAAAATACATAGGTAAATGCATTGGCACTCATTTATTTCAGGGTAAAATACCATTTTGCACTCTGTGTGGACTCAGTCTCCTTTCCAAACACCCAGATCAGCTGCTGGGCTAATGACAGTGATTTCTCATGAGGAAGAGGCTGACTTAAAGAGATTCTACTCTTCAAGATGTAGCACGGCACAGAATTGCTCTTCAGTTGCTCAGAAGACAAGAAGAAGTGCAGAGACACATTTCTCTTGTCTTCAGAGGAGAGAAGAGACAAGAAAAACCTCCCTTTATCACTCAGAGCAACGGGTTGTTTAGCACCTACAATTCTGAAGTGTGTATAGAAGAATCTCCCTAATAAATTTTGTTTCCTCTTTCATCTCAAGGCTGAGTAAAGGGATTTGATCAATACCTTTCAGGTCTTTTGCTGGTGCATTCATTCTGACATCTGCAGAGGATGATTTCATGGTACCAGAGAAGAACCAGGGGAAAAGAGCACCTCAGAAACTGCTTATCCCTTATCTGACTTGCCAACCAAAATGCCCCTGGAACTATGTCTGGAACTCTTGAAGAAGTAATACAAATCCGTGAGGAGCAAACATCTTGCCTGATCTAGAATCTGCAATAATTTACCTTCAAAAAGTGGTTATAAGACCATTTAAAAAACCTTCTGCCACAGCTACATGTGCTGACAAACCTGGGCAAGGGGAATATTTTTGGTCTTAGCGGGATCCAGTGTTGGTTTATGCTGGAACTAGACTTGACCTGACCTGAGTCCTGACCCCCAGGACTTTCAGGCCCAGATAACACAGCATCTGCCTACAAAACATCTTTCCTTTTCCTTGAACTGCCTGAACAAATCCAAAAATTATCCCCATGAATGGACTCATCTAAAGGATGGGTTGTTCCCAACTGAATCTCCATCTTTTGAGGTCCTCAAAATTGGACTGGTCAAGTCCCTGAGAAACCAGGTCTAATTAGACATGGTCAGAGGTGGAGGCTGCACTGGATGACCTCCAAGAGATCCCTTCCAATACAAACCCTGATTCTATGATTCTGCAGAAATACAAAGCTGAAACTGGGATTTAAAGCAGCACAGCATTTCTGAGTGCTGCCTGCAGACTGCTGGCACTGAAACTCAGTGGAGGAAAGATTTCTACTGTTAAAACCTCTGACTGGGAGCTGCTTCCCTTTGTATCAGGGAGTCATCACTGCTTCCCTAGTTTCTGACATCCTGGAATTCAAATTTCAAGTTTACTGTGCTGCCTCATAAGATGACAACTCATGAAAAAAAATACCCTTTCTTTGTTTATGTGGTTAAACCTTGCTTTTTACATTATTTCAGTAAGCAGGAACTGACAAATTATTTGAGAGGCTCTTAACAGGAACAAAATCCATTTTGAGAAAGCTCTCTGGCATGGCCCAGTTGCGGCACACAGGACTATCTGTTTCCTGGAGGATTTTCATGCTGGACCTCACACTCTGAACAGCCAAGGTGGGAGTATCTCCATCACTCTCGGCTTAGGTTCCAATCAGAAAAATGTTTCCAAATCTGGGGATTGGCGCTATCAGTGCTTTGTGTCAGCTCTGTGCAGAGCAGGGATGAAGGTAGCCCTTGTCAAAACTGGGTTAACAGCAATTTCCTTGCTACTCCCAGGGCTCCACTTTGGTGAAGTGGCCAGCATCTCTGGGAATGAATCCAGTAACTGGGCAAGGAGAGATATTTTTGTCAGGACAATCTCTGTATTCATCAGCTACTACTCCACATAATGATTACAATACTTCACAGCTTACACTTCACATGGGTGATCTGCCGAGATCTTTAATGCTGAAGGAGTGATTAGATGCCAACATAAGGCATATAAGTGTATTCAGGTAGAGAGATCCTTCCTAACACAGGTGGAGATGGTAAATATTTCACCTACTATCTCTTATATATAAACATTTGAGGCTAGCTCATGAGCTGTGCCTGCGCTTTCCCAGGCAGTTAATCCATTTTAGGAAAGTAATTTACAGACATTTCCTGCAGCAGCAGGATTTATACTCAATGAGGAACAACTCTGCTCCATGTGAAAATCTCAGAAAGTATTTCTCACTGAAAATAGGGGTGTTCATCAAAGGGTCAGAGGTGGAAGAATTTGGCCAGGTGTCTGGCAGAATGTGAGATATTGCTTCATTGCTGGTGTGGTGATGAAGAGTGATCTTGTTACAGAGGGAATCCTTTTGCCATGTTACCAGAGGGCCAGAGGTGTCTCAGAGGATTGGATGATGTTCTGGATCTGCTCCATGCACATAAAACTGTGATTTATTCTTCAGTTGCCTGCTGGATTCCTTATTGTATTTTCCTTTTAAGGTTCAAGGACACTGTCCTTGAACCAAATGGCAGAAGGGATGATGTGCTCTAGGGGCATGCATGTAAACCCTGCCACCTGATCATGTATTGAGTAATTTTTTCATTCCTTGAGCTGCATCACCTAAGAGCCATTTGTGCCTGGAGTTGCTTTTTCATTGTTTTCTACTGTATATAAAAGGATTAAGAGTTGCAGTTTTGATGCTAATTAAATTAAATGATGCTCATGTGATTAGGGGATAAAAAAGGCACATTGGGATCTTCCCTTCGGTCACCTACTCTGAGCTGGAGTGCCGTATCACAAGAACACTGTCCAGGCTGGCTTTAAGATACTTGAATTTTCCATCCTTGTCATGAGGAGGTTTTATGTATTAGTCTGCATCATTTTACGGGCCTCATATTGCTAAAATTCATAGAGTGAATAAAGATGTGAAATACGACAATCTCTCAGACCCCAGACACCAGTTTCTGGAGGTCCCTGGTGGTCACATCTCCAGATTTGATGTGTCACTTTATGTTACCTTCACAAAAGCAGGGGAAACTGCCCAAATGCAAACACCTTAAACCAGACAAGATAAAGTCCCCACAAAGACAGCACTGAGCTAAAAAGAGGCTGGATGTGGGTCTGATCCAACTCCCACGCAGCATATGGAAAGGTTCCCACTGATGTAATCAAAGTTGGATTGGGCTCAAAATGATAGGTGATTAATCATCACTATTTATTTGTTAGCACCAGCAATGGATTTGAAAATTTACAGGATATAAATACAAAACAGATCCTGCCCCAAAGAGTTCAGCAGCTGAGTTCTCTGCTTTTACAAAGAGTGGCACTTTGGGAAGCCCACATCAGGTATTCATTTAGCATGATTTTAATCTATCATTCCACACTTACATGTTGCTGGGACAGGGAAAGCATTTAATGGATGAAGGGTTAGCATTGCTGAGTCTTCTGGAGGAAGCTTAATGTGCAGAAGGGAGTTGGATTAGGTGGGAGGATCTGGAACATGGGGAGGTGGAGATCATTGCATGAACAGCAGAAGATATGGGAAAAATTCCTCTCCCAAGTTTACAGGCCAACAAGTCTCAGATACAGGGTGGGTGGTGGGAGTGGATGCAGTGGTGGGGGAGAAGTCCATGCAAGGCTGGACCCAAATGTGGAGGAGCAATTATAAGAGATGAGTGGAAGCTGCAAGAAAGGAGGAGTTCGTTTAAGGATGGTGGCTGTAGAAGAGTGGTTGAAGATGGTTCTCAGAGCAAAACTAGGAAAGGACACACATGTTCATGCACATGCAGTGACAGACATAGCCATCAATCATTTTCTCGAGTACTTCAATTCTACCCAGCTCTCTGGCAGACTCATCTAGAGAAGATGCCCAAGACAGCAGCAATACCCCCAGCAATATCATAATTGCAGCGTTGAAAGTTAACGAAGGTGCAGATGGAGATAACAGGAAATGCTGGGTCACAGGATGCCTTCAGTGCTTGACCTAGATCCAGCACAAAGAGTTCCAGATCTGGGCCTCTGGGAATGGAGACAACACTCAATCACCCAGAGGTGAAGAGGCTTGGCTGCAATCAGAGCCAGATCTGGAGCTGCTGGTAATCAGCATGACTCTGCTGATCTGCTGATTTACATGGAACCATCATCTGCTTCCATCAGCTGGAGGCTCTTTGGGAGCCTTTCTTTGTGGGTTAATGGATCATGTGTCTTTTCATACCCAGGGAACCATCAGCTGAACTGCAAACCTACTATAAGGGTTTGCTTCACTAAACAGGAAAACAGTCTGTGTCCCTAGTTAAAAGGAATTGGTGATTTAGGGTCTGAGTTTCACTGCAGTCTGTGATAAATCTCCTCTTGCCCACAGTGAGTGCTTAATTAGGGCTTCAAATCCACACCTGGGCATTATCAGATGAATGGCTGGCTCTTTCAAAAACAAAACAAAACAAAACAAAACAAAACAAAACAAAACAAAACAAAACAAAACGTTCCCCTTTTGCTCACTTCACAGATCTGCAGTCCCAGGCCCCCAGGAGGAACAGCAGCCAATGCCCACATGCTCTCAAGACTGACTCGTCTTTCATACACTCACTAAATTATGTAACATTTATACAATCCAGAAGGCCCCATCTCATAAATCCAGGCAATCCTGAAAGAGAAGGAGATAGCATCAGTATCATAAACCCAACCTCACATCATCTGCTTTCATGCTTTAGCTGCTCTAATGTTTATAGATCACATATCCCAACCACTCCAGTTCAGCTTGCAACTGGTTTTCAAGTCTGCAGGCTCCAGGAAAAGACATAATGGGCTGTTCAACTGGAATTAAGGAAAATAAAACCCCTTTAGGTTTACTCACATGTATCCATTTTACTGCCCTGGTCATTCTATATTTGTTAAATCTTTTGAGGTTTATCTGGACTATTTTTACATGGAAGTTTTGTCAGAACTTTTACCTTTAATTCTTAAAAATTGTCCTCAAAGTGCACGCTGGAAATGTCAAAGTCACACCTAATGCTGTTTGAGGACTTTTAAGGCAGATTTACATGATGTATCAGGGAAAAAATTACTGTAGTAATACAGAGCCCTGTAGTAATTAAAAAAACAAACTTAAAACCCCCTTCTGGTGCATTTGGCATTTTTAAACCCATGCCTTTCAGGAAGCAGTGCACAATGTGCACCAGGTCCTCAAAGTGCACACACAATGTGCACCTCTCCAAGGTCAATTCTATCTCCTTTGGGGCTCGCAGCAATGAGCAAGGGTGTTATGTTTGTCCAGGATGCAGGAGCATGGAAGGACCCAGAGGTGATCCTGACAGCTGCAGGCTGCTCCCTGATGTTCCAAGCCAGGACACCTGCTGCTGCAGCACCCGCACACCCCAGGTGCATTTCGAAGGCAGAGAAACACCTAAAGAGGTCAGCGTGGTTCACTGAGCCCAGCATGGTCCTACCAAGCAAGCTCTTTAGATTAGATATAAGGAATAAGGTTTTTACTGTGAGGGTGGTGAGGCCCTGGCACAGGTTGCCCAGAGAAGCTGCGGCTGCCGCATCTCTGGGCGTGTCCAAGGACAGGCTGGATGGGGCTTGGAGCAACCTGGTCTAGTGGAAGCTGTCCCTGCCCATGGCAGGGGGTGGAACAAGATGACTTTTAAAGGTCCCTTCCAACCCAAACCATTCTATGTTTCTATGATGGTTAAAATCAACGGATACCAACAACCATCTCGCTTATGCTGTTGAAAAGCAGCTCCTGAGATGTGGAGCAGACAGGACTCTGCACAGCCAGGTAGGTTCCTCACTGTCTACAGGAGACTTTGTTTGCAAGGAATTTGATTCAATGCTAAGTGCTTTACCCAAATAAAAAGGATCAAAATTCGATTTATCTTGATTTACTTGTTGGAACAGAGGTCCGATTTCTTTGGAAAACCTTTTACAAAAAAATTGAAGAGTGGCATTTAACACTAAACAAAACTCGGGCACAGAGTCAAGTTTTTAGGAGGGGCCTGTTATTTTTATATATCTCCAGCTTTGTCCTGTACTGTTTATTTTGTGACAGTAAAGTCGGGCAGGATTTGGGGCACTTTTGCAGAGCTTTAAACTCTTCCTATTGTTTTTAAAACCACAGATAAAATAAGCCTACACTTTTGAGGAATAACTGATTCTCAGTGGTCTCAAGTCTGAACATCTTATTTCCTGAGGGAAATACTTATGCAGGGACAGCTTGTGCTGTACTACAAAATATCTGATCTGGTCAGTCTGAGCAAAAGTTGTGCTGGATTTTCTAACAATTTCAGTATGAAGCTAAATCTCCTCAAGAATCAGAACTCCTCTCCTCTCCCTCTCCTCTCCTCTCCGCAACTGACTGTGTGAGAGCAACAACTTTATTAGCCACTAGAGAAGTCATACTGGGAAGCCTCCAGCTGATGCTGTTCACTAATTTCCCACTTAAATTACTTGTCTTGTTTTGTGGCCCTACTCTGCTGCGTGATGACAGAAAACGATGTTGCTACACCCTTCGCTAAAAGACAGCAATTTTCAGCTGTATTTCCCAAAGTTCCCCAAAACCTAAAAACCCTACAGAAGTTCCCGAAATAGCCAGTCTTATATGTGGGAAAACTGAGGCTTAGAAACTGAAGACCAAGACCCATGAGAGCACGCAATTATAGATTAACTACTCTCCTCCAAGATGGATGGGAGAGAGGGGTTAGTAATGGGCCATTCTCAAGCCTGAAAGAAGTTTTCTTCTACGTTATATTCACACCTTGGAGAGGAGGATTTCCAGCACACTGAGCAGGGTGTAACCCCCTTGCCTGCAATGAACAGCTTCTCAGCTCACATGTGGGGGGTGGCTGCTGCCTGTTAGCACACACAGTTCTGAAAAAGATGCTGAAAAGGCAACTACTTAGTCATTTCTGGTTCCATTTATTGCATAATTTGCAATAGAATTAGAGAGAAAATTACCTCATTCCTGGTATTCAGCTCTCATTCAACCTCTTCATTTACTCTGTGTTTCCTTTTTCTTCAGAGTTCAGAAGGAACAAATCTCCCGAAACAAATATAGGAGTTTTTAATGTTAAATGCAAAGACTAATTTGCATTGCAAGGACAGTCTTTTGTTTGGAGAGACACCAGTCCATAGCTGAGCAAGCTCTTCAGTACAGGGGCTGTCCTCAGTTTCATGTCTTACATTGTAGCAGCAGCCCAACCAGTATTCAAGCAATATTTATTTAAAAGCCAGTGGTAATGCATTAGGAATATCTCTGACCAGTGGCTCTTTGGCTGGATAAGAGCTGACATGTAGCCAGTGTGTGAATGCCAATCTACGTGTGTAGTAGGGGGATGAATAAGTGCCAGAATGGATGTTGCTCATTCATCCAGAACACAGTTCTTTAAATGCAGAATGATGTCTCGCCTCTCTCATAAAGGTGAAAGTTGGTTTCTGTGCTCTGCTGCTGGATAAGAAGTGAAAAATAGCAAGTGCAGAATGTAAAATATAAGGTACTAAAGGCATTGTAAATGTGGTAGTTAAAGTATATGAGATATGAAAGGAAGCCTCCAACCTTGCCAAGGAATTTTGTCCTTTCATCACTGTGCAGATAAATGGCTTTTAAACCATTTGCATTGGTTTTGAATGTCTAGAATTCAGAGTTAATCTGAACAGAACCGAATTTTATAGTAGGCACCAGAGCAGGTTTGTTTTCCAATGGCTTTTCCAGGGCCCTTGTTGCTCTAGTCTGCACAGGATAAAGGGGGGAAAACTCTAGAAACAGTTCTGTGAGCCTCTTGGTCAGATGCCGGTGTGGGAAGCTCACAGAGATTGAGTTACATCAAAGACAGGCAGAGACATGGCAACAGGATCACTGAAAAACAGAATCCTTCACATCTCTATTCTGTATGAAATGTGAATAGATCAGGCAAATCCTCCTTGCTCAACTGCTCTGGAAGGATTCAAACCCACCGGGCTAGGGGAGATGAGGTAGGGCAGGATGCTGAGACCCGAGTCCAGCTCAGATGGTCTCACCCAGGTCCTGCAAAGGAAAGAGTGGCTTGAATGGTAGCTGTAGAGATTTGACAGTGACACCTTGATTGAGATTTGGTGTTACAACAGCATCTTTACTTCTGTTCAACTCATCTTCCATCCCCCATCCTCCCTGGAAAGGATTTATGACACCTTTTTACCCCTTCCAGATGGAACACTGGACCAGACTTTACTGAGAAATTTGGGGTTGTTGGCTGCAATGCAAAGGGGGAGAAATCTCGTAATAAAGCAACAGCCTGTCAGGAGAATAAACCACCTGTGGTGTCTTCACAGGAGACTGAAATGCACTGCCTCAGTGAGCTGTAGGGATCCCATCAGCGTCTGGGCACTTAAAACACATAGAATCTTCTGCAAAATTCATCTCGATATTCCTTAGAGAAAGTCAGATGGATCATACCTGCATTTATACTGGCGTTAGGCTTAGTTACAGCTTTTACCCAGAGAGTCTGAGGTTTTTTCTTTCTGATGATGGCAAAGTGTCATCTGGGGTCTTTTCTGGTGTTTCCCTCCTGAAAAAGGAGTGAGAATCTCATAGCAGAGCACGTTTCCATAGTCTTAATCTTCATTGTGTTGACTGAAGACTTCCAAGGGAGGGGAGCAAGCTGGGTCACAGGATCAGGATACTCCTACTGTGGTTACCACAAAAATGCTTTTGGCAACCCTTAACAGGGAATGAAGGAGAGCACTTCAGCTGGTCACCTTTGGAACTAGATGATCTTTAAGGTCCCTTCCAATCCAAGCCATTTTATGACATTCCTCCAAGAAGCTGGGTAGGTCACTTGGCTGCCCCTCCCAATGGTGCCCTGGGCCATGGTGAGAGGACAGCCTTAGAGTTCATCTGAGAGGTACCAGGTGGCATCAAAATTATGCATATCAAATACTTTCCTCAACATGTGTTTAGAGTCCTTTGAATTCCAGAATTTTGTCATGCAGACAATCACATCAAGCAGGTTTAAAGGGGGAGCAGTGAGCACACGGAGGAGATGGACTCCTAACAAAACTTTGCATTTGTCTAGTCCCCAGCAAACTCTAGAACATTCCCCTACTCTTGGTAATTCTGGAATAGGTCAGGGCACAGGGACGTTTACACCTGTGCCAGTGTTGCCACTAAACCCTTAACTTTGCAGGTCCAAGTCACAAGGAACAAAAAATCAGTTGATCATATATGAATTTAGCAGTCCAAAGAGGTGATTTTCCTGGTCTTGGTCTCTTTCTCAGAAGATAGGTATCTCACCTGTTTGGCAGGCTGAGCAGGGATGAAAGAATAGACAGGGGAGTGATGCCATGATGATTTTTTGCTTTTTCTTTTATACCCTTTTTATACACTCTTTTATATAGCTTTTATGCATTCTTAGTGCTTTTAGCCTACACAGTTATAATTCTTTAAGTTTGGTAACTTCCCTTAGACCCAATACTCCGTTAAACCAAGAGACCAAACATTCTGGAAACCCCAGACACCAATGTCCTCTCCAGAGCACATTCTGTAAACAAAGATAGGCCCATCCAGGGGGAGGGTTCCTCGATGAGGGGTCTCACCCGAGTCCCTCATTGGGGAATCTTTGATAGATTTGCTGATTTTTGCAAGGCATATAATTGTATACTCATCACATCGTGGGGGGCCATTTTTCAATGGGGACTTTGGGGTGCATTTCGATGTGCATTTCAGTGCACCTAAGGATCCTTAAATAAATACAGAGGTAAAACCCTTTTTCCCTCTTAACTGTGTTCAGCTCTCTTAATTTTAAGACCAGGAAAAGGTGTCAGGAGTAGGGTCACAGACAGCCAGATTAGGTATAAATCACATTTTTAGAGCAACAGAGAGATCTCACAAGCTTACCATGAAGATGGAACAAAGGTTTCTGCATGATGGAATATTTCTTCATCTGCAAATTGTCTTCTGGTGCCTTATAGTTTTACCGTGCTACTGTGGTCCAAGCACTACCAATCCGTTGACTGAAAGATGGTTCTTAAGGACTACGTCTCCACTACACTCTTTCCCTAAAATCATGGGTGTACAGGGTGTGACCCTGCTGGCTCACCAAGCAGAGCATTCTGTTCTTGTAACTAAACCTATTTGTCATATGAGCAAGCTCTGTTTTCACAGACCCTGGATGCCTGTTCCAGGACTTTTCTGATCCAACGCTTAGGAAACTTCATCTAATTTCCAGACTAAATTTACTTCAGGCCAATTAAAACCTACTTGTTCTTGTGCCAACATTTTTTTCTTCATTCCAATGTTTCTTTTTGCTTCTGGCTGTTTTAACTTTCATGTGCAACAGCATTCATTTCCCCTCTCAACTGCTTTTGTGCTCAGCTAAAAAAGCCAAGTTCTTCAGCTTCCCCTCAGATGACAAGTTCTCCATCTTCCATCCATGTCCTGGCACTTCCCTTTATCTGCATGGTCTGAATGACTCATTCATGGACATGACCCCTCGGCCAGGAGGAGATAATCCTATCAAACCCTCTCACTTCCCTGAGCAGTAAATACAAAAACCCACAAAATACTGCTCCGGAAGGTGACTATGAGGTATCACTCCTGTATTTCCACTTTTGCTTCTCTTGACCCAGGAGATTTCTTTCATCCATGCTGGGATCCTCTGTGTGCCAGAAAATACAAAAAGCATCTCTTGGGCAATGTTAGCTACAGGTGGTGATTTGTGGCCCCAGAGTACAGCTGGTAAATTGCAGCTATCCATCCCATGTCACAGCACATTTCCTTTTGTAGATGTCTCCTAGGTTCAGGGCAGGAGGCAAAGGCACATTGGAGGAATGCTTTGAAGTTCATTCTGTATTTTGCAAAGCCAAAAAAGAAAGAAACAAACTCCACAAGATAACAGTTCCAATATGAGAGGACAACTAGCTAGATCCTAAGTTACTGCCATTTAGTAATCTTCCCTTCCCTTCCCTTCCCTTCCCTTCCCTTCCCTTCCCTTA
>VXBT01012523.1:28642-39042 GCA_013400235.1 Oriolus oriolus
CCTTCCCGCACCTTCCCGCACCTTCCCTCACCTTCCCTTCCCGCACCTTCCCTTCCCGCACCTTCCCTTCCCCTTCTTTTCCTTGCCATTCCTTCCCTTCCCTTTTCCTTGCTTTTCTTTTTCCTTGCTTTTCTCCCTTGGAAGCTCATAAAACCTTCAGACTTTCATAAGCAAGATGATGGATGTGGAAAGTAAAAGTCATGACTGGAATGAAGATACTAGAAGCACAAGTGCGTTATTTTTCACATAATTAGTAGCTTAATGACATCATGACATGCCAAAGAGATATTGCCATCAGCATCCAGAACTACACCTTGCTAAGACTCCTACTCACTCTGTTTCTTGATGGCAAACAAAAAGCCACCCCTACTCTGTGCATATCTCAGCTACAGGATGAATTTCACCCACTAATGAACTAAACTACATTCTTTGTTTGGATGACAGTGTCACAGATGATGAGTCACTGGCCAAGGAATATAAGGCCAGTATTTTTAATTTGGTCTGAATTTAAATTGCTTGGATTTTCACAGGTGATGATTGTCAGCATCACCTCCTAGATGTATCACTGCAAGCTTGGAAATCATCTTCACTATTGCTGTAAATGCTCAAATAACAGACAAATGCTTTCTGTGGATTTAATCTTTCAAAATTGTGATGAAATCACTATTTTCATCTATTAAAAAAATATGATAATATGTTA
This sequence comes from Oriolus oriolus, assembly GCA_013400235.1. Lineage (NCBI taxonomy): Eukaryota > Metazoa > Chordata > Aves > Passeriformes > Corvidae > Oriolus > Oriolus oriolus. The sequence continues at coordinate 29,343 of VXBT01012523.1, forward strand.
TTAGGTCCTGGCCAGAGAACACAGTCAGACATGCCATACTAAAGTGTTGCCAATTCTTATGATTTTATCTGGACCTTTATTACACGTTCTAAAAACCCCAGGGGTTGGATCAGGAGATTAGATATGTATCTCAGATTCCTCATCTTTGTTCTTCCTTTTAATACAGGGAAGGAAAGAAAGTCTGAGAAGTTTTTTAAGTCTGTTCTGTTGATTCAAAAAACAAATGAAAAACTGTATGGCAGAAAAAAAAGGAATTAAAAAATTTAAATAAAAATTGGAAACTGGAAAAGAATACTTTACTATAAATATTCAAAGAAATAAAGGCCCGCATGTGAAAGAGAAGAGTAAACTGTTTTTTTTAAAAAAACTCCTTTACAAGGGCAGTGAATGCAGCTATGAAAAGAATAATAAAACTCTAATATGCAATAACCAGGGGAGTTTAAAAGCAAAAAATAAAATCTACAAATTGTAGAAATTTTTGAGTGCAGAAAGGGAGAAAGGAAAGCTGGCACAATAAGTGGGACATCTTAATAAATCAAAATCAGAATGAATCCTAAGTGTAATATTGGCTCATGGACAGACACAGATGAATATAGAAGGACAGAAGAGACTTAATAACATAATTCAGAAGAAATCAATGTCTTCAGAAAGCATTTGTATTCCAGTTTGGGGGGAAATATATTTATATTGCATGGTGATGATTAAATACTTTATATTAAAACAGAAAAAAACACGTGAAAGAATAGCTAATGATATCAGATACATAGATATTAGGTATCTCTGTGACTAGCAGCCCAGATTTACAGAAAAATTAACCAACAACCAGTGTGTGCTGTTGAATTTGAGGAATAATATTGCATCCTGGAAACAGAAAGAGTCCTTCTGGGACAGAGAAACAAAATAACCTCAGTGAATTTGGGCTATCAGCCTAACTTCAGTCATGGAAAAAATTGATGGAGTCAATGACATCACTGAAAAAAATAACTCTGATCCACACAGAAAACAAATCACATCAAGCCAATCTCACATAAGTTTTGATAGGCAAAAATGACAGTATGGACGTAGCATATTTACACAGGAATACTCTAAATTACACCAGAACATTTCTCTTATGAAATTGGAACCATCAGATAATCGATATGTACGTTTAAAGGGATAAAAGTGTCAGATATGTATGAAATGAGGGTTTAAATGCTTATGCACATCTTTGTCCTAATACATCTCTTAGCTGTACTCCAGATGAATTTGTCTGTAGACTTACATTATATAAGATTTTAGTCAAAGGCTAAGAAAAAGCACAAAATTTGTAATGGATAAATATAGCAGATGACTCTGGGATTGGCAAAAGCAGTAAAAACCAAGACAGATTGCTAACAGGAGGCAGTTTACTGTGGTTGATATGCAATCACAAGCAAACTACTGGTACTTTCACATGACCAAATGTAAGACTGCATGCTTAAAAATGATGCACAGGGTCATGATTTACCAGATTGGGGTAGGGGACACGATCCGACTCTCTGGAAGTCAGCAATTCCAACAGGGATGTGCAGGTCTTGGTAAGTAATGGCTGAACCTGAGCAGACCTGTGAACCTCAAGTTACAAATAGGGGAAGTAGACACATAAAGTGGTGGGAGTCAAAGCTGAGGTCACAAATTTGGAAAGGGTTAATAGCAGGGGAAAAAAGGAATTGTTGTAGAAATGGGAAAATGCAGTTTCTGCATCAAGGACAATTCACAACAGTTTTATTTTGAACACAGATGTGAATTAGAGCCAATCTTGTGGTTCTGGCCCAGGAGAAAGGCTCACCACCGTAGTGATAGATCTTGGAAGCCAGATATGGGGGTGCTTCAGTTTCACGTGAGTCAGCTCCAAATATCTGAAGCATCTGAAAAGGCCTGGTCCCCAGAAAGCTTGGGGTGATCCAGTAACTCTCAGTGAGGATTATTCCTCTACCATCCCTACCACATGCTCACAGCTTTATACCTGCTTTTCTTGCAGTGCTGATGTCAGTATATGGACTTGTTCTTTCCCCCAGACTTTTCCTGGAAGGAATACAAGTTTCAGGTAGTAAACCAACCCCTGTCCCAGGGAATCTGGTTTCTGGGGAGAGCACCTGCCTGGACTCCCTGTGGTGGCTCCAGAGGAACCTTCTGAGGCTCTTGTTACACCTTGAAGTTGTGTTGTCCTCTTCCCCTTTCATGGTCCAGGTCCCAACCAGCATCTGCCACCTTTGGAAGGTTAAAAAAATAAATACTTGAAAGGATCTGAGCAGAGCTGAAAACCTGAACCAGGTCTTCAATTACTCAGTCTGTGGAAGAGTGAAATCAGGGAAGGGCTGGAGAGTAGGAAAATCACAGAGTGCTGGAAAGAGGATGCTGAAGCCTCAGGTGTTTTATGGGCTGGTGACATCCATCCTGTGCAGCCTGAGTGCTCTGAGACAGCACAATGAGGACCAGCAGAGAATGGCCAAAGGACAGAATAGGCAAAAGAGGTAAAAAGAAAAGGGTCATGGTTGCAAATAGAATTATAGAACAATTTAGGACAGAATAGCCTGGATTAGGTCCCTCCAAACAGGTGCTAAGTGTCTATTATCTTTTTTTGTTTCTACTAGTCCCAGTCACATTCCTGTGCATCTCTGTGCACTTTGTAAACCAGCCCTTCAGGAGATGCCTGTGTACCACCATGCCACCAGAGGCAGAGCAATAGTGGGAAGGAGCAAAGGAAAGTGCCAAACATGACAGAAGCCCCTGAAAACATCAGCAAGTGCTACAAGGTGGGGGAGGAAGGAATAGGCAAGAGGCCAAGTCAGTGGCTTTCAATGGCTTTTCAATGGCACTTTCTCCTGTCTTTCACTTGATTATCCTCATAAAGGTCCTGCTGGGAAACGTTTGTCTTTGGTGCAATGATACTACTCTTCACACTCATTTGTGCCCCAGCTGAAAGTGTAATAAGCCTCCTTAGTGATAAAAATTAGGTAGTTGTTGGGGTTTATGATTCTCCCTTTTGTTTCCTTCTCTCATAGAATTTTGTCCCACATGTTGCTGAGATACAATAACAACAGGGTACTTCAGAGAGACATAAGAACTTGCCCCGCGAAGGGTGGGGCTCACTACTCTCTTACCAGGCGCGTTTCTCGTGGAGTGGTGGAGATACCGCAAGAACTGGGCTGGGGGAAGGGGTTGGGTGCAGGTACTCGCTCTTCTTGCTCTCTCAGCATTCGGAGGGGAAGGGGCTGCAGTTGCTGTGGGAAGAATTCACCACCGCTGCGGGTTCTGTCTTCTGCTGCTTTCTTCTACCGTGAGTGGAGATCTGCTCATAATAGCAGCCATTGCACTGGGACCTTATTAACACCCTGCCTCACTAAAAAAGGGACTTTTTGCCATCTGCTTGGGTGCCTCAAGGGAAAACCCCGGGATCCCGAGCCCTCTCCCCCTCCCAAAGAGCCTTTCCCTGCCCTGCTTGGAGCAAGGCTGCCGCTGCCCTGCCCCTGCCAGATTTTTACCACTGCTCCGGGTTTTGCTATACTGTAGCTCTGCACCCCCTGCACTCCCCGAATGCCCTGCGGTTCCAGCCCTGCCGGGACACCCCGCCGTTCCAGCTACAGCCGTGGAGTTTCTGCCACCTCTTGTTTGTTACCCTGGGCGAGCCCACCCTGCCATTCCAGCCGCTGCTCCGAAGTTCCTGCTGCAGCCCATTTCCGCCATTCAGTCCGTCCGCCATTGCCGCCTGCTCCCCGAGCTGCCGCCACAGCGCCCCCTGCAGCCCGGGGGAACCATCGCACCCACCCTGCTCACCAGGAGCTGCCAGCGCCCCTGCCGGCTGTGACCGGAACTGCACCAAAGGGGAAAGGGCCTGACAGCCGAGAAGGGTCACTGGGTTCTGGTTCTGTTTGTTGTTACTGCCACAGTTATTGTTGTTTGTTTGCCTTGTTATACATACTAGTAAAGAACTCTTATTCCTTTTCTCATATCTTTGCCTGAAAGCCCCTAATTTCAAAATATAACAATTCAGAGGGAAGGCGGTAATATTTTCCATTCCAGGGGAGCCTCCTGCCTTCTTTAGCAGACACCTGTCTTTCAAACCAAGACAGTAGGGGGATTTGTAAAATACACGGCACTGGGGATTTGAAAGTGCAGAATCTGTCTCTCAGCTTGGCAGCCCTTCTGCACCTCTGTTCTCCACCTGCATGGAAAATAAAGGCTTCAGGGAAAATAAAAGCTCTGCTCACACACTAAAGCAGCAGGGCTTACTGGAGTGAAAGGGCTCGCAGGAAGAAGTGGCAAAATTCTCTTTGCCTTTAGAGTGATCAGGACTTCATATAGCATTTTTCATTGAGGTTTTGTGTATGGTTCCTACTAGTTTCCAAGTGGGACATAGACCCTTTGGAGTGAAAGAGCTTGTCAGTGGTCCTGCAGCAAAAAGAAGAGGAATGAAATTCAGTACAGGGAGTGTGATGGAGCTTGCTGGAATTCCTCTGAGGGCAGGAAAAGGTTTTATCCTGTTCCTGGGCATATGGCAACATAGCAGAGCCCTTTCTGCTTGCTATATCATGTGGCTAATAAAACTCCTGTGCTCCACACTCAGCAGATGGTTTTGTGGCTGATGAATGAACCAGAACGGGATCCTGTTCCCTTTCCCGCAGCTTTCCTGGCTGTGCAGTGCTAGAAAGAGCAAAGGTCACCCATGAGTTGCTGTATATGTCAATAATGTACCAGAGCAGGGCTGTTAAATCTTGACAGCTTGAACGAGGGATCATCAGGGAGGTGGGGAAGAGAAGAGAGATGAGTGAGATTTAAAATGCTGTGTTGAGAGACATTGCAGAATCTTTCATCAGAAAGAAGAAGGTATTTTAAAAGCTGCCTCCACTGAGTGAGCTTTTGCAGAACTAGTGACATAGCAGACTCCGAGGCCGACCTTCCCCAAGTGGCCTTTTCCCTGCACCAAAAATATTTCAAGATTGAGCATGGACCCCCATGCAGAAAATTGCATCTCCATAATGAGTGGTTCACTTTTCTGCATTTCCTTGCAGCGGCCATGTGGTACCAAAAGAGATCCTCCACTGATGGGCTGAAATTCCTGGAGTCTTACTGGCTTTGCCAACCATTTTTACTCCCCGTAATTTGGTCACAAGCCATGGTCAGACTCATAAATGTATCTGGAAAACTTTACATGGAGTTATATATGGGGCAGAAGAAAGGTTTTTATGGCAGCTTGAACCAGGACTGTGTGTGCAGAAACACACTAGAAATTGTTGTCTCTCATTGGCATAAATCTGCACTCTCTCCATTTGCCATACAGGAGAAAGGTCAGGACTATGTAATGTCTGAAGGAACAAATTCAAGACTTTCTTCACAATAAGAGATGAACACGAAAACACAAAGGGTGTAAACAGTGTAGTGATGATTTCTGAGTCTGCAGTTTGAGGGTTAAGCAGTACCAGCTTACACGGTGTTGGCTACATGGGATGCTCTTCAGGACTTTACTCTTCACCTGTGATGTCTGTGTGGGGCAGGAAATTGCAAGGATTCAAAAAAGCCCTGAAGAAAACCTGTGGACAAGGAGAAGGAAGAATTCTCCAAGTTGCTGAGGCCCTCCCCACTGCTTCCCTCCTCATTACACCTCTGTGGACTCTAATAAATAGCAAACAGCTGCTGAGGCTCATTCCTTGCTGTTATATAACAGTAAGACGTGTCCAAATGGAGCTAAAAAAAATCTTCTAATAACAGCATACCTCCCCTAAACTGCTTCCAGCATAACCATTCCACACAAATCATCCCATAAACACTTTTGAAGATCCCAGTAAGCATGAACAGCCTCCACTGGTATTATTAGAGGACTCTTTGGAGTAAATTGAGAGCAGGCAGACACTGCTGGTGCCAGCATTTCCCTTGCTCCATTCTCTTTTTCTCCCACTTCCCCAGGGTTTTTCATGGCCTCAGTTAGTAAAATGCGTCCTGTGATGCTGAGACTATCTTTGTGTTCATCTGCTGTTCTGCTCTGCCTGTGAAATAACCCAGCCTCCCTGCCAAGCTGGGACAGCCCTTGCAAGTCCCCAGCCCTGGCTGTGCAGGATAATTCTTCCCTAGGTTTCAGCAGGCATTGCTCTGCTGGGCTGGGGCATCTGTGGGGGCAAGAGAAGACCCAACAGATGGATGCAGGTAAATGCTACCCTCCCTCCTCCATTGGTGCTTACAAAGACAGCCCTGTGGAGTCCACCCGATGTCTGACCTCTGTAAATAAGACACTGAACTGCCATGGGCTGCCATGAGCACAGGAGATATGCTACTGGGACAGGTGCCTGGGTGTGAAATTAAAAAAACAAGTGTCTCCACAAAAGAGAAGAAAGACCAAGCTTTCGAACCCAGCAGCTGCCTGTACACAGCTGAACAGGAGGACAGGGGCAAGGCAGCTTCCCTGAACTGGGGAGCATTGGTTTGAGAGAAGCTGCAGGGCAATAGCGAGGGAAGAAGGGACTGGCAGCAAGTACCATTTCCATCGCCTGGTGTTGCAAATCATCCCCATGGCCAAGAACCTGGGCCTGGCCCACATTCACCCATAGGCAACTGCAGATGGACATGATAGAACTCATTTCTTGGAACTGCTGCCCTGACAAAAGGAGCTGTTGCATGAGCTGCAGAACCCGTACTTGGAAGCTGGTGTTGAGTTATTGCATGTCTCATAAAATCCTAAGCTCTGGCTGAAAGTTTTTTCATCATCAGTGTATCCAAAGTAACTTTTTTAGTGGGGATTATCTGCTGCTTAGTGACACAGTAACTTTGCTGCAGGAAATGGTGGATTGTCTCCCTTCCATCAGTTTTTGCAGAATTTTCAAACTTCCTCTCTCTGAGTCCTTTTTTGCTCTGCCAGAGCTGGACCAAATGACCGGAAGTTTCAAAGCTCTGGGGACACGAGTATACCCACACATTATAGGATCAATAAACGTAGTTTCCTTTGGAAATGCTGAGCATGCATATTGCTGCTGCACTCCACTTTCCTTCTTTTGCAGCACATATCTGAAAATATCAGTTTCTAATAAAGTCTGTCTTTATCTAATCTGGTTAAAATAGTCCACGTGGAAGCTGAGTCTGAAGCTGAATTATTCTTATAGCAGCGTAAGCTTCATCATGAGAAATAAAATTATAAACTAAGGTATTTTTTATACTGGCATTTCCCAGATCTTCATTTTACAGCTGTAAAGTTCTGTGGATGTAGTGTTATTTGTAACAAACACTGATGAGAATAAGAATGCAGGAATGACCTTTCTGGGACAGATCAAAGGGGCCATCTGTCCTTGTAACTCACTTCTGACATTGCCCCATGTTGAGGAAAAGGGTATTGGAAATCAGGGACCCTTCCCCCAGCTTTCCTTCAGACTTTCTCAGCTTGAGGTTGTATCCAGACCCATGGACCAGCTCTCCATGTGGTCTTCTGTACCCTTTGCTCAGTGAAAAGTGAAAACCTGGGCTTTATTTGAAATCCCAAACTCAAAAGCAGTTGGTTCAAATGCAATAAATCACTGAAGTTAGACAGCTAGTGTTGAGATTACAAATTATCCAAGTCAAGTTTATAAAGTTTTACCTCTTGCTCTGCTTTCAGGTTTCAAATATGTTTTTCTTCATCCTACAACATACATGTACACTCAGTTTTATTGGAAAAGGCTGGAGTAAATCTCTTTATTATTAAGGAGAGAGTGAGATTCAGGGCTTTGGATAGGGGAGATTTAATTCAGTTCCCCCTACCTCTAGGACACCCCTGCAACTGCAGCATGAGATAGAGCAGTTCTGTCTCCCATTTCTTCCTGACAAATGGCTAATTGCTCCAAGAGATGTTCACAGCTCAGCAGGACAGGCATTAGCCCAGGCAAAGGTCAGCAGTTCCATCCTGACCCAACATGGGTGTCACATCCAGGAGCCTGCCTTTGACTAGGACCAGCACAAGCATTTTCAGAGGAAGAGGCAAAAAACCATGGAACAACCTGGCTATAACATCTTTATAAGCACTAGTTTATTTCTAGCTTCTAATATACAAATATTAGTGAGAGAAAAAAAAATAAATTATTTTTAGCCACACATCTGGGGATCAGCTACGACTATTAACTGCTTCCAGAAAAAATGGGCCAGGCTGCAAAGCCAGCCCTCAAAAATGAGGAAATGTCATCTCTGTCTAGTTTCTCTCTCCTGGAACTTCAACAGCAGGAGGTTTCAGGCACCAAGAGAGTGCTGGCCCAGCAAACCACCATGGTCCCTTCTCAGAAATCTTTTCACAGCCCTCTGCTTATTCTTCATACTTCAAAGGTACTCACCACCCGCTCTTGGGTTTTCTGGCAGAAGCAACCCCTGCAGCTCCACCTCTGCCACAGACTTTGGACATAAGCTTAAGCAAGACATTGAATTGAGGAGTTCTCAGAACAGAGTAATACCACCTTCTTGGTCTATTCAATCCAACACAAACTGTATTTGCTTGTACAGTAGTAAATGGGTTTATATCTGCTCCTCCTGAGGCCTAATGTCATACAAATAATATAAATAATTTCCACTTTTTTCAGTGGTTTAAAACATGAAGAGTGATGCACTAATGCATGATTTAAAAACTAGGCACTTTTTAATTTCCTTTTCAAAAACCTAACAGGCCATGGTAGACATGAAATCCCAACACATAAAGGAGTGCCCACTTGCCTAAACATTGGGTCTGCTTTACATTCACCATAGACAGACACTGAGCAAACACAGTAAGAAGATATGTACATTAAACTGGCTCAATTTTACCATCCACCTACAACTGTTGGCCCTGGACAAACCTTTTTGAAAATCTTTGATTCAGATCTACAAAGCAAGCCCTTGATCTGCATGACTCCTCACTCCATGACTCTGGATTTTCATCACTCTGAAGTGAGATACAAAGCCACTTGGGAAAAACTCCATTTTCACAGAGTCTAAATAAAAGTCAGAGACTTAATTTGCTGAGTCCTCCATCAGCCTGAAAGGTTTATACAAATGGAGCAACAGTTTGGACAAAGTCTCAATCCCAGCCATAAATCATCAAGACATTAAAGCTCTACATAGGCTTTTAGATCTTGCAGTAGGTTGAATGACATCTTAGAGCTGCAAGGAGTCCTTTAGGGTGAAGACCAGCTGATCAAGTAGGAGATAGCGAATGTTGCCAAAGGATGTTGTCATTAAGATCAACCAGTTATTAGACAGTGGGACAGGCTGCCCTCCCAGGAAGCCTACAGACCTCATGAGATTTAACACAGAGAAATATAAAGTTCCATGTTGGGGGTGGAATAACCCCACACAGCAGCCGAGGCTGGGGCCAGCTGAATAGACCCAAGGGTCCCAGTGGACTATAAGGTGCCCACAAGCCAGCATTGTGCCTATGCAGCACAGGATGATCACATCCACAGAGCAACCAGCAGGCTGAAGAATGTAACTCTTCTTTTCTACTCAGATCTATTCTGGGTACAACACACAGTTATGAGAGACAAAGGAATGGGTATCTTGAAAAAGAAGTGTCAAAGAAAGCTTGAGTCTGACAAAAGGTTGAGATTGCCAAACAGGATACAGTTGGTATCTTGTCTAACCAGCACCAAAAGGGAGGACGTCTATTTAATAGATAGGTGTGCTTTTAATTTTTTTTTTTTTTTTTTTTTTTTTTTTTTTTTGGGTTTTTTTTTTTTTTTTTTTTTTTTTTTTTTTTTTT
>VXBT01012523.1:39127-53685 GCA_013400235.1 Oriolus oriolus
AACCAGCCCCAAAAGGGGGGACGTTTATTTAATAGATAGGTGTGCTTTTAATTTTTTTTTTTTTGTGGCTGTTTTGTGGTTTTTTTTTTTTATTTTTCAGCTGTGGCTGTCGAAGACAGGCAACGACTCATGTGGCTTACATTACAAAGGGTCAAGTAAATACTATACTTGAAGCTACAAGTGCCCCCCAGCCCTGGTCTAACAGAAGCACTCGTTGCCTCCCACCCACAACTGGCATCTTTCAGCAAAACCCACCTCTTGCAGGTACAGACAGGGACAACATTGCCCAACTCCACTGATGGCTCTAAAGTCCAGCAAATGTCTGAAGCTGCTGTGTTCTGGACAAGGCAACCAGAGTTACCTCCTTGGCTTTGTCCTGTGCTTTTCCTAGTGTTCATGAAAAAATGAAATGCCACCCTAGATGAGAAACACATAATATATTCCAGCATAAAGGAAAGATCAAAAACACACAGAGATAATAACTCTTCCTACATGAAGGAAATTAATAACTCCAGAAATTATATACAGGCTCATAATGCAACAGATCTTTCCTTTGGATAAATGTAGGTTTGGGAATGGTTTTGAGCCTTGGATGCTGTTTTTCCTTTAATCCTCTAGTCCCAGGTCTCTCCTCCAGCTCCACTCTCACTTTCTTTGTCTTGACTTGTCAGGACATGGACAATTTATACTTTTTAAGTATTTTTCTGTGGTTCTGTACCACATTTTGGGTCATATTAGAGAAAAGATTTCCAAACTGAAAGAAACTCACATCTTTTAATAAATTTTTCGTATCAGCTGCCTGATACAAAGAGCTTCTTATCTGGTGATTCCTGGGACAGCATTTCCAAACAAAGCAGGTAAAATGTCTTTCCCAAAGCTGAATTTTGTTTCTCTAAGAGCAGCTGTCACCCCCAGCCAGCTCTAACATGACATCAGAGCCCAGCATGCAGCTCCCACTGAACAGCAGTGCTCGTTGAAGCCAGGTAAGTACCAGGAGAAAAAGAAAGGCCCCCAACATCAGAGGGACTTCAACCTGCTGGAGCAAATCCAGAGGAGGCCATGAAGATGCTCTGAGGGCTGGAGCCCCTCTGCTCTGGAGACAGGCTGGGAGAGCTGGGGGTGTTCACCCTGGAGAAGAGGAGGCTCCAGGCAGACCTTAGAGCCCCTGCCAGTGCCTAAAGGGGCTCCAGGAGACTAAGAGAGGGACTTTGGACAAGGGCCTGGAGTGACAGGACAAGGGGGAATGGCTTCCCACTGCCAGAAGCAGGGTTAGATGGGATATTGGGCAGAAATTCTTTGCTGCAAGCGTGGTGAGGCCCTGGCACAGGTTGTCCAGAGAAGCTGTGGCTGCCCCATCCCTGGAAGTGTTCAAGGCCAGGTTGGACAGGGCTTGGGGCAATGTGGTCTAGTAGAAGATGTCCCTGCCCATGGCAGAGGGCTTGGAATGAGACACTCTTGAAGATCACTTCCTACACAAGCCATTCTGTGATTCTCTCATATGACTCCATGACTCATCCATGGCTGCTGCCGTGCTCCTATCACAAGCACTGGCAAGCCAGCCAGCACCCAGCTCCTTGAGAACCAGCTCCATGTTGAGACACTGCAGTCAGCTTCTGATCTGCTCCAACTTACCAAGTTCCAGCATGTCTAACAGACATACTTTTATTAACTGTTGTCCATCTTGTTGCCAATCTCAAGCCTGATCCAAAGCCCCCAAGTCAACAGAAGTCTCTCCCTGTCAAAATCTCTTTTGATCCCTCAGCGCTGCTTACAGAGTTTTCTATCTCTCAAGAAGCTTCCTGAAATTTATTATTTTAATTTCAAGCAATGTAAAAATGAATTATGATTTCCAATACATTTTGGAGAAACTCTGCAAAACATATGAAGTCACCAACTGAGATATAAATTACGTGTCCTTTGTTGCGGCTTTCAAAATAAGATTTTATCTGTGTGCATTTTAGCTCCTTCCAGGCTAAACTGTTTTTGCTGTGCTTACTCATGTGAGTGATTGTAGAGGAGTCCAGCTTTTTTTTTTTGGAGTAGCTCTTTTCAGTGTAAACCAGTCATTTCCAATTTCGCCTTAATTAGTAAAGCATTTCCTCCAGGAATTTATTATTTATTTAACTTGTTAACCACAAGAGTAAAATCTGCTCTTCCAAACCCTGTGTTTTTCTTCAAGACCTGCTCTGAGAAGCAAAATGTAGAGCCACAAGGGTCATTTATATCTGGTTTTCAGCTAGCTTGGACAATGTCATGTTGGTTAGATGTTGCCTCCCCTTTTCCAGCACTGCCCTGCTGCTCCAAAAATGAGCAATGCAGGGCAAGGGAAAGTGGTCAGACACTGTTGAGCTGTGTCTTCCAAGTACCCATGACTTCTCCTGCTTTTTCCTTTCCCCCCCAGCCATGAGTGAGGAGAAGATTTTGACCAGCACCTGTCCCACAAGCAGTAGGCTAAGACCACCAATTAGCAAAAAGATTTGACCAATAATTAAGATATCTCAACATCTGTTATGGGCAGAATGGCTCTGACCTGTTCTTGCTTGTTTTCAAGACAGTTGCATATTAAATTAATTTGACACAATCAGCTGCACTTATTTATTTTCTTAAGTCAGGTTTGCTTCTGTATTTTCACTGTAGTCACGGCTCTGACATTGCATCCAAGCCTCTGATGCAAGGGAAAGTCTGTGTTTTCTCCTGAATTTTACAAACTTGCTTATGAAGAGCAGTTTCTACATTCCTAGTGAGATGTGGGAAATAATAAGGTTTATCTCCAACTTCATTATGTATGAACACATATGCATGTCTGGAGATTATCCATTCCCTCAAACTTCTGTTGCTTCATGTCAGACGCACATCTGCACATCATGGTGCATTTCCATGTTGGTGATATTAAATACAGGTGCATAAGTGCCTACCTAAACATACCAAACCTGTGACTGTGATGATATCATGTAGTATGACAATCAAGTGCTTGAGTTTCAGCCCCTTTGCTTAAAATAATGACCTCTCTGGCCATCCTCAGAGGTATAAAGATAATTCTCCTTATTTGCCACTCAGTTAAGCCTTTTTCAAGTGCTGAGGACTGACTGATTAACACTTAGAAAGATCTTATATAAGTGTTAGGAATCTGGTTTATAAATGCATACCTACTACATAGTTCCTTAAATATTAAGCTGTAACCAGGCTACAGGAAATTGTTAAGGCAATTGTTACAGGTAAGGTAATTATTATTCCTCTGGGGATCATGTTTTATTACCTTGGAAACAGTTAGCATTTGCATTAGATATAGATCATAAAGAACTATGCACAGTAACTTATATTGTTTACTATTGCAGCTCAGGTATTCCCTTCAGCTTTGTCTTGCAAAGAAATGCACCACTTTCCCATCAAGGTGCCTGATGAATTGTAGCTCCACAGAGCCAATACTGATGGAAATTATGCTTACCAGGCTCAGTGGACCAGAAACTCCTCCCTGGACCAGAAACTCCTCCCTGGACCAGCTCAGATAGATCCCAAGACCATTTATACCCAGTGTCCTCTCACACACTTGTACTTGAGGAGGGGATGCAAGAGAGTGGTACATCTTGTCCTTCCATTTAAGAAATCAGCTTTTCCCTAATGTGATGCTGTCTGCTTGTGCTCCCCTTCCTTGAGGCTGGGAGGCCTGAAGGCTGAGCCTGGGGCTTAAACAGCCTGCTCATTACTGACCTGGGAAGGTGGAGGTGGGCAAAAGAGATTGTAATTATCTTTCCAGGTGTTGCTAAACCCAGAGGTAGTGTGAAGTTAGGGGGAAAGTAGGTGTTATTGCAGAGGTTGGCAGAACAAGGAGGGAAACAGCAGAAGTTGCTGCAACTAGACAAAGACATCAGCAAAGAGCAGAAGACACATCCTGCATGCCTTGCATGGGGAGATGGGATTTGCTGTAGGATGGGTGAGGGGACAGGAATATGGCCTACAGATCTGTTATTGGCAGGTGAAGTCAGTCAAGCTTTGTCTTTGATAACAGTCATCACTCTCAATGTGGATGCATTTCCATGTAGGTAAGCTGCCATTTTTCTACCCCAGAAGCACTTCATCAGCATAGTGATTATACCATGCAATGCCAGCCATACGACAGCCTCTTCCAGTAGGTGTGATGGTGGAAGAATATGCTCTTCCAGATCTACCACAGCTGCTCTTCCTCCAGCCATCCAGGTCTGTCAGTAAACCAGCTTATCTGGATGATCACCAACTTTTTTCCTACTCAACGCCAGCAGGTTTGCCACCTAAACACCTTAGCACAGACACAGTCCCTGGGAATGGAAGTCTCGGTGAATCTCTGACCTGCAGATTTTAGTGCCCAGGTGGAACACCCAGAGTCTGGGATAGAAAAAGCAATTCACCTTTCTTTCTGCAGGATATGGGAACTCCCGCACTCCTCCTCCTCTCATCACACACCAGTCATACACCGAAGATCCCATTCAAAGCATAAACAGTGGAATTAATCTAGGGAAGTCTCCCCAGACATGAGGTTGTTTCTTCACCCCAAGACCACCAGGCAAAGAAGAGCCAGGGAGCACAGCCCTAGCAGAGGGAAACAGCTCTTCCCATAACCATTAACTGCTTTGCCCTTTGGAAAGGATAACTGGTAATGCATTCAAAAGTGTTACAGGCTTTCTACAGAGTCGCACCTTGGGGCCACGATTTACACCCTTACAGATGGCACATTTATCAGCTGTGCAGGCAGCCTTTCCCCTCTGGCCAACATAATCAGAAAATTTCCATCAACAGCTCCTACTGATTTCTACTTACAAAATCTGCTGCTTCAGGACTTCTGTAAGACACAACAAAGCCATCAGTATGACCTTTAAAAACAGGTTTCATCTGCATCACACGAGGTTATTTCTTTCGGTGGAAACAGAAGGGAGCTTGACTTGGTGACATTGGAGGATTCCTGATTTATGCCTTTCACACATCCCTCACAGCTGAAAAGCTGATGAGATATTGAGAGCAAAGCATGAAGTCCATCTCATCTCAGGTCCTGGTTTAACAAGACTTCCCAGTACAGAGATTAAAGAGGAGACTTGTGTGCCTCAGTTCTCCCTCAACCTGAGACCAGCAACCAGATTTGGCCATGACTTGGTCAAAAAGGGATGTGAAGTAGGAGATATGAGACATACAATTAATCTGACATATAGGAGAAAACTTTGGCTATATCAAAACTGATGGCAGAGTGGTGTAGGCTCTGCTGTGCTGCAGACTGCACAACTTCCACCCATTCAGGAGTACCTGCAGTGGCTTCAAATCAGCCTTGTCATGTCTGTAGGGCCATTTCTGCCTCCCACTGGTGCCCTTTCCATGAGCGGCCCTCCCAGTGTGAGATGCTCACAGTGCCACTGGCCTTGGCAAGGGTATGCACCATCAGCCCACAGCTACAGCAGAAAACTAAGAGCCCGTGAACTGTATTTTTGCTGCATGGAGTGGCTGGAATGAGTTGGGCTGGCTTGTGGCCTCCTAATGCTTCAGCAATGTCTCTAGAAGGAAAGCAATGGAGTCTAAGGGTACGGTGAGGCTCCCAAACAGTGCTGCACGTTCAGTCCACGCTGCTCAGCTCTGCAGTTCCGTGCTGTCCAGCACTCTACGCTCACTCTCACTCCTGTGACATTAAAAACTCTTGTCTTAGTTAGCTCTATGCAATTCATATTGAGGGATAAGAACATAAAATTCTTTAAGTCTTCTTTTCAATTGCAGCATATTTTCAGCTGAAACTCAACAGAAAGGTCAAGAACTACAGATTTTTTTCCTGTTAAAATTTCACAGAGCCTTTTGTCCAAACTAGCTGACAATATGTCAGTGGAATAGCTTGGGAGAGCTGGAGTCACCAAATATCTGGGCTGGCAGGGGCCTTCGTGGACTGTGATGCTCATTACAGCCTAGTCTGAGGGACACTTCAGACCATCGACTGCAGGGAAAGGCACAATCCACTGCTGCTTTCATTTCTATCCTGATGCACTTTGCATAGTTGGTTTTGTCTCGCTTGGGTGTGATCCAGGCACACATCCTTGAAACGAAGCAAAGCCACACTGTCTGAGCATCACTTTGCTCTCAGGAACCGTGAGCCTGTTCTGCTCCATGTGTCATTTCAGAATGTGCCAAAAGATTTTTAACTTCTTTAGAGCTCAAAGTGGGTATTAAGAGAAGGCTGGAGCCAGTGGAATCCTTTTGAAGGAGATGCCAGTAAAGCTCCCCTCTGCAAACAGGCTGCCCTTGGCCACAAAGCCAGCACATCCTGCAGCTCCCACTGAGCTGGGTGGGCCAGGCTCCCTGTCTCTGCATGCTCAAGTAGTTCTTTCATAAGCAAAGTGTCACCTCATCTGCAGGGAATTTGCATTCAAATTATACAGGGCTCCTAGCAGCAAAGAGACTGCAATGGCAGCTGGCAGCCTGTTCCTCTCTCTGCAAGGACTTCAGTGCTGCAAGTATGTACCACCCCCCTCCGTGCCAAGGTGTGGTTTGTGGCCTCCTGCTGCTGGAGTAACTCAGACTCCAGGCGTCCATCTCTGTCGCATAAATATTGCAGCTGGCATAACTGCAAACACACAGATAGATTAGGGTATAGCAGGTCACGGGTGCAGAGCACCCTCCCCAGCTCCTACGTGGATCATGCAGGACACCTTCCTTTTGCATGCTGACACAAAAACATCCCTCCTCTCCCTGCTGCTAGTGCACCCCAGGTCAGGTTCAGTCCCCATCCCTTTTGAATATAGTTAGAAAAGCTTGAAACTGCAATGTCTAGGTATTTGCTGGGGTTTATTCCAGCACCAAAAGTCCCTGCAAGGGACCTAACCTCTTCTTTGCAGTGCTGGACCCTTCAACATCGCTATGTATCCTCCAGAGAAGACAAAAGGCTCTCAGGAGCTGGCAGCAGCCCTCACCTCATCCAGATCTATGCTAACAGGATATCAAAGACCCTTTTCACATTCCCCATTAAAACTATACTGGTTACACTGCACATGAAGTATTTCTCTGACCCTCATCCTTCTACTCTTCCTCCGTGGCATAGGGGAGAAGGAGGTGAATAGATATTTCAGCCCGGGGAAATGAATGGTCAAGCAGAGTCCCCATGGATGGACGTGTTGGCAGAATGGTGGAGGACGTGTCAGCTGAGCTTTCTGGTCCCTGTCTGTCAGAATAACCCAAAATGTTGTCTGCTGGTTGTATTGGTTTTGCATGGCCTCATTTTTGGTAGTGGGGGGCCACAGAGGTGGTTTCTGTGAGAAGCTGCTGGAAGCTTCCACCATGTCCAGCAGAGCCAGTGGCTGATGGCTCTGAAGATGGACATGCTGCTGGCCAAGGCTGGGCCAATTAGAGATGGTGGTAACGCCTCTATGATAACATATTTAAGAAGAAAATCAAAACAAAGTGGGGCACAGTTTTTTTCTACCCAGAGAAGAGGAGGAGGTGAGAACATGTGAGGGAAACACCATGGAGACACCAAGGTCAGAGGAGAAGGAGGGGGAGGAGGTGCTCCAGGCGCTGGAGCCGAGGTTCCTCTGCGGGCCGTGGTGCAGACCATGGTGAAGCAGCTGTGCCCCTACAGCCCATGGGGATTCCACGGGGAAAGCAGAGATCCACCCACAGCCCGTGGGGGAGGTGCCCATGCTGGAGCGGGTGGATGCCTGGAGGGGGCTGTGATCCAATGGGGGTCCCAGTGGAGAGAGAGGGCCCTGCTTCCAGGCTGGAGCAGCCTGTCCTTGGAGGACTGTACCCCATGGAAAAGGAGACCCACGTTGCAGCAGTTTTGGGAGAACTGTCTCCTGTGGGAGGGACCCCACAGTGCAGCAGGAGAAGAACTCCTCTCCCGGAGCAGCAGGAGAAAATCTCAGGTGATGAACTGACCAAACCCTCACGCCCTGTTTCCCTGCGCTGTCGGTGGGAAGGAGGGAGGTGCTGGGGAAAGAACGTGTTTTTAAGGGCTAATTTTACTTCTCATTATCCTCCTCTGATTCTGTTAGTAATAAATTCACTTTGCAACTTTAAGTTAGCCTGTTTTGCCCTTGAAGTGTTTTCTCCGGGTCCTTTTCTCAACTCATTAACCCTTCATTAATTTTGGCCCAGCTGTGGCAGGGGAGGGTGAGCGAGTGACTCTGGTGGGTGTCTGGCACTGGGCCAGTGTCAAACCACGACACTAGTAAAGGCATTTATCTGCAGTGCTGAGGCTGTGCTTCCAGCTGCTGGAGAAGCCTTCTGACTGCAGAGACAGCTTGAGGAGACCACATTAGGTCTTCAGGTTCTGGGTGAGACCATAGTGGGTCTTTGAAGACTGGATGTTGATTAAGCTGTTTATAGTAGCCAAAATGGGCTAGTTTCCCCTGTCCTTTCTCCCTGTTCTCCTTAGGGCTTTGATGAGATAATTACCCATGAAGCCCAAAGGTGATATTTTTGAGCCTTCTTGGCAAAAAGAACAATATATAAACAATGGGGGAGAAGCAGAACTTAACACTTTTCAAAAAATGAAAGGAAAAGTGCAAGGTGAGACAACCCATTATCCAAGGTGATTAAGAGAAATTGTGGATTAAATTTATATCCTTATGTATTGCTGGTTTATCAGTCAGATATCAACATGGAGTGGAAGGCAGCAGGAGGGGAGAAAGACTTCTTATCTCAGCTTCTCTGGCAGCCACTGACTGCTGTTTATGAACCCCTGGAAATGTTCAACACACTTTACAAGGCACATGTGCTGAAGGCTCTGGGCTGGGGGTGGTCTACGGATGCAGTTCCTAAAGGCTCTACCCCACTTTTGCTGTGGGACACTTGGAAATTGGTCCCACTAGCTGCAAGCATGTGGGCTGTGGATCACAGACTCGTCTCTGTAACAGAGAGGGGAAGAGTAAAAATGTCAAGAGCTCATTAAAAATATAGAAGCAGAGGGAGTGTGAATGTGAAGAGCAGGTAGGACACGTTAGTTCAAGTTACTGAATCCTAGGGCTGCTCTGCAAGCAAACAAACTGACCATAACCCATTTTTCAGCGGAGAGAGATGGAAACCTTCACATCATCCAGTCTAGCCACTGAGTCCTAGATTGGGTCTGGGCTGCTGACCCACACTGAGCATCTGAAAGAGGAGATGCCAGAGAGAGTTAAATTAAAAACCTCAACCAAGCTTATGAATGCACTGATCTTCATCTTTAACCACCACTTACAGCTCACGGGATGTATGTGACACCCCAGCTAGGAGAAATAGTGCAAGGCTTAATGATACAAAACTAGAGATACGCTGCGAGAAGGCAGGTGAAGTAAGGGGGAAGAGTTATTTGGTTTCAGGATTTTATTTAGATACCTCAGGGCAAAGCATAATACTTAAATCCTTTTTATTCCCAGGCCATTAGGGTTTGAGATTTTGCCTCATTTTAGACACAAGTTTAGGAGAAAAACACTCTGGAATGAGTGTTTCCTCTAAGAAAAGGGTTACAACAATCCCTTTCCGCCAATAAGAAATGAATACTAGTGGATGAAAGTGAAAGAAAACCCAACTGTTTATTGACAAACAGAGTGCCCACACGGCACAGGAAAAGGTAAATAAATGCTAAATATTGAACGGTCAGACCTTCCCCCCCGCCCCCCGCAGACATGCACCCCGGAACAAAAACCCAAAATGCCAGGGAAAGAAAGAAAACAACAGCAGCTTGCCACGTGGTGGGTAGAAAATGGCGTGGGCTTTCCTGGAAAAAAACCAAACAAAAACCCCCAGGAGATTCAAGCAGCAGTTTGGGCAAACAGATGTGAACCTGGTGAATCTCTGACATCAGTCCCCCCCTCTTCACAGCAGGTGGAGCAGGTGGGCTCGGTGTGCTTTCTCTCACCGGCTCGGCTTTTTCCTAGACATGAGGCCAAAACAGAGCGGCCCCTCACCTTTCCCGCTCGTCCCAGCCAACTCCTCCCCCACCGGTCGTCCTCTCTGATCTCGGACCAAAACCAAACTGTCCAGTTCATTCCAAAGAGCCACTGAAAGATTGCTGCTGCAGCCTCTCCAAGACCAGGGAAGGGGAAAAAAAAAAATACCTAAGCTAACAAAAAACCAAGCTAGCCAAGCAAAAACCCAGACCGCACAGCACGCCAGATGCCTGTGGAGTGAGGCGTTGAAAAAAAGCCCACAGAAGAGCCCAAGGCTCCCCTCTCCCCTGCACCCACCTTAAAGATACAACATCCATTTTTGGGCATAAAGCAGACGATCAAGGAATAGACTAATCATCATAAATCACCCCAAGACAGGTTTCAATCCAGAACCCTCATCTCATGGTAGGATTTATCCTTTCCGGCCCATCCCTCTGCAGACTACATTTTGGTATTAGACTGGCACCACATCAAACACTTCCAGCACCTGATCTGAAGTAAAACATTAAGAATCAGATATGGCCAGGCTTGAAACACCACCAGCATTATTCTTGCAGAAAAACTCCCTGATGACATTATTAAGCCCTTTGAAGGAGGCTACCAGAAGGATAATCCATCCGTTCCCTGCAGACAGTGAGCCAGGTGAAGAAGGAAGATGCTTCAGCTTTTCCTAAGGGGCTACTGCAAAACAAGAGATTATCTGCTGAGGAAATGTGACGATGGCCAAGGGGGATGGTGGGCCAGGGTGGAGCCCTCATGTGATATTTCACATTTCCTCAGGCAACAATTTCTACACAGCACATTTTTGTTGTTGCTGGCATTCAAGAGCCTTCAGAAGAGGGGATTAGGGAGTGGGATAAGGCTTGCCTGCCTGATAAAGCCTAGCTGGAGATAAGGGCTCCTTACATGTCTAATTTTAAAACTAGTCCTATCATCCTTTGCTTCTCTTGGTTCAGAGCCAACCAGTGGTACTTGGGTAAGCAAGAAAAAATTGGTTAAGAGCTTAGAAATTGCTGGTAGGGGCTGAGAATCCACAGCCCCCTTTCTACCCTAGCCATGAAATGAGACCCCAAGGCTTGAAGCATATTGAGATGCCATGCTCTTCTACTTGAACAGCCATCAGAGTCAGAAAACTGTCTTCCCAGCACAGATGCCAGGCACCTGGGACTCTAGACCTGCCTCCCGAACACACAACACCAGTTTCTGGAAAGATAAAGAAGCCTTGGGGAATATGCACAAAAGAGCTGGGTGTATGGGGTCCTACCCAGCTGCTCACTGCCCCAGAATCAGGTTATCTGTGCCTCAAACTTGTCAGCAATTGAAGAACAGATCCAGCCCTGCAAGGAGACTGAATCCTTTTATTCACAGAAATAAGCTGGTTTTATAGACTTACGCGACCTATCACACACTGCTATGTCAGCAGCACACCCTCTGAAATGTCTCTGTATTGGGTGACCTGCCTGTCAGTTCCTGGCAGGCTCCTCCCCCCAGGGTCTGTGGAGACAAGCTTCTTCATGCTACCATGTGCTCCTTTGTGCTGCTATGTGCTCTTTTGTGCTGCCATGTGCTTCTGCAGACACAGCTCACAGCCTGCAGCCCAACTCCATTTCATCTCCCTCACACAAACTTCCCTGTTACATCATTTAGTTTTATTTGTGTTATGATTGAGCATCCCTAGCCAGGGCTTGTGCTACAATATGTGAAAGGATATGTCCAGCCCTGTAGCACACAGAGGCTTCTTTCTTCCAATCAGACATTACTTCCATCCAGAGGTAGAGATTAAACTAAGCCTATCCGTCCAAGCCTCAAGAATTGCCATTGATTTATCTACCCTTGCCTTAAGTGCCATGAAAAGAATCCTAATGTGTCTTTCCCAGGAAAAATCATCTCCCTGTCCTGGCCAGCTTCAGAGACAGAAAGGTTCATCCCACCACCTCCATCCTCACGCTTGTAATACTCAGAGGTATCACACCACTCCTGAGCATTATTGCATTGCAACAGAGAAGTTGGTAAGGTGCTGCAAACCTGTACAGGCCTAGTGATGGGAAACCCTGATTTACACCTAGGTGACAACTGTCACCTGCTTTAAAGTGTGGTTTTGAGAACAAAGCTCTCTCTTCTACATGGCTCGCTTTTACCTTGCATTTTTTGCCACCAGTGCGTATGGAGAGGGAGAAGAGGGAAGAAGAGAGGGAGAAGGAAAGGGCAAGGGCAAGGGCAAGGGCAAGGGCAAGGGCAAGGGCAAGGGAATGGGGAGGAGGAGGAGGAGAAGGAGAAGGAGAAGGAAAAGGAAAAGGAAAAGGAAAAGGAAAAGGAAAAGGAAAAGGAAAGAAGAAAAACAAGCACTCAAGGTTAGTAAAGGTATAATAAAGCTGGAAGGTAGTAATACTTCAAATGGTTCAGTTTGGAGAAGTCAGCAAGGACCCTGCTGTATATAAATCCCATCATGCCTGCCTCCTCGTGCTTTGATCATCAAGTATGATTGCTAAAACATGCAAGCTACAAACACTGACCCCCTGGCTATTTCATATACCCCACTAAAACCAGGTCCTGAAACTCAGTTAATCCCTCAGTTGCAAACAAAAGGAATAGAGGAAAACATTTAACCATCAGAAGGTCCTGGGAAAGCCCCAAGGGACATGCCACCCCAGGCTCACCATGCGGTGATGTCTCCCCAGCACAGAAGTGAATTGGAGAGGTGATGCAGCACAGAGCAGGTGAGGGCAGCAAAGAGGATCTGAGTGACCCAAGACTGTGAAAAGTGATGGGATAGAAATTTTGAAATTTCTACAGAAATCAGTAATATGCAAGAGACCCTGATCAGGCTGACGTGTCACCCCAACCAGCTGTTATGTGCTGCTGGTGGGACACCAAGCACATATTGAACAGTCTGGCACATTGATGGTGCAGGGGGTCATTCGGTACATCACCTGCATGTAGCTGCACACTGGGGCTTAGAAAGCCATGGCTGCTCTGGTGGGATGCAGTCCTGGCTCCATCAGCTTGGGCCCAGGCTCAGCTGGGTCTACAGGAGCAGTATTTTGTGGCTTCCAAAACTTTCATTGCCCAGTTTGAGATTTCATCAGGACCCTGCTGCAGTCCCTGGCAGCAGCCAAGGCTTCAGCTTTGAATCACACCAACAGGGCAGCACTTAGGGATGCAGTGGAGATCCCAAAACTGAGTGTACCCATCTGCTATTGTCCCGGTTTGAGACAAATTTGGAGGAATGTCCGAAATGAATGACTTCTGACAGAAGGCAGGTTTCAGCAGCCCCTCCCCCACCAGGTTTGGAAAGAATTTTTCTCAGAGGAAAGTGAAGAAAAACTTATTTGTTTAACAAGCAGGGTGCACACAGGCACCAAAAAGAAAGAATAATATTAAATAGTAAAACCTCTCACTGTGGAGAAAACCTGAGTCCTTTCTGTAGGTGTGGCTTTGCTCTCTCTGGAGCTGGGTTGTGGCTTGGGCCCCTTTGGGCTGCAGTGTAAGGCCTCCCAGTGATGTTCTGGTGTTCTGGTGTTGCTGAGCAGTTCCAAGAGAGGAAAAAACTTTCAAAGCAAGGAAGTTTAACTCTGTGTCTCTCTCCTGAGAAAAGGAGCCGAAAGCTGGGGAAAAGCAGGAAAAATCTTTCCTCGGTTCTGCTGCAGCGAGAACACAGGGGAGTGTGTGTGTCCTTGAGCACAAACCACTCTGAAGAATTTGCCTGGCTTCTCTCCCCGCTCTCCTGGGCCCAGTTTAAAGACACGGGAAGTCACAGGATTCATGTCTGGGCATAGAGCAGGTGATAGGGGATACAGCACCATAAAGTCACCGCAAGGCAGCTATGCATTCAATCACCAGCATAACTGTTTGCTGTTCCTGCAGGAAGGGCTTTTATCCCCAGGTCTTCTGCCCCCAAAGGATCTTTTCAGACACACTCACACAATTTCAGCAGAAACTGGATCCAAAGCAACATTAAAAAAGCAGTCATATATCCACATGAGTAGAGGACATACAAAGTAATGCATTCACAAGAGCAGCAGAAACTCATTGATCTGGAATTATGCTTTCGTTTATAACTTTCCCATGCAACCTTTGAAAGAAAACTGGATTGCAAAGAATTGTGTCAAGCTGACACGTACCTAAAAATGTATCTGCTTCTCCAAATGATCCATGCAACTTAGTTTGAACAAAAAAAATTAGAGTATTTTAGGAACAGTTGTGCCACGATTTTCCACCACTATTTCAGCACAAACTCAAGACATATCTTCTGATGGTTTCAAAACTTTCATTTTAACCTTTAAAAAGCAGCCCCAATGCAGATTGCCAGCTCACGTGGCCCTCTCAAAAGTCAGTCTCAGACTGGTCCTTCAGACTATTTCCAGGGGGACATACATTTCACCTCCTCTCATTCTTGCTGTCCGGTTCTTTTGTTTCTTATTTCAGTCTCCTCTCCAGATTTGCTGAGCTCTGTACAACGGGCTTACAAGAAAGTTGCCTTTGACTGATGAACAAGGTGACATTTGTGCATGAGAAAGAAACTCTTTGGGTTGTTTTGCAGTGAAGGAGGCTACAGGAGGCCAAAACTAGCTACTGATTAATATGATAGAGCCAAACCCAGGGTCTTTTCAAATCCCCCTGGTTTTCCATTACATTCCTTAATGAACCCACAGGATGGTGATTTTTTCCATGTCATGCTTTCATTTG
>VXBT01012523.1:53749-65052 GCA_013400235.1 Oriolus oriolus
GTTTGGTGTTTTAGGAGGTTTTTTTGGTTGGCATCTCCATATGTCTTCTTTCAGTCAATGTGAACCACCACAAGTCCCCAGTCCTCCACCCCAACATGACCTGGGATCCAGCTTCTGGAGTCTAACGCAGCACTAACAAGGACTGAAGGCTGAAACCCCTACTGCCCAAAGCCAACATGGCTTGGCACAGATTTTGTCATTTGAATGCCATAGATCTGCAGTGCAGACCTCCATGCAGAAAAGAAAAGAAGGCTTCTATCCTCACTGACTGCAGAGCCTTTTCATGGCCACCACTGCATCCGCTCAGAAGGGTTAGCAGTGCTGAGTGGAACCATGTTGATGACCACATTTGTCTTTATAATGCTTTAAAACAATCTGTCTTTCCTTCTGCAGCCTGGACCTTGGCGCACTCAATGCCAAGCTGTAATGGGAGGACACAGAAGGAGACATGGGACAGTTGGACCATGCACAAAAAAAATTAAGGAAAATTACTAGTTTCAAACCCAGCACAGGTATGGGGAGCCAATGGGATTTGGTCACTGAAAGGATTATTCATGGTAGGTCCAACTTCATGTTTCCACACATAAGGAGCTTGGTTGGTTTCCCAGTCATTGCCTTTACTGTGTTCATCTGATTCAAAAGCTAGACAAGACAAGCTGTAAAGAATCCCCCCAGAACACCTTGAGGAACAGCCCCTTCCTTTTAAAATAAGACCAATATAAAATACACAGTGAGCAGCAATTCTGCCTCAGCAAGACAAATGGATCGAAATTCTCCCAGGTCTTTTCCAGCTCTCACTCCTGGGAAACTTGAGCCTAGATCCCAGATGCTTTATAGCTCTCAATGGCTCCTATGCCATGGAGTCACATACATTCACCCTGGCAGAAGGTTTGGCCCTTGTGTTGGAATTGGCTGAGAAGCATGTCCTCTAAAAGCACTTCACAACTTATTGGTGTCACCACAGGCAAGTGGATCACAGTTATCCCTTGCTTTTTGGGATGGTGAGGTCCCCTCCATTTTACAGTCCCCATTCAAATCTTTCTGCATCTTTCTCAGTCTTATTTTTTTCCTGGGGTAAGTGTTAATGATGCATACATGAGACCCACAACACACAGCAGCAGGAAGGGTATTACACCTTGTGAATTGACTTGTAGTGGGAATTTCCTTGGCTATCCCCAAAGCTGAAGAGACAAGCAAGCCAAATGTGAAAAGCAATAAGTAGGGAGATAATCTTGACAATCAGACCACCCCATAATTTTGTGATGTGAGTTGTGAAAATCTATTGCAAGATAAATGCTGCAATCCTCTTTTTTATAAGGAAATTGAACAAAGTGGAGCTTTTGACATACTCACCAACTAAAAAATCTGCCTAGTGTGCAGCAAATGTGAGGCATGGGTTTCTTTCTCTTCCTGCCTCTGCTCATGATTCTTTCTGTGCCAGGCATTGCCCCACTAAGCATTTCCTCAATCCTGTGAGTGTGACTCTGCTGTAGGACCAGATGTGCACTACCAGCCCCTCGCATCCCAGTGTCAGTCATCCCATGTGCAAACCCTAAATGCTATTCCCAAGAGCAGTCATTGAAGCCAGATTCAAGACATGCTTTAAGACAGTGACAACAATGAAGGCGGTTCCAGATAGTTTGCCGAATTGCACATACTACAGAGGTGCACCCTCAGATGAGGTGCTCTGGCTGACCCCTTCACCTGAACTCCCAGATACCTTTCTTCACACACATCTTTGTTTATACTTCCCCTGATTTCTGTCTCAGCCCAGTACCTTTGCCAACAGGGCTCATCCTCCTTTGAAATCTCAAAGGGGAAAAGTCTTGCTTTATATGGGCGATGTTTAGAGGCACAAAAAAGATCATTATTTGGGTCTTCTGAAATAGTCCAGAGCCTCCCAGCCTAAATTAATCAAAGATTTACAGTGGTTGTACCAAAGAGAGCACTTGGTTGGATTTGGATGCCACTGAGATGTACTAAATGCAGCCAGAGAGGGAAGAGGGACTCATCATGTGCTTACACGTATATTTGTTCCCAACCCGAGGAGCTCCCTGACTTCTGTGCTACACTCGCCCGCCCCTACTCATGCCAGATGGAGCTATTTTGTATTAAGATGCCCAAATCTATGGTCTTCTTTAGGTCAGCAGGTTAAACTGTGTATTTCACTACCACCAAGGCATGGGGATGCTGAAAGCAAGGCTTTCTCTTGGTCTGGTCAGAGGAAATAAATCAGCTCCAAGGTGTTTTAATGTGTGTCTGTCCATATTCACATATTCCTGTGCAAACACAGGAAGGAGCTACAACCCACACCTAAGCACAGTCCAATGAGCACACAAACTCTGGGATGTAAATACGTCATACATGTAAGACATGTTATTTCCTCACAGATAAATTAATTTTGACTTTCTGCTAACTGCTGAATGCATTCTTGTGTCTGAGAAACAGTTGAGACTTTCTTTTATCCAGATAAAGAGTATTAAACAAGGGGCATAGGCGGTGGATATTTTTCTCAAAAGACTTTCCAAACAGATGTCTCAAGCCTGTCCTCTGCAGTAAGATCAGCAAAATGGCCTCGTTCTGTTTCTTTTCCAGCTCTTGTACTTGTGTTTCTGCTCTGGAGCCTCTAAGCACCAACAGGATGGAAGAGAATGATGCCAAAAGATGTGGCAGATGAAAGAAATAATCTGTGGGTGAGGGTGTATGCTGAACTCCTTCCTGGCAAGTGTTTTTAAATTATTGTCTTAACACGAGGTTTGTGGACCTGGGAGGATGCAGATAGGCAATTCAGCACCCAGTCCAGCCAGGTGCTTTGAAGTGAGGACAACACTCTACCCCCCACCCAAGAGCTGGGCACATCTAGAGCCTTCCTTCACATTTCAATCCACCCTACCCCAGCAGGACCCTGTTTTGACCTCCTGACTGTGCCATGCAAACTGAGCTAAAGTGAGAGGGGCTGCCAAGAATGGATCAGAGCCTTGAGCAATCCCATATCTTGTCTCAGACTGTGGCAAAGAAAAAACGTGTCGGGAAAACTGCAAAAAGTCCAGAATAAGCAAATGTGAATCAATAGCAGGAATCTCTTTCTGACTTCCAGCAAATATTGACTTAAACTCCCAGAGCAGACATGGACAAATATTGCCTCATCAGACCTTTTTGGGGGATTAAAAGTGTCTTTTCAATGGAAAGACTACTCATTTTTCTTTGCTTCTATTCAACTGTTCTGAGTTTTTCTCTTCTGAAAGGAAAGCTCAAGTATTTTAATTTTTGGTCTCTTTGTTCAGAAACCCTTCCACCTTCGTCAGAGAAAAAACATGACATGTTAAAAAGAAAAGAGTAAAAAAGGCTATAGGAGTTTTACATCAGATTTGTACCACAGAATGAAGATTAACTTCCCTTCAAAATCTCTGTTTTTCTTTGTATTGTAAAAGCTAATTATTCTATTTCCTGATGCTCTTGTTATCTGCATAAACATTCACTGCCATGGTGAGAACGTGCCAAGGTCATGGCATATTATTATAGTATGTTGAATTTTTTCCTGAGGCTGATAATCTCCTAAATAGTCAGTCCTGACATTTAAACAGGGACATATTTGTGGCAAGAAACAGAGCTAATGTATTCAAAACTGAAGCTGGCAGAACAAACAGAGCAAGGCAAAAAATTCTTGAAGTGCAACAAAGAAAAGGCTGAAATAGAGAGAGGAGTTAAGTGGGTTTAACCAATAACTTTTACATCTGTGTCAACCACATGTAACACCAGAATGTTCATCTGCAGAAGAGTTATAACAATACAAACCTGTGGCTGGCAAAGCCATCATCTTATGGCTATTTAGTTCTCCTATCCCTCAGCTACTGCTAGGAAATGAGTTTAGCCTCTTCTTTAACTTCTCTGCATCCACCTTTGACAGTGAATGCCAGGAAGCTGTCATCTTCTTCCCCATCCCTTGCTCCACAATATACTTCTTCTTTCCTTCAAATAAATTACCCTCTGCAGGATGTTGTGTTGTGTTGTTTTGTGTTGTGTTGTGTGTGTCAGTCCTACGGCACAAATTAAAGATTATCAACCTGCATATCTGTATCCAAAAATGACCACGGGATCACAGTGTTTTTTGTGGGAAATGAATCTCCAAGCCACTTTCTGGTAGGTCAGAAAATCACTGTCATCACTACCTTCCCTTACCCCTGTAGAGACACTGGGATGACAGTAAAAGACTGAGAGAGCTGGGGCTGCTCAGCCTGGAGAAGAAAAGGCTCCAGGGAGACCTTAGAGTCCCTGTCAGTGCCTAAAGGGGCTCCCTGACAGCTGGAGAGGGACTTTGGACAAGGGCCTGGAGTGACAGGACATAGGGAATGGCTTCCCACTGCCAGAGGGCAGAGTTAGATGGGATATTGGGCAGAAATTCTTCTCTGTGAGGGTAGTAAGGCCCTGGCACAGACTGCCCAGAGAAACTGTGGCTGATCCATCCCTGGAAATGTTCAAGGCCAGGTCGGACAGGGCTTGGAGCAACCAGGTGTAGTGGAAGGTGTCCCTGCCCATGACAGGGGGGGTTAGAACAAGATGGTCTGGAAGATCTCTTTGAACCCAAACCGTTTGCTGATTCTATGGAAACAGCATTGCTCCCTTCCCTTGCAGCGCATCCCTGGTGGTTGTTCCCAGGAGCCGTCAGGGGACTACTGATGGGCCACTGGGTAGATGGAGGTACTGGGGAATGATCCTGGGTGGAGAAAGGCTACAACATTATCAGTGTTCAATTTACGGAAGAAGGCATGTATCTTCTTCTGAACCATGCACTTCTCCCGGACAGCATGGGCAGGGTGATGGAGCAGAAACCATACATATGACACCCAGATATGAGCAGTCAGATAACCTTGCAGGCATGTCTCTGTGGTGATGAACCACAGAGGTTCTCCACATCTGAAACCCCATTTGAGGCACAAAGCAGGACAGAAATCTTCACACCCAGCTCTTCTGTAAGGACAGCTCCTGATAGGCTAGGTTTGTGGTGGGGATAACTTTCCTTATGCACACCAATCTGCTACTGATTAGCAGGTAAGATTTCCATCACACCAGGTCTTCTGCAGGTTTGGAACAGGAGCAACAAAGTCATGTGGTGGTTATACTCTGCTAGGAAATACTCAGAGTTGAACAAGTTGTGTTGATTAACTCAAATTAAAAAAGGAGTTAATTGCAGAGAGGGTGGTAAAACAGTTATCAGACCTTTTGGGGGGGGATTAAAAACATCTTTTCAATGGAAAAAGAAAATCTACTCTTTTTTGTTTGCTTCTATTCAACCATTCTGAGTTTTTCTCTTCTAATTTCCTATGGGAAAAAAAAAGAGAGTTTATCACTGATGGGAAATGGAAAGCATGATGGCTTCATGGGGAAGGAAAGAGGTGTTGCTCCTCAGGCTCTTTTATTTCTTAGTGAAAAAAACATTGTGAAGAAGAAAGAGCGAGCAGAAAAGAGAAACTCATCATATGCCTTCTGACCTCCCAGACTTGAATCATACTCTGGGTTTCCCCTATGGAATAAGCCTCCCACCCAATCCCAAACTGGCACAGAACAAAAAACCAACCAAAACACAGAAACTCTAATGCATTTTAACTGTGTTTTAGATTACCTTTGAGCATTGCTATCTCAAGTGTGTGTCTTCTGATATTCTCCAGGCTAGTCACTTACTTAAATTATTGTAGTTATATGGAGGGTTTTTCCAACGCTATTTGAAGACCCTCTCCCAAGAGTCCCAGGAGCTGCCAAGGATCTGGGGAAGAAATGACACCCACCTGCTGCCTCCCTATACGTTTATTTTTGGTAAACTTTGAGGAGTTGGGCTGAAACCAAGCACCAGGCTGATACCTGACACCAACAGTGTGTCAGACTCTGGCTGATTTACACTGGGAAAGAAAGCCAAATGGAAATACAACTGTATGAGGAGGAGTTGGCACTGCAGAATATGGATGTGTGCGATCAGCCAGCATGTGAATGGAGGCAGTCCATTTTAGAGCAATAATTTTGCTCCTCCTGTACCTTTTTTATTTTCCATGTTGACACAAAAACCTCCAATAGCTGCTACCTGATGTAAAAATCTTCACATTTCTCAAGGTCATTGACACGCAGAATGTGAAAGATCAGAGCACTGCCTCCAAGCTTGGCTGTCAATTACCCTACTGCAAAACTTGAGTGATGACATGTGCCTCACAGCTGATAATGCAGTACTTTATAGTTCTGATGGAGTCTCTAAATGTTGTTGGCACCAGAGACTTGCTTTCGGTTTATGTTGCTGGTTGTTGGGGGTGGGGGGTTCGTTTCAGGCAGCTGATGTTGCTATCATGGAAGCATCTTAGTCTGGGACAAGAAAAGCTGAAACGCACCTTGGGTTGCATCCAAAATTTCCTATTAATTTGTCCCATCCCAGCAAGGGACAGAGCTTGATGTTGTCTGAAAAGTCCCAAAGAAAAGCAGAAGGAGAACTGAAGTGGCTTTACTGTAGCTTTTTCCTTTCACAAGCTCCAGGCTAAGAAGTAATAAGACAATGATAAGTATTGTCACCAGCTGGGTCATCTACATCCATCTATCCACTCTTTGAAGGAACCAGGCAAAAAGAAAGGATGGATTTGGTCTGCTGACGTTGGCCAAGTGTAGTATCTGTTCTTCAAATATCTGATATGACCTTGATGAGAGGATTTTATATTAAACAGACTTCGGGGCATGGGAGTTGGACCTGGAACTTGCTCTCTCTGCTTCATGCATTGCCCCAGTATTGCAGTGACTCTGGGAATGGTGCATGGATAGGTTGCACCAAAAGGGAGGTGGAAAGAAGGTCAAGGAAGGTGAATCTTTCCCTTTACTCTGCCCTCATGAGACCCTACCTGGAGTTCTGAATCCAGCTCTGGGGTCTCCAAAATAAGAATGACATGGGCATGTTAGAGCAGGTTCAAAGAAGGGACACAGAGGTGCTCCAAGGGCTGGAGCACCTCTGCTCTGGAGATAGGCTGGGAGAGCTGGGGGTATTCAGCCTGGAGAAGAAAAGGCTTCAAGGAGAGCTTAGAGCTTCCAGTAACGAAAGCGGGCTTATAATAGAGGGAGAGCAGCTTTTTTTATATGGGCATGTAGTGATAGGAAAAGGGGAAATGGTTTTAAACTAAAAAAGAATAACTTTGAATTAGATATTAGGAAGAAATTCTTCCCGGTGAGGGTGGTAAGGCCCTGGCACAGGTTGCCCAGAGAAGGTGTGGCTGCCCCATTCCTGGAAGTGTTCAAGGCCAGGTTGGACAGGGCTTGGAGCAACCTGGTTCTAGTAGATGTCCCTGCCTGTGGCGTATAGGTAAAACCTTACAAAATGGAGGCCTTGTGGCCCCTGTAAAATCATGGCTCTGGCCTGTTACTTAGGCTAAGTAGAAGGGAACTATGGGAGAGTGACTCAGCTAGAAGAGAGAGACGTGAGAGACGTGAGAGATGTGAGAGACGTGCTGCGGGACTGCTGCATGTCCACATTATGTCCACTTTGTGGTGTATGGTGGTTGGTTGACTTGGGCTTGTTGTGCCCAAGTATGTGGCACAACATATGTACGTATGCCCAGGTAAAAGTACGTGAACTGATAACCGGCTAACTGCTTAAAAAGCTGAGTTTTTGGAATAAAGAGCTCCCTTTTGCACCTGCATGAGGACTCTGCATCGCTTCTTATCTCAACACCTGCCTATGGCAAGGGGATTGGAATTGGATGGTCTCTAAAGGCCCTTCCAACCCACAGCATTCTATGACCCCAAGTAATGCACATGCATGGCAAATACAGAAAACACCTTCAGCTGCTCACTAACAAGCTGGTGCTGGATTCTTTGCCCTTAGGCAGCAGCTAAGGCCAACCAGGCAAAAGGTAGAAAGCTGGTAGGAACTGTGGACCACATTTACAAAAGGCCCTCTGAGGTTCCACAGGGAGCTGTCTTGGTCACAACAAGCTCTACTGGAACCCACATTATCCATCAGCACTGGAGGAGGTCTAGGTTCTTGGTGTAAAATGTCAGGCTGCATTCAGGATGAGATGGCCCAAAAAATGGCATTGCAGTACTGCACGGATCAGGAGGTGTATTGATTGGATCTCCAGATTAATTAATGTGCTATGAAATGCCTGGTGGCAGTGCTGAATGCTGATCCTCAGCAGAGGCAATTTGATACTCAGTAGGTGAAAACACTGATTTCAGCCTGGCTGAGATTTGCCATGCACAGTCTCAAATATGTCCTTCATAATATAAAAGCAAATAGCAAGGGGAAATAAAGCAGACCACTTGCCCACCACTCCTGCAGCCCACTGCAGTCACCTTAGCTCATCTCAAAGGGAGGTCTTTCAAGTCTGCCTTTCATTATAAAAATGATTAATCTCCATTCTTGCCGAGAACAAAGGGACCTACAGCGGGCTTTGCATTAAGCAAGGAAAACCAAGAAAAAGAAAAGAGCAATACTTCATTTTATACGTTGTCAGTCACAGGCTACTAGTTTTTGGTAGAAGAGCTGACAGCAGCTGTGCCAGACCCAGAAGGGACTTGCTGTAGGCACAGCTTGTTAGAAATGACCAGGGAGCTGTGAAAACTCGCCTCCTTTGAAGTCCGTATGAAACAGTTTGATTTTTTTGCTCCATTTAATACGGGCTCAGCAGGAGCTGGAGATGGGTGCCAAAGTGAAGCCAAGCAAATATCACTCAGACGAGCCTTCCCAGTGCTTCTGCTGCTCGCTAGTGCATTTGGTTACAGAAGCGTGAATTCCTCACGCTTGTGCCAAACATATAGCTATGGGATGAGTAATTTTGCCTCTATAAATTGAGTCATCACTGGAGTTAGGCAGACACTAACATAACACAGTATTGCACACAGTTCTCCCAGTCCTTCCCACTCTGATATCTCTGGAGGCATCTTGTTAATAATATTGCTCAAAGCACTTTAATTTAAACATTGTCCAGGATTTAAAAAAAAAAATTCCCAAAATAATCTTTTCAGAGCTGGGGAGGTGATCTTTCTTAAGCTCGGCTCTTTGCTCTGAGTTAGAGAAATGTGTTTTTTGCAGATTTAAAAAATGGTGCTTGAAGGAAGTTGATTGAAGTGCTCAAGGCTTCCCATGAAGAGATACTGGTTGAATAACAACAGTTATGGTTCATTTTCTGGAACTTGAAAAATTAGTAAAATAAGTAGGAGGGGTTTTTTCCTGTGATACTAAAGCCATGTACAATAATAAGCAGCATGACTAAAGAACAGTTCTGTCGGCATCTCTGTTGTATCATATCAGATATTTTTTAATGTTTATTTTATCATTTCCATTTTCCATTACATCTGAGGAAGACAAAAGATGCCAGGTCCTAATTTCCACTCTGTTCTCCTTAAATCAAATTAGGCTAATTTATAACAACTCAGTATCTCACATTTTTTTTTCTCAATAGAGAAATCTAAATCACTTTCTCCTTGCCTTTCTAAAAAGAGTTCAAATTATTTTCTGAGGAAAATCAATTCAGAAATACACATTTGTAATGGAGGAGATTGTATCCCTTCCTTTTCATCTGAGCAAATATGAAAAAAAATTATCAATAAAATATTAATATTTTAAATGGCTTCAGTCATCAGAGAACTTGGGAAAGGAGAAGACAAGTGAAGATTTCAGTCATAGCTTTGTGAGAGCACCACACACTGCTTTTCCCCTGGGCAAGGATTTTCATTAGAATATGTCCTTATACTAATTGTCTGTAATAGGACTTTCCTCCCACCTATCTCATGAATATGTTACGATTGCCATTTCGAAGGCAGACAGTATTTTGGCAAAAAACAGCTTGGCAACAGGGAGAGACTAAAGACCACTTGCTGTTATACAACAGTGTTGTGAATTTGAATGCAACAGGATGCCACAAGTCACAGATGGAACTGTCCATATATTGCACTCCATGTATGTAAGGGACATAATTTCTTCCTAAAATATGGATTCAGGTAATATACAAGAATTTGCCACATCAAATTATGTGTCTTTTTTGTAGCTAATACCACATCTGTAAGAAAGATGACTGTGTGCCACCACTGGGAAAAACTTTAAGAACCAGGCAAAACAGGCTACAGCAAATGGGTCCCCACGCATTTGGAGTGAAGTGGAGAGAAATGTAGCAGGTTGTAAGGCAAAAAAAAATACACCTTTGGGTTATATAAAGAATGAATTGTCCCCAAAGATTTGTGTTCATTTCTTTGGCAAGAAGCTCTCTCTGATCAGCCCAGTAAGCAATGCCTCAATGGAATGTCCATCTGTTCCCTGATGATTCAGGACTTCAAGCTGCTCCCAATGATAAACGATTCCCCACTCTGTCAATATTCCAACTTAAATCTGATGAGTAAAACGGGAGTCAAAAATCCACATCTCGACTAGTACTCCCCCTCCTATCAACTGCTTTGTTTTCACTATGCTATTGCTGTTATTTTTGGACATAGCAACCCGTATTTCCTGCTAAGACTAGTTTCCACTACAATTTATAGTCATTTCTACAGTGGATTGAAGGTTCTGTGGATTGCAATTGAAAATATGCTGTTTATCTTGCTCATTTGGAAGTCCAGTGGTCGCCTGCCTGAGACATGGTGGGCTCATCTATCCAGGAGAAGGCCTTGATTACCGCAGGAGTTGTACACAAACCACTTATGTTGCTCCTTGCTGATGGATAGCAGTTTTCATGAAAGAGGCATCACACCCTTCTCCTGTCTGGAGGCTGCTCCACCAGAAGTCAAGGGAAAAGGTGCTCAAATCGGATTTCACACGGATGATCTGGGAGATGTCTGCAGCATTCACGTCTCATTCTGTCTGTAGCAAAATTTATTTTCTAGCCCGAGCCTGCAAAAACTCCACGAAACACTTGAATTAAGTACAGTGCTGGCTATGATACTGTTGTGTGTTAGGTTTCTCGGGAATTTCTTCCCATTGTCGTCAAGGAGACGCTGGAAAGGGGGGAGGGGGTGGCTTTCTAGGTTAATAGACAGTGATTAAGAAACAAAAGGAGTAGCCAATCGCTGTGGCATACCACTGTACCGGTTTGGGCAGGGGGGCAGTTCTGAGCTGGCTGTGGGCAGTCTTCTCCCTGCTGGGAGCGGTGACGATTTTGGCCGTGGGATTCTCCTGCGCAGCGGCTCGGCACTGCTGTGGCGCTCTCCCTGCCGCCTGCTCGTAAGGCCGCGGCTGGCAGGGGACAGAGGCCCGGCTGCAGCCCGCCCAGGCTGCGCGCGTGCCCGGGGAGCGGCCCCCCCCCCCCCCCCCCCCCCCCGGGCCCCCCCCCCCCCCCCCGGGGGGGCGG
>VXBT01012523.1:66243-117966 GCA_013400235.1 Oriolus oriolus
GAGGCAGGGACAGGGACCAACCCGGGGACAGAATTGGGGCACATGCTCTTTGGCTCCCGCAGTTGCCTCGAAATCTGCTCCAGAGACTAGGAATGCTGCTCAGAAACTTGCTGCAGAGGCCGTAGACACTGCCCAGCAGTACCACCTGCCGTCAGAGGGAAAGGTGGATAGCGCAGTCATAGAACCAACCAATGTTACAACCATCCACATTCCAGCCAAACCACAAGGGCAGCTACATCCAGCAGCAGTCACCCCTGTGCAGAGGAGGAAGTATAAAACCAAATCAGTACGTCCAGTTAAAAATGATCAGGTACTAGGGCCCTCACAACCAGCAGAGGAGCTGGAGCCCAAGATCGTCACTGAATCCCTGTCATTTGATGGTCTCTGCCATCTGCGAAAAGACATTACACAATGGGTGAGCGAGGCTATTCTGGCCTGATTGACTCGAGTCTGGGACCTTGTGGGTGCAGGTGTGCAACGTGATTGTACCAAAGCAAGGTTTTTGGGGTCTTTGGCCCACCTGGAGGTGGGTATCAAGCTGGCATTTGTGAGAGAGCCAGGACCCTTTTTCTCCAGGAGTGGCTTCTAACAAATGTGAGAGAGAGCTTTAGACAGATACACATTTGAACTTACTTGGAAAAGTCTAAATTTTAATTTGATTTATGCCTGTAACAACATTTATGTTTATACTAATGAATGCAACACATATACGGTAATCCCATATAGTACAGTTATCCACTCTGAGCTGAAAATAGCCCAGCTAACCCCAGATAAAATCCTGTGCACAGAGACTGACAGTATCATCTCCTGTTGCTTGTCTTTATCCAAAACACTAACTAAAGTGTCCAAGGAATGGAAAATGAGGACCTTTCAGAGTACATTGGATAGAGCAACAAATACCCTTTGGGCTGGATTTCCCTCCAAGTGCCCAACAACATCTGTGTGTACACCAGTGTTCACATATCTGTCACCTCAGATTAGCAAAACTTCTGTATTATTATTTAAAAGGCAGCACTGGCTTCTTTTCTGTGTAATTTATCATTTTAGCCTAGGACACGGTCTTCTACTGATGCAGTCTTGTAAGCAGATGAAATACAGCCTTGAATGCTAACGCATCCCACTGCCAGTCCAAGTGGCGTATCCCCAGCAATGGACTCACTACTGCTCCTGTTCCTCCAGGGCATCATCGAGGCAAATCCAGGTACAAGAAAAGCTGCAAGAGGGCATGTAGGAGAAACTTGGAGAGGAAAGGACTCCAGTCATGTCTCTATGGGCTTTCCCTTCTTCCTTCTAAAGAAAAATTCATTTCACAAAAAATCCTGTCATTTTCCCAAAAGGTGGTTTCAGAAATGGAAATCTATTTTTTGATGTTTTGTCCATTCAGATCTGGAAGTCAGGAAATCTGGTTTTAATTCACAAGCCCATTATGGGCTCCCAGTATAGCTGGCAACACATCTCTGCAAAATGATGTGGCGATACCAGGTCTGCTGATGGCTATTGAGCTGGAAGTGGGCTGGATGCTGCATAGATGTCCTTCTGTGTGGTTCTTCTGGGTGAAGTGCCCAAATATCTTGAATTTACGCATTACCCTTATTTTTCAGAATCTTTCAAAATGTGGCAAATCAGTCTCCCACAGTGAGGTTACCAAGATACTCACACTGCTCTAAATGCAAAAAGATGCCTCATGGGATTATCTAAATCCCACTGTTTTAAGAGATTGGAGCATACTCTCTTTGGGAGCTTTTGTAAATCCCAGCAGTGTCATTCTGAATTTCTAAGCTTGCATTGCTTTTTCCAGGACAGTGCCTGGTTTCTGCTGTATTTTCTGATGGTTTGGGCTTATTTGCCATTACCGGAAGGTTACCCTAGTAATTAGACTTTCCTTTCTAGGCTGAGGAGGAGATTGTTTTACACAATGCCTTTCATCTTCCCTAATATGTGCCATATTATCCTCTTGATTTCTTCCATCTGGGCAAATCTTTTTTTGACCTCACCTGAAATCTAAAACCATTCAAAATAAGCTCTTCCACTTCTGTCCTCTGATCCAGTAATGGTGGATGTGACTGGAAGGTCAGAAGTCTGAGATTAGTCCTGACCTCACTCTTGGGCTTCATACTGGCAGTAGGTTAGAAGCTTTGAACTTGCCATCCTGACAAATTGTTATTGCTACATACCAAAAATCAGCTCACCCTCATGTCTGGGGAGGGTGTGGGGTGAAAGATAGGGGAGATGGATCCCTTCAAAGAGTGAGGCTTTTCCACACAGCATGACATGGAGACAGGAAGGTTTAACCCCCGGTAAAATCTTGACAGGCACTAACTCCTAAAATACAGCCCAGAAATGCTCTTAATTGAATACTAACTGGGTTAGATGATGTAGACAATGAATTCCACTTTAGCTTTTACTTACAGAGGGTGAGCTGCCAGCTTCTCATGAAAATTGAGTAGGGACCAGATTTCTGCACTGACTGGCTCTCACATTTTAGAAATATAAGAATAAATAAAGTCAGGCTAACACGAATATTTAGTATATAACCCTAACATGGCAAGATCTTCAGGGTTGTCTGATTGCTATCAGAGGCAGCTGCTTTGACAAATAATGTATTCAAACAGATCAGCCTCCATCTGAAGAGAAAAATTTTCCTTTAATGTTAACTTATATCATTCTCTGTTTTTAGTCTGGAGAAAGGAAGCTACTGCAAACTTCTCTCTGTCAGACTGTGAGAATGTGTGTGTGTGCTCGTGTCTGTCCATTCCCACTCTAACAGCATCTGACTCTGTTGGCCAAGCTCAACCACTCTTACAGGAGATTAGAGGCGAAAAAGGCTTTGCTGGGTATCCCCCTGACAGCAAGGCTTTCTAGTCAGTCAAAGCAGAGAGAGGCAGACCCATAACCACATTTGAAGCCAGACAAATACAACTTGAAAATAGAGTCTGCTTTTTTAAAAGCACAGCTATAAAATGGGAAAGCCTTCAATCGGATTTTGTGTCTTCTTAGGCAGCAGAGTTAGTCGGCCTCAAGATACAAATCCAGAGGAAACCTGGCTCCTTTTGATCCAGAACTACCTATTTCTTAGATTTTAAAGTCACAGTGGGCCATAAGATCATCTATTCTGAGCTCCATATAATATGGATCATAAAATTGCATACTCCAATAAGGAACCCAATAACTTGTGCTTGGCTGAAACCTGTTCCAACAGGCATCTGCTCACAATTTGAAAATATCTGAAGAGGAACACTCTACTACTTTCATTGGTATTTTGTCTCCCCACCTAATCATTCCCACCATTAAAGCTCTATTTAAAATGAAATATGTCTGCTTTTAGGTTCCAGCCTTGGACCTCTGATAGACTACAAGGCTCTGTTGCCTCTGGGTCTTTTCTCCTGAGGATGAACTTCCACCCGTTCTGAGCCTCCTCTTGCTCTTCCCTTGGTAAGTGAAGCCGGTGGAGATCTAGCATGAGATTTGGTTTTTTTCCAAGCTTTTGAAACTTTTTGTAACTTTTCACTTTTTTGAAAGGCCTTTCAAAATAGGTTGACATAACAATAGCTTGGACAACTTACAAAGTAGCCTTTTATTGATGCAGTCAATGCACATGAGGGAAAGGGGTGAGGGGTGAAGAGACAAGAATTCAGACAACCCAGGAGTTTCATTTCTCTGTCTGGTGGGGACATTTTACAGGGTTAAAATGTTAATGTTTTTTGATAAGATCATCTCCTCTCCTAAAATTATTAAGGCAGAAACTAGTTTTCAGAGAGAGACAGAAGAAGGAGCTCATTCAGGGCTCTCAAGAGTTTTCCAATAAGGATGGAGAAGGGCTGAGGGCACAGATATGATAATGTGATATTCTCATGGCTTGCTAAGCATGTCCCAGCAATGGTGGCTCATACAGTTTCACTTCTGGAGTTCTTCTGGCACAGCCTGGCTAGATCCCATCTTCTGCTCTAAAGGATGTCCAAATTCAGCTGCAGTAGATAAGAGTGCACAGAGGCTATGCACAATCAATCCAATGTAGTTCACGGAGGGTGAAAAACAGAACTCGAGTATTTGTGCAGACTAAGTTCAGCTCTTCAGGCCCTCACTTCCTGGCCCAGTAGTAACACACAGCCTGTAAATCGCTCCTTGCATAGTTTTCATTTTTAAGTTCTGCTTTGAAACAGAAAACCTACATCTGGTGGAAGAATAAGCCAAGTATAACAATGGCTCATGGGGTGTGCTGGTAAAGCAGCAAAATGTCTCACTGTGGATGAGGAACTACATATCAGAGCCTTCCTCTAGATTCAGGATACTGACCACCCACAACAGCTTCCTCCATCACAGGTCACCAGCAGATGGGTCATGGGATGCACAGATCAGTATTGGTACCTTTTGCTCTGGGCCCAGCTCTGGCTTCCAGCATCTGACCCCATCTACAGCCCAGCCCTGTGGGAATATAGCAACTAATGCCAGAGAGACCATTCCCAGGAGCTTCTGCATCACAGTCACCAGCAGAAAGCAAGCTGACACCTAAAAGGGAAAACGATTAGTCAGAAAGGGAAATCAGTTCGAATAGGTCTGGGACAGTCTAGACTGCAAAGATGCAGCATGCCCTTCACTTAGCACAGTGGTTTTATTTCCTTGGTTTGGGAGGGTTTTTGCAATGCTGGAGGGGAGCAAACAAGGTTGCTGACCTGACAAATGCATGTGCTGTGATTCTTGGGGTGTCCTGTGCAGGGCCAGGAGGTGGGCTCAATGATCCTTGTGGGTTCCTTCCAACTGAAGATAGTCTAGGATTGTATGACCTTATCTCTATCTTCCCAAGTATTCTGTTGAGTGAGCAACATACCTTTGCATGGGCAAAGAAAACAGGGACCTATCCAGCACTTTGTGACAGCCTAATGTTATTGTCTCACTAGGATAGACCAGAGACATGTCCCTGTGCTGTCCTGCAGATCCGTTTTTTTAATCCTTCTCCATTTTCTGTTTGTGGGTCTGCTGAGAAGAGATTGCCACACATCTACCTGACTTAAAGCGTGAGAGATCCAAAATGAAGAGAAAATTGGATTTTATGGGACTTTGGCCAAAAAATTCTTCCAAGTGCTATGGCACTGATCTGTGTGAAGTGTGTAAAACAGCACTAACAAGGAGAGGAAGAGGGTTTAACCTTCATTACAGAATCCAGAAATCAGCATGCAGAGGGTGAAAACTGAGTAGCAATTCTATGACTGTAAAAGCCACACACTACGCTAGGCTGAGAAAACAGCAGCATTGGAAATAGTAGATTTTCAGAGCCCAGAAGAAACTCAATGGCTTTCTAAAGGCATTAAAGAGTCCACAGAGTGTCTTTGGCAACTTTAGCGAGCTTCCTTTCACCCCTCAGGAAAAGAAAGGGGCAGGTTTTCCCCATTGTGTCCCTCCACTCCTGACAGCTCAGAGGAAGGCAGAGGCTTCTGCCCAGCTCCTCCTCATGAAGTAAAAGTGAGAGTCCATGAGGACAGCATTTGGCCCCTTCTTGCACATGTCCGGGCCACCATTATCAGTGCAAATAAATTTCTGTCCTGGTCTCTTAG
The DNA here is from genome assembly GCA_013400235.1 of Oriolus oriolus. Taxonomy (NCBI): domain Eukaryota; kingdom Metazoa; phylum Chordata; class Aves; order Passeriformes; family Corvidae; genus Oriolus; species Oriolus oriolus. Next base: position 71,793 of record VXBT01012523.1, read on the forward strand.
TCACAGAGCCACACTATCATCTTGGGCATCCCTAGCTCTGCTACATTTAACATTTAACATTGTTCATAATTTAATGCCATCAGCTGAAGTCCCCATAAAGAGTCTGCCAACTTCATTCCCTTTAGCAATGGTTCATACTGCAGTTCTAGTTTGTTGCTTGGAACTTGTTAGAAAACACCAGATCAGCCTGTCCTGCAGCAGTGGAGGGATCTGGCAGTTGCCCAGGTTTGGTTTTCCAAGTATGGATTTGTTAGTAATAGATGAGAGGGGAGGCGAGGCGAGACGAGGCAAGGCCTTAAACATTTCAGGAACAGTTCGACTGGATGACAAGAAGGACTTCATGAACTGTCAGAGGTTTGTGAGGAGAGTGCTGGAGGGGAAAAGGAAAGGAAGGAAGGACTGCCAGTGAGATAGGGAAGGCTAACAGGTATAAAAACCTACAGCATCCCACGCTGGGGCACAGGTCTGGTTTCATGGCTTTCTCTGTCTATGGCAGGCCACTCCCCTCCCCTGCTTTAGTTGACTGGTGCTATACTTTATTAGGGCTGTTCCCTGAGATGTGGATTAGGTAATGCAATGGTTTATAAATCTTTCACTTCTGAGTCACTGTGTATGGAGTTCACAAAAGACACGATGGCCTTTAGCTGTTCTTAGATGTATGTGCTGTAGAAACAGCCAAACTGGGTGAAAAAGAAGCAGACAGTGCTACTGGAACACGAAAGTATTTAGCCATAAACTGGAACCATCCCATTTTAAGCCACTGCACTTAGCAAGCCAGTTCCCTGACAGCAGATGACATCAAACCATGGCTCTCTCCCATGCAAGCTGTTTTCTAAGCCTGCCCACTGCGACACCAAAGTCTATCTCAGTTTTAAGCTCTGGCATGAAGATTGTGTCAACCACCAGCTCCAATTCAGCTCAAGCTCATGTACTTCCAGCAAGACATGCTGGCATTTTACCACATATTTCATGGTATGTTTTTATTAGTCTGGGACGTGCATACATTCTGGTTTGGTTTTTTTTAACTGCATGTCATATATGGTTTTGAACCTGAAAATGAAGGATTTCTTAGCTTTACAGGTTTGGATTTCATCCTCTGGTTTTAGGGTTGTATCTCTTAATAAAAACAAAATGCTGGAGTCCAATCTGTCAAATTAAAGCAAAGATTTACCAAACGAAAATATGCTTACAAAGTAAATATAAATTAATTTAATTGGTTCCCATTATCACTTCTGTTGGAGCCTGCAAGTATAATCTGGTGCTGAAGTAATTAATTGGGTGTGAAGTAGCTACTGTGCCAAAATGTACTTGTAGGGAACGAAACTCCCAGACTTTTTGGCCTGACTGTTACCTGCAGCATCTTGGCTTTGTTATTTTGTAGAGGGGAATGAATCGAGTGCCAAGCTCTGCAATCAAATGCTCAGATAAATACCTCATTTTGTGTTTTCATGATGGGGTGGTTACAACTACAGGCGTTTTCCCACCTGGGTCAGGTCAAGATTGCTTTTGGAAGGGAAGTCAGCAGATGGGTTTAGCACCACTGGGATTGCAGGCACTTATTTTTGTGGTTTTCTCTGCCTTAATGTAGTCTCGGCTTTAATTGCTCTGGTTTTTTCCCCTTCCTGCTCTGGCTATGTATAAAGGAGCTTTGTCTGGTTGTTTGCGAGGGGATGGGGAGCAGTGGTGGGTGGAAGATGCAGTGCTGGTACAGCTCTCAGCAGCAGCAGCAGCATTGAGAGAGCCACCACTCATGCTCTTTAATTCATTTTACCAGAACAGTCACTCATGCGAGCTGGGAATTGGCTCAGGCAGCCCATCTGGATTAAAATAACCCAAGCTCAAGTACTGCAGAGGTTTTGAAATCCTGGCATGTCCTGAGAGGATGCTCAGCTGCTGCAACTGAAGCAAACAGATGATGCTTCTTGCCACCTCCTGCACTTTTAGGGTACTGGGTGTTTTTTCCCATATATCTCTCCAGCCTCCCATGACACTTTCGAGCTACTGTCATCTGCCACTTAGGGCAAGTCCCTCCTTCCTTGCTGGCAGCATCCACAAGTGGAGCTGGGCACCACTCTCCCATTTATCACTTCATCTTGCAGCATCTCTAAACAAGAGGAGTCCCACTATGTTCACAAGCCAAACTCTTCCCTGAATTGGATAAAGATGGAGCTGAGCTTGGGAATTCACCCCACACTTAAGCATTTGCTTTTTCTCCACTGTGTCTATCCCAAGACAGCAGGTGTGAGGCTGGAATGGTTCTTGGCAAGAAGTGCTACATGGCCATCACAGGGGTCAGGCTGTACTTAAGGTGAAGGAGCTAAAATCAGCTCCAAGCACATCTCCTGCTTCCTCCCCTGCATCTTGTGCTTACGGGGTGTCATGAGCAGCTTGTGGCCATGTGGCTTTTGGGGACTGCTTCAAGACACACACAAAAATTTTAGAACAACAATACAACACCAAAAATACAAGGACTTTGGGGTGATCACTGCCCACCCAAATTCCTGATCAAGATTAGAAACAGACTTCGATAGGGACAAGCCTTTACATGCCAGGACACCAGCTCTGTTTCCTGGAGTCTGCAGTAAAATCAGCCAAGACAAAAGAAGTGCTGCTATTACTAGAGCTAACAAAAATGCAGATTAAAAAAAAAAAAAGAGGCTTTCTGAGCAAGAGCCCAACCTTAGCAGGAACAGCCTGATCACTATTTTCCAATCTTTTTCCTCAAGGAAAAGCAGAGACTGACCCTTATCTTATATACTTTTGAAGTACCATCAATTTTCTGGTTCTCATTAAAGATTTAATTTGTTTAAAATTGTGAAGGTTTTGGTTTATGAAACTTATTTCTTTCCACCTCTTCTTTTCTCTCTCTATAAATATTTATGTGCATATTTAACCAAAAACTTATTCTTAAATATGTATTTCAGCAAGTGCCAGCATCTTCTGTATGAGTCTGCAGTTTTTTGCTCAGTTCCCAGCCCTGCAAAGGCCTGCTCTGTGCATCCTTGAGACCCTCCACAATTTTCTTGTACCTACAGATTTGGCTAATGCAATCTCACATCACTGGTGGGACAGAGAATTAACGTAGTTATTGTTCACAAGCCACACTAATTCTCCTGAATGCTCAGGACCAAGGCAGGCCCGTGGGATCACAGAATCACAGATCGCAGAATAAGCTGAGTTGGAAGGGAGCAACAAGGATCAAGTCCAACTCCCAGCCCTGCATAGCACCATCCCAAAAAGTCACACCATGTGCCCGAGAGCACTGTCCAAATGCAAATCACAGGGCCCTGTTGTATTTTAGGGAAAAAATTGCAGGTCACACAGGAGTCAGCAGGAACCAAGCTTCACTCAGGATGGTGTACATGCACCCCAATGTAAAGGCACCCCAGATACATGGGTCTGGTCCCCATCCAAACTGCCCAGACTTTACGGACTGATGGTGGGTATTTTCCAAGAGCAGCACCTCCCTCCAAAGCGCTGATGGACAACAAAGGAGAAAACCACACAGACAGTTCCAGGTAGCCTCACCGTGAACTGCTGAGGCTAGGAATGATTGCAACTCAGAGGCCAGCCCAGTCTGGAGAACCTCATAAATCATGTGGAAGTGCAGAGTTATGAGTTTCCTCAGAAAAACACCACTAATTGCAGTCTGCTCTGATTGCTGGTGGGAGGCCATGCAACTCACTGGCAAGCCTGGGAGAGGAGGTCCTGGATGGGGTGATGCAGTTTCTGAGGAGGGCAGATGGACTAACACCCCCCCAGAGGTATAGGGCTGGAGCACAGATCAGATGAACATCATTCCCTGCCAGTGCTGTCCCAGAGTTAGCAACCTCAGCATGCAAAGCTTTAGCCCTGAAAATTGTCTGAATGTGCCCAGTTTTACTCCTGTGGAGGCCAGCGCTTCTGAGCAAAGCAAAAAGCAGCTTAAACTGGGAGGGAAGGCAGGCTGTGAGACCAGCATCAATGGGAGCTCTGTCTGCAAAGAATGATTACTTGGTGGTGCAAATGCTCCAGGGCTGGATCTGTGCAGTAAAGCAATCCTTGTGATCACTCCATGCCTGAGCTGAGTGACTCAGAGTAAAAATAATTAAATATGTTAATAATTATCAGGGCCCCCTTTGATTAAAACAAATAAAGCTTGTGTTGTGTAAGCAAGGAGGAATGTGTAGGTTTGCAGGGCTCGTCTCACAACCAGGAGCTGATAGCAAAAACAGATGTGGTGCCTGGGTCAGGCATCAGGGGTGCTGGGGGCAGGTTGGGTGCACCCCAGCCAGAGGTGTCAAGGGTGATCAGGTGCCTGCTGTAGCAGTTGCCGCCATCCTTGATCCCAATGCACTGTCCCAAGACCAGAGATGAAATGGGGGACTGGAGGCATCATATCTCCGTGTCTCAGCCCACCCAAGTGGGAGACCTGCTAGGTTTTGGGTAACTGGTCCTGGAACCAGCATCACATGAATTGCTGAGGAAGGTGGGAAGTAATTTTGGAAGGTGAAGAAAATGTTAAATACAATTAACTGCACCTTGAAGCATGTTCTTTCAGGAGCTCTGGGCACCTGATGACTGGAGGAAGGCACCTCTGAAGGGAAATTCAGATTCCACACAGATTTAGTTGGACTTCTGAGGTGCCTGGAGGAATGCTCAGTTCATGGCTTAGATGGTGGCTTCAGTGCAGTGATTGTAAAGTGAAGAAGTGTCATGAAAGGACTTTTCTGGTCTAACCCTTGCCAAAAAGCTGGTGCTGCTTGAGATGAAATATGGTGACCACTGTACTGAGCTTGGAAGGCCACTGCAAAGCACTTCAGCAGAGCTGGACATGCCCAGAAAGTGGCCCCTCTGGTCCTTGCCCTGCATGGGGCACTTGGAGCCAAAGGCAGCATCTGCACCCACTGGCTGTGATGGACAGCAGTGGTCTGTGTCACATTCTGGAGATCTGCACTTTTGGCCAAGAGAAGAGATGGTGTTGGTGTGGTGCTTTCAGAGGAGAGTGTGGAGCTCCTCTCCTGTGCTGGAATGTGGCCAGAACAGGCAGGCGGCAGGGCACTCACAGCAGAGTCTGGAGGTGCCTTTTTATGGCTGTTTTGATCTCTCAGGTGTGCAGGGGATAAGAATCAGCGCCTGACAATGCTGGAAGGGCATTTATAGACAAAGCAAAACATGCCTGTGAGGCAGGAGGGTGAGTTCAAATCATATCACACCTGAGATCTGTGATGCTTTAGGGAAAGGATACCACAACTTCCTGGCGGGCCATGTTTCCTACAGGGTGCTTGCACGGCGCCGCACAGCACCTGTGCATGTAACACTGCACAATGGCCATGCTGAGTGCCAGGAGCAGGAGAGGATCCATCTGCCTCAGCTTCACCACAGGAAGGCAAACTCTAGACTGAGTGAAGTTGCAGCCATTGCATGAGCAAATACGGCATCCAAGGGTGGAAATGCTCTTTGTATCCCAAATTATTTTTAATCACAGGATGGAGCTCATGTGAAACACAGGATTCAAGTTGTCCTCTCTGCATGTGCAGTGTCCCAGTTCATAAGCAGATGCAGATTTTCCACTAGAATGCACCCCCTCTGGGGCAATCTGTGAGAACACAGCAAAGCATTACAATCACTGGGAAGAGGAAGTGAGAAAAAAACCAGCTCCAGTTCAAACCAAGGGGGAACCTGAGGATATTCAGTGCATTCCCCTTCCCTGGAAATCAGCCAGGGCCCTGGACCTACCCCACCTTTGCAAGCCCAAAAGGAACCCTAAGACAGAGAGCAAAGAACACTACTCACAAACAGGAGACAGCTCTCCAACCATTTCGTCCCACTAGTGGAGATGGGGCATGCAGAGGGAGGGTAGCTGCCACCACCATCTTCTGCCACATGGTCTGTGTCTGTTAGTTTGCATCCTGCTGCCTCACTAATAAAACAAGAGATGTCCTTTTAGTGCTTTCCAGGAGAGAAACATAAAATGCATTTGGAGTTAGTTTATTTTTTTAAGTCCTATTTAAGAAAAGGAGAGGAAAGGGATCCTTGTAAGCGGTGCACTTGCTAACATGAGAGCACAACATGCTTGATTGCGCTTTCTTCACCCACGGTACCTCACTGACCCCCTGGAAGGCAAAACATAAGAGGGGTTATGTGATGCAGCTAAACCATGTATAAAGCAGCAGCTCCTTAACATGTGGTTGTAGTTACGCAGCTGGGGAATGGACACATATTTTGGGAAGATACCTAGCCAGTGTGTAGCCAGCTGTGATCTGACATCCAGGGTAACTGCACCACCTCATGGTTCCCAAAATCAGAGTCCAAAGGTGGGGGTTCATAGTGTGACTCGTGTATTCACTGTAGTGAAATCACCTCCTTTAATAAGGCCAGGTGGGGATTTGCTCCATGGCTTACTGCATTACTTTGACAACACTCCAAATAATCTCCAAAGGAACTATTATTCTTCTAAAACAAACTAAGAGCTGGAGATGACCTTGGGCACTGTTGTCTCCTGCCTGTTTTTGGCCTGTTCTTTAGAGCACACACACATCCAGTCCCTGTGGCTCCTGCTGCCTGCCAGCAGATGTGAGCTCACAGCCCAGCAGATCCCATCCTGGAGAAGGGCTGTCCCAAATTATCAGGTTCTGTTTCCTTTTCCTCTGATCCACTTGAAATAATCTCTCTGGTTTGGCACCCCAGGCAGCCCTTCTTTTAGCTTTCTATTCTCACCCTTTACACTTGAAGCTGATTGTTATCTGTGTATCTTACAAGCTGTCAGTTGGACATTCATGCCTGGAATTTCCCAGTTCTTCCTCTATAAGAGATGTGGTGGGAGTAGTTTTCACCTACTTAAGTCCAGCACAAGGTTGTCACCTAGTGGTCTCCCACAGTAAAAGGGAGAGCAGGATATCACCAAGGTTAAGCAAATCTACCCCAAGTCGGCTACCCAACAAAGTCCTCTTCTAGGAATGCCTCACTTGTTCCTCTTGCTGTCTCCTCCTTAACCATGTTCAGCCATGCAGATTGCATTTCCATGGATGACTTCCCTTTGCCTCAGTTATCCAGCACCAGCCCTTGTCTGCAGTAAGATAACAATAATGATCACTGTTAATTTATGACAATGTCATGCACACTGTGTGTCCACATATCACTGACCCTTGGTGTGGGTAGTTCTTGGCATCATAAAACACATGTATAGTGCAAGAAGATGGAAATCTGATGTATCCTAAGTCTAAATGCAGCTACTTTTTTTCAAATTTCCCCTCCCTGTCCTCCACACCAGTATTTGTTCATAAAAGAAGGCTTTGGGAGAAGATGCAATTTGCATCAGTGGGCTCAGAACCAATTTGATTATCGTTCTGCCTCATCTTCCTTATTCCCTTTGCCTGTCATAGAATCGTAGAATCCCAGAATGGTTTGGATTGGAAGGAACCTTAAAAGCTTATCCAATTCCAGTGCCTGCCATGGGCAGGGGCACCTTCCACTACACCAGGTTGCTCCAAGCCCCGTCCAACCTGGCCTTGAACACTTTCAGGCATGGAACAGCTACGGCTTCTCTGGGCAACCTGTGCCAGGGCTTCACCACCCTCACAGGAATTTCTGCCCAATATCCCGGGTAACTCTGCCCTCCGGCAGTGGGAAGTCGTTCCCCCTTGTCCTGTCACTCCAGGCCCTTGTCCAAAGTCCCTCTCCAGCTCTCTTGGAGCCCCTTTAGGTACTGGCAGGGGCTTCGAAGGTCTGCCTGGAGCTTTCTCTTCTCCAGGCTGAACATCCCCAGCTCTCTGAGCCTGTCTCCAGAGCAGAGGGGCTCCAGCCCTCAGAGCATCTCTGTGGCCTCCTCTGGACTTGCTCCTGTCTGTCTGATGTTGGGGGCCTTTCTTTTTCTCCTGGTACTTACCTGGCTTCAACGAGCACTGCTGTTCAGTGGGAGCTGCATGCTGGGCTCTGATGTCATGTTAGAGCTAGCTGGGGGTGACAGCTGCTCTTAGAGAAACAAAATTCAGCTTTGGGAAAGACATTTTACCTGGTTTGTTTGGAAATGCTGTCCCAGGAATCACCAGATAAATTCTTCATATCAAGTCAGTTTATCAAAAGAGTGGGTTACTTGAAGTTTGGAAATCTCATCTCTGGTTTGACCGAAATACAATACAGAAAATGTGAACTGAACACTAACAAAGCATAAATGTAGCTGTCTTTCTGTACAAACTCTTCACAAGGCAAAGGAGGAACTGGTTTGTGAAACAACTGAAATACCACTAAAGGAACCTATTTCAGGATATTTGAGAAGCCATTTGTAAACTTTACTCAAAATCTTTCCTGCATCCTTGGCTTTACCATCCACCATGGATACGATCTCCCACTTTGAATTCCGTGGTTCCTACTGGAATGAAGAACTACAGACACTTTTAAAACAGAGAGGAGTGACTGCTCACCTGCTGCCAAACTCCTTGACTTCATGCTTTGAGCAAAGTCATGAGATGCAAGGTGTCCTTGGAAAGGTGGGAACATCAGCCCCAAGTAAAAGTGATCCAATAAATACTGTTCTGCTTTTCTTCACTCTTTCCCTGCCAGCTTTAGGATTAAGTTCCTAAATACACTTGATATGCGCAAAGCAAGAGAACTGAACAAGCACATAAAAACTCTGACCTCTGCAGCTCGTCTTAGCAGAACATCTTCTAAGGCAGGCATTTAAGCATCACAGTTGCCCAGTAAAAATGGGCATTGCCAAGGTCTGTCCCCTGGCCTGATGGCCAGTTGAGATGCAAGGTTCTATACCTTTATCATTTATCTCTGTTTCTTTACAGAACAGGTTGGTCATATCCATTTGCATCACCAGGAAGGCTGTTTGGCCTGTGCAACTACAGACTGTTTGGGATTGTCCAAAGATGTTCCAGGGACCTTGCATAAAATTTAACTGTACAGCCAGCTACGACCTGCACTGGTTATTAGTATGGATGTAGTCAGGGAGTTTTATTTACTTGAAAGAGCAATGGTGCCACAGCCTTATCAGTGAATGCTAGTCCAATCTTACCACAGGAGTGAGGGTCAAGGGGTCAAGCTGTTGCCTAGAAGCAAAGAGAGACAAAGAGTGAAATGAAAACCTAATTGGTTATGTTATTTATGAGGAGGAGAAGGAAGATGTTAAAAAAAAAAAATCTCAGTCCAATGTCTTTCTCCCCTTACACTGTGCTTATGGCCTTCTCTGTCAGTAAATCAGGCATTCAAATATCCTGCACAATGCCTATCAGCATCTGTCTGGAATCAGCTGCAGAATAGATGAGCTGACAGGGACTAGAAAAAGTGTGTCACAGCCCCATTCGAGTTCCAGCTCTTTGCTCTAATTTAATGCAGAAATGAGCCAATTTGGTGGCTTCATGCCTGTGGCTGTAACATCCTGTCTCAATCTATGATCAAAGGAGTCCAGGCACCACAGGTTTTGGAGCATGTTGTAAGAACCACTAAATGAAAGTCAGTGAGCTAGATGACAAATTAGATCAAACTAGATAATTAAGCTAGACTCAACCAGACTTCAAATAAAGGAAAAATCTCCATGTAACTCCTCTTAAGTGCTAAGGGCATTATCAGTTCTCTAGGAAAAAGCACAGATAAAGCCATTTAATTCCGTGGGTAAAAGCAGAGGTTTAAGGGCAGGGGGTTTTGTATGGCGTTTGACTATTTGATGCCTGGAAATAGTCTCAATGCTGGAGCATGATTTGCACATAAAACCTTACTAATTTTCTTCCTTGGTGTGCCATAGGAGCTCATGCAGCGCAGTGTCATCTCTGTCCCCCAGGACTTGTCAAGCATTTAAATGTCACAAGCTCTTTGGGTCACTATTGCTATTCTCTGCTTTGAGATGGTTAAACTGAGGAGTGGAGATGTTCAGTGCACTACCTTACCCACAGAGTGGGAAAGTACTCCTTTGCAATTCAGAACAGTACTCAGTCCTATGCCAAGTTTTCCTGCTGACCTGAATCATAATAAAGAAAGCAAAGAGAATAAATGTGGAAAGCAGAAAAGGGATTTGCACTCAAATACACACCAGTTTTAGGCACAGGTTTTCCCTTAGTGGGAGCAGGTAAAGAGAGAAGACACTCGCACATCCTCCCATTCTCAGGTCTGTTATTTGGGATGCCATATCAGCCTTTGGGACCAGCCCAAGCTCTCGATCCCACCTTCTTGTCCGGCAGCTACTGGTATTACCCTCGGCTGAGTGTGCTGTCATGTTTGTTCAGAAGATATGTTGACCTTTATTGTCAATCTTAGAATTTATATCATACAGTTGTTTGTCAAAGCCCCACCTATCCTGTACAGCGCTTCCTTTCTGATAATTGCTACTGAGATACAGAGCTAAATAATGGAAAGGGGAGAAAACTCTCTAATTCTCACCATTATCTTGAGGGAAGCCTGTTAAAACATGAACTCTTGATATTTTCTTCCAAGCTCCTCCCCTGAGGTAGGCTTCTGAGCATCCCTGGAATTTCCTTGCATTTGGACACTGTCCTGAACTGTCGTGGGAAACACACTGAGATTGGGAAGGTGCCATTTGGTGTTGAAAGATTCTCTGTTTTGTCAAGAATTAATGGAAACACAGAGTGGTGAGCTGCTCTTAGTCTACAGCACTGGTGCATATGAGATCCAAGGAGAAGAAACCCCCTGGAAAGGAGCAAAGAGACCACCAGGGAGATGGGATGTGGAAGAGAATCAAAATGTCAAAGTGGAAAACAAGTGCTCCAAAATAGGACCAGTGATGGATGCCAGCAAGAGTCTTATTCCCAATGTGACATTTGAAAAAAGGAGGCAAATGAGAAACTTCTCACTGACTCTTTGTGTTAAGAAGTATTATTAATCAAAAACGATCCCCTAGGAATTAAAGTTACAAGCAGGTTTTGTTACAGCTTGATTTCCACCTTGGTCTCTGCTGTTCGGCAGGGAAAGCAGCTCATCCTGTACTCTGTGAGGTCAGCAGGACATCTAGTGGCAGAATAACATTGCAATACACAGGGGAATATACTGGACTAAAGCTTTGCTTCATTCTTTGGACAGCTTGATTTTCTCCTTCTTTCTACCACACATAAAAAGGACTGGTTGGGAGCTCAACGTTATATTTTTAACTGATCTGTTGAAAAAATGTATTGAAATTATGCTTTCCTATATCTTCCAAACTCCAACTTTATGGAGGTAAAACACCACTGTAACTACTGTGCTTCCTGCCTGTCCTCAGCCTCCCAAGATGCTGTTCACCCTGACTCTCTTCTTCTTTTTGAGGAGTTGGACTATCACTATTGTGTCTGCTTCTGGTTATGTTTTTTTCCCATGTGTGAAGGGTTCTATATGCCATTGTGGCTGGGTTGATTGACATGATCCTGTTATACAGCTCATAAGATTTTTTTTCCATCTATTCTTTCCAAATATGTTTAAGAGCCTTTCGTATTTTGGCTTTGATGGCACTGGATTTTGTTTAAAGACTTACATCACCTATTATGTTGAACATCTTTGTCCAGCTGTTCCATTTAGTCCAAGTTTGTTCTTCACTGGACACAAACCCATCACTATTCGGCTTTGGCAGCTGCTTAAAAAACAAAACAAAACAAAACAAAACAAAACAACCTCGACCTTTGCAATGGCAAAATTAAATTTAGTGGAGCAGGAAATACTGCCATTTTACATGTGGTGAATCATCGAATCACAGAAAGGTTTGGAAGGGACCTTAAAGATCATCTTGTTCTACCCCCTGCCATGAGTAGGGACACCTTTCACTAGACCAGGTTGCTCCAAGCCCCGTCCAACCTGGCCTTGAACACTTCCAGGGATGGGGCAGCCACAGCTTCTCTGGGCAACCCATGCCAGGGCCTCACCACCCTCACAGCCAAGCATTTCTTCCTAATCTCAGTCTACCTTCCTTCAGTTTAAAGTAATTCCCTCTTGTCCTATCAGGTTTACAATCTGGTTTACCTTTGTTAAAATCTGTAGTCCTTACTCTGCATTTATTCTACAGTCACAGACAATGGTAAATCCATAATGGTTGATCCACTGAATGCTGCAAATGAAAGATGAAAGATGTAAACACTGTCTAGAACTAGGTAGTCTAAGTCTAGGTAGGAATTCTCACTTTTATAATTACTTTTCAGGGTTCGTGTACATCTCACAAAAGACCTTTGGCCAATAATGGGAGATTGTTGCTGCAATAGCAGGGCAGTTGCTCAAGCAAGAGAGGGCTGTGGCCCAAATTTTAATGGGTATTTAGCAATGTTCAGTACTGCAATGCCTAAAGTAAGCAATCAAGAGCTAAAGTAAGTGGTGTAGAACCCACTCAGCAAGTCTCTACTTATCGCCCTGTCTGTGGTACCCAACTATGTCCATGGTCCTACCCTGACGCATTTGCAACATTAACTGTTTTAGCTTACTGAAAGCCAGTAAACTGCAGGCTCAGTTTGGAAAATCAAATTTAAGCTTCGAAGTCAATTATGCATTGCAAAGTGAAACACTGCAACACCTAATCACCTGCTGGTTGGGCCAGAGAGACAGCTAGGGGTCTTCAAAACATTTGGAGTCAGATATTTGACGTGATTCCATGTCAGCTATGAAACATTAAAAAGTTTAGAGGAATCAATAGAAAAAGATGGAAACATGAGGGGTTTTTAAAATTACCCTTTCAACTTTGGTAGTCACATTTTGGTAATGATTTTTTTTTTTGATAGTCGTGTTTTTTGGGGGAGTAATTCCAACATTTTAAGCTGCAAAGAGAAACACCACTTTTACCAGCAGTGTCCACATCAAATTTGTTAAGCAAGCCAATGAAGACCACTTGTAAATTGTCTGCAACCTTTCAGCTGTGCACATAGATGATCTCCTGAATACCTTGGTCCTCTCACTATCATTCCTCCTCCTCTTCTTTTGACTTGTCACATCCAGTAGAGAGTCTCCTCTACCTCCAACCACAACTGCAGACAAGGAGACACAGAAAGTCTGCCAAACATTGGCTGTGCTAGCAAAAGAGAACTACCTGTCACAGGGGAAAGGGAGTATCACCCAGAAGAATCTGGGGAGGATGTTCACCTTGGAAGGGGCTACCGTTGTCCCCTCTCCTGATCTCCTGTGCAACACAGACTACAAGATCCCTGCAGAGAGCAGCAAACAACCCCCACTCTCCCAGGGCTTGCACCTAGAGGCAGAACACTGCTGAAGTAAGCTACAACCACTCTCCCTCTGCTAATGCCTCTGCACCCAGCTAGAGCACCATGCTACAGAAAAATACCTAATTTAACTCTGAAGCCTTCACATGATAAAGAATCCATGCTGCTTTCTAGTGACCTGCTCTAGTGCTAATTACTCACTCTGTTGACAACAACCGCCTTCCACCCTGAACATTCCTGTCTTTCCTGTCAAATCCTTGTCTCCAAGCCTGTTAACTCCTGCAGTCCTTCTGTTAGAGACTGAAATGTTATAATTTATGGCTTAAACATTTTTATGAAGGACTTTTGCCTGTTATAGCAAAACTGTATAACAAAAGTTGCATGGAAGACCACCACACCCTGAGTGGGCCTCCTAACTGAGGCCCTGGACTGCAAGTTGATGGAGATAAGATAAAATTACTCAGGTCTGGGCTGGGGGAGAAGAATACATTCACAGGAAGATCAAGCCTAGCACTTTGGGGTGGAGACCACAGCCCCAGGCTTATTTGCTGCCAGGCTCGAACAGACCCCTGCACCAAAGGGGAGAGGAGGACAGGTTTTGGGTGCGTGGTGAAAAAGCCTCTGGTCTGAGGCAGTGAACGCCCATCCTCCACTGCGCAGACCAATTCAGCTGTGGGGGACCGACTCCGGGAAAGCCACAGCTACAGGACAGCAGAGGGGGTGTCATAGCCCATCAAAGCCCCCCCTCCCCCAGAAAGGGTCCCCAGACCCTGCACCAGATCACTGCACATAATGCAAAATGGTGCAACAGATGCAGACTCTTGCAAAGGACAATGTCAAACCTAGCCCCCTCAGGGTAGGCACCTGGGCATTCCCACCTGCCCAAACATATATTAATCCTTTGGATTCTATACTCTTCAGCTCAAGGGACCCTTACCACCAAGAAGACCAGATGGAGGGAAGCAGCAGTGCTGGAAATGATACAAAGTTTAAAATTTTTTATGTAACTTCAGTCAGTTTTATTCCCCTTTGCCCTGGGGAAAGCGAACTGAAGTTTCTTTTCAGGGGACTGTTCCACTAGGCGAGGTCTAATGAGCTTAACATCTCAACAGACTGGGAGTAGCACAGAAGATACACAGAAGTTAACAACCATTAATGACCATTAATGAACATCAACTCCAAACATCACCCCTGGCATGGTCGGAGACACCTGGTCTGGGAAAAGAGAGAGAAGAGAACCAAGAATGAGAACCTAATTAGCATTGGAGGCGAAGAAATCCATATCCAATAGGCAACCAGATACTAAGAACTGCACAACTTGGGACAAATGAACATTGAACCAATGAATTTCTGTGGATTTTTACTGTGTAAAATATGTTAGAAGTCTAGTAAAATCCATATGTGATGGAAGGATTTTCTTTGCACAACCCGGCCAATGTGTGGATGAAATGATTTCTGTTGCACATCCTTGCCAGAACAATATCCTGGCCAGAATAAAGTAATGCCTTAATTCTCTAATGCTGAAAATGTTATTGGAGAGTTCTTTGTTTTTCCCACAGTTTCAGTGACAAGGAGACATCATTGGGACCCTCAGAAGGGTGATATGTTTTTACCTAATCCCTGTCACTCTCCCTGTCCCTCACACACACACCTACCTACCTACCTACCTACCTTTCTTTTTCTTTTTCTTTTTCTTTTTCTTTTTCTTTTTCTTTTTCTTTCTTTTTCTTTTTCTTTCCTTCTTCTTTTTCTTTCTTTTTCTTTCTTTCTTTCTTTCTCTTTCTTTCTTTTTCTTTCTTTCTTTCTTTCTTTTTCTTTCTTTCTTTCTTTCTTTCTTTCTTTTTCTTTCTTTCTTTCTTTCTTTCTTTCTTTCTTTCTTTCTTTCTTTCTTTCTTTCCTTCTCTTTGCCTCTTTTACTATTAAATAAAAAATATATTAACTTTTTTTGCATCAACATCTAACATCATTTGGTTTTAATCAAGTTTTGGGGTGTATTTTGAACCTTTCTGGGTTTGACCTGTTTTGTTCACAGACTTAGTTTTCTTTGCTCTTCTGTGTTTAGACCAGTTTGTAACACCTTCTCTGTAGGCAGGCAGTAACCTGAGGGGAACCAGCGTCTGCAGCTCAGAACCATGTTCATATTAGTGGCTGCATCTCTTGTAGTAAGTATTTTGGGTCCTGCTTTGTTTCAACACCCTTCAAAGGAAAGATCAGCTGTATAAGGATAAAAACACTATCCAAAGCTGTAATCAGTAATAGTAGTCTTAAGGGAGACTATAAATACCTATGGCTTAATGCGTGGCTGGACTTCAAACTACTATGAAGAAGGAAGAGGCCAGGACAAAGCTTGTGCTTCAGGCATCTCACCTTGTAATACATCCTAAAGAGATGTTTGTGGTTTTCCCTGTGGTGTTGAGTCTGGTCAGTGTCTGCAGAAAGATACTGAGCTGCAGTTTTAGTGAGAATGACAATTTTAGTGATACTGCAAACCAAAGAAACCCATCATTTCCCAGAAGAAAAAAAAAACCAATGGAGGAACTGCCCAGCATGTCTTTTGGGAATGGGGATGACACAAAATAAGTAACTATTTAGCTCACAGAACTGTAAGGATCTCTTTCTCTGTGCTGTTGCTCTAATGTAGGAACCAGTGAATGTGGATTGTCATTTAATACTTCATTTCAGTGCAAACCTGAAGAGCTCAAATCCACAACAAATTGAGCTCTAAGTACTTCCTCTGGACAGACTTGGCTGCTGTTCCCAGAAACCTCTTCCTTCTCTTCTCTCATCATTATTGGACTTGCTTTCACAGTGTCAGCCCATGAGATGAAGGAAAATGTGTGGCCAGAGACCAGAAGACTCTTAGGTTTTACAAGGCTCCTTGGCATCAATTCCAGCTCTAAAGTTATTGCTTTTTACTCTTTAAGTAATATGAAAAGTCAATCCAAAAAGGCCAAGGGAGAGTCAAGACAACCTCTGAACTTTCAAAACCAGGCCATTTGTCTCAGTATTTAGAAATGAGCACTGAAGCAGACCATCACTTATTGAGAACAGGTAACCAAGAATTTTATTTCATGGAATCATGGCACCATAGAAGAGTTTGGGTTGGAAGGGATCTTTAAGTTTACCTTGTTCCACCCCCTGCCATGGGCAGGGACACTTTCCACTACACCAGGTTGCTCCAAGCTCCCTCCAACCTGGCCTTGAACACTTCCAGGGATGGGGCAGCCACAGCTTCTCTGGGCAATCAGTGGCAGGGCCTCACCATCTACCCTTCTTCAATTTAAAGCCATTCCTTCTCATCCTATCACTGCACACCCTTGTCACAAGTCCCTCTCTAGGCATCTTGTATTCCAGTAAAACCAATTATTACAGTCTTTGAATCCCTTTGATGGTCTTTCAGTGCCACCATTTCCCAGAATAGCTGAAGTACTCAGAAATCTGAAATTATATGAAAGGAGACATTTTAATGGCACCTGATTTTAAAGGCACTATCCATAAACACACAGCTAGGGGCAGGAGGCTGCAAGTTAACCAGGTGAAACCTGAGGCATCCATCACCAGCCTCATAAAATCTGGGTACATTTGCCAGTGACAGATGCTCTCCCTTCTGGTTTTCCTTGCATATCCCTAGTTGGTCTGAACATGTTCAGATTAACACAAAGAAGATGGCTGTTATTTAAATGCAGGTGGCTTTCTGTAGACAACTCCACGCTGAAGGCTGCCAAGCAGCAATTTAGCATTGTCTCTGTTTGCACAGAAGGACCTCAGTGGCTTGGAAAGCATAGAAGAAGGAAATGTTTTCTCCATGACATACTATGGGCTGTGTACAATCAGCATCCTTCCTCAGCAGCTGCACTTGATAAATGTCATCAGCAGCCTGGGAGTCCTTTTGGGCTGCAAGTGTCAAGAATAACTCTAAAGCAATCATACAGGAACAAAACCCACGCACCAGAACCGCACTGGTCACACTGCAATGAGTCCTTATGCGACTGGGCTGCAAGACTGAATTCTTCAGAATAAGTTCAATTTCAGCTGCTTATTGGGAATCAGAAAATCTAGTGATCTAGTCTTTAGTAAGATATCCAGTCTTAGCATATGTATCTGTGTTGGTTTTGCATGGCCTGGTTTTTCATAGCAAGGGGCCACAAAGGTGGCTCCTGTGAGAAGCTGCTAGAAGCTTCTGCCATGTCCAGCAGAGCCAATTCCTGATGGCTCCGAAGATGGACATGCTGCTGGCCAAGGCTGGGCCAGCTAGACAGGTTGGTAATGCCTCTGTGATAACAAAGTACACACAATTTTTCTTCTAGCCAGCGAAGAGCAGGAGGTGAGAACATGTGAGGGAAACACCATGGAGACACCAAGGTCAGGGGAGAAGGAGGGGGTGGAGGTGGAGAAGGAAGGGGAGGAGGTGCTCCAGGCGCCGGAGCCGAGGTTCCTCTGCAGGCTGTGGTGCAGCCCATGGTGAAGCAGCTGTGCCCCTGCAGCCCATGGGGAAAGCAGAGATCCACCCACAGCCCGTGGGGGAGGTGCCCACACTGGAGCGGGTGGATGCCTGGAGGAGGCTGTGATCCAGTGGGAGACCTGGTGGAGAGAGAGGGCCCTGCTCCCAGGCTGGAGCAGCCTGTCCTTGGAAGACTGCACCCCGTGGGAAGAGACCCATGCTGCTGCACGTTTTGGTTGGGGAAAAAGGTGTTTTAAGGGCTTATTTTACTTCTCATTATCCTCCTCTGATTCTGTTAGTAATAAATGCACTTTGCAGCATTAAGTTGAGCCTGTTTCGCCTTTGAAGTGTTTTCTCCCAGTCCTTATCAACTCATTAACCCTTCATTAATTTTTTTTTCTCTCCTCAACCCAGCTATGGCAGGGGAGGGTGAGCGAGTGACTCTCGTGGGTGTCTGGCACTGGGCCAGTGTCAAACCATGACAGCATCATATTTAAAACCTAAAATAATCCTCATATGCCTGACTTTTCAGTAGGAAAAAAAAAGTAAATTAATTACACTGCTTATCTGCTAGAATATACTAAATTGCCAGACAGAAATGGTGATAACAGTTTTGCATGCTGTTACATATACTGGTCTTCAACCTGATATTTTTAGCCCAGTTTCTAAAAGGAAAACAATTTTTTAAACTCTGTAAATGCCTTGGGCTATTTATGTGAGCTTACCAAGCTTCCACTAGAATCTTTGAACCAACTGGCCAATTTCATACAAATATGGGGAAGGAAGATGGGTCCTGCAGAGCCACAAGAGACAGAGATTCTGAAGTTCACCTTGCTATTGCACGCGGCTGGATGTGGGCTTACCCTTTATCAGACAGAGAAACAACACAGGTGAGCTCCCCTTGGAAACACAAGTGAAGATGAAATGAAGCTTCTTTGGCTCTGCTAATCCCACACCAACTTAATTCTTCTGTCACACCAGCAGTCCCCACCTCCGTTCCCATTTCCTACCCCAATCCTGTGTGATCACAGTGACAGATCGACACTCCAAAAAGAAAATCACCAGTAATTTTTCATCCATAATGGGCTACGGGCACAGTTTATTCCTAAAAGTAAAAGTAAATAAACTCAGAAAAGAGCTAGAGCTGTCAAACACAGACCAGGTTGCTCCAAGCCCTGTCCAACCTGGCCTTGAACACTTCCAGGAATCGGACAGCCACAGCTTCTCTGGGCAACCTGTGCCAGGGCCTCACCACCCTCACAGGGAAGAATTTCTTCCCAATATCCCATCTAACCCTGCCCTCTGGCAGTGGGAAGCCATTCCCCCTTGTCATGTCACTCCAGGTCCTTATGCAAAGGCCCTCTCTAGGTCTCTTGCAGCCCCTTTAGGCATGGACAGGGGCTCTAAGGTCTGCCTGGAGTCCCCTCTTCTCCAGGGTGAACACCCCCAGCTCTCCCAGCCTGTCTCCAGAGCAGAGGGGCTCCAGCCCTCAGAGCATCTCTGTGGCCTCCTCTGGATTTGCTCCAGCAGCTCCATGTCCTTCTGATGTTGGGCCCCAGAGCTGGAGGCAGCTCTGCAGGTGGGGTGTCACCAGACCAGAACAGAGGGGCAGAAACCCTTCCCTGACCTTCTTCCCACACTGTGGGATCAGCCCAGGACACAGCTGGCTTTCCGGGCTGCCAGCACACATGGCCAGGTCAGGTCAAGCTTGGAAGCAGGATCAGTGCACACTCCTGCAGATGAGGAGAGGGCTCCAGGATTCCTGGCGAAGGGACACAGTTGGACTCACTTTGTTCTGTATGCAAAAGACCGTGTAGATATTAACCATAGATATTCATATGACCCCCATTTCTGGAATATTTTCTACGCAGTTGATTTATTTGTTTTCATAAAATCTCTGTGATATATGGCCCAGTTATCAAATATCTGAAGGAATTATGACCTCCATCTGGTCACATGAAAAATTTGCGGTGAAACAGGGCACTATCAAGGTCTCCCAAACCCCTGCCTAGTGCTATGAAACAATGTCTCTAGTCCAGTATACTCACAGATCTGACATGATGAGAGACAGCAGAAACAAGACAAATAATACTTAAAGAGAAAGGATAGCAGCAGTGAGTTAGTTTGGGGTAAATGAATGTTCAGTTCATGGTATTCATAAAAACTAAGGAGACAGCCCCTCCTAACATGATTATCAATTTGGATTCATGCTTTGTCAGCAGTGGACAAGGAAGGATCACTGGCAGAGGAAGAATCTGAGAAATTTATTCCGTGTGGCTTTGGTTATTTAAGCAACTTCTTCTCCCTGACAGCACTGTCTCCTCTCGCAGTGACAGCAGTGTTCGAATGGCTCCATTTCACATCTGCCTCTTCACACCAACACACCCAAAGATGGCTCCTCTGCAGAAAAGAAGGTGGGAACAGGTTGGTGACAGGAGTGTGAGTGAAAGGAAGGTGTGTAGGTGAGTAACATCCATTCAAATTATTAAATATCCAGAGCTGGCTGAGAAACCTACTTCCCATGTTAATCTAATTACAAAAAAAAAAAAAAAAAATTAATCTCTTTATTTTCAGCAAATCAGTATTTCCTCAAGTATTGTGGTACCTGAGCTAGGCTGAGCAGAGCTCCACTAGGATTTTCATTTACAGACAATTTAGTAATATCATATTACATGTAAGAGTTGTGCTAGATCCGATAAAAATGTGTCTTGCATTCCTTGCTTGTCCCAGAGCTGCTGCACAGTAGATATTTCAATGTGCTAAAGACATAAAGAGCTATGTGTATGCAGTTTTGGAATTTTTTTTAGGGGTATTTGGATATATCATTGACTTCACTACTTCTCCTGGGTTGAGAAAAAATTTGGAAAGAGAACTATAAAATAGTTGGTGGTTTTTATTCAACAATAATCCTGAACAATAAAAAATATATATTCTTAGAACAAAAAGTCCCAATCTGTGTGGAAAAAAATGTATATATTTTTAACCCTCTCAGCATTAAATTGAAGACAGATTAAGACAAACTTTTGTGGTTACATATCATCAAACTAAAATATTTCATCTTAAAAACAGAGTTCCATTCTACCTGAATGAACCATTCAGGAAAGCAATGCAATTCACACATAATTTTCCCAATTTAGAGAAGATTTTAGCTGAGAAACTTGGATTAATGCTGTCTGTATGTCTGTACCACCCTGGGTTCAACTCACTTTCATAATAAAGACAAATTAAATCTTTCTTTTGTTTTATTTGGCTTTCTGAACTTATGACATTGCTCACCTGATTTAGAGTGAAGGCAGAGTGGAGCAGCGAGTAAATTTTTTGTCTAGGGCTGGGGTTCTTTACTTACTTTTATAGACAAGTAACAAGTGTTACAGCAGCAGGGTGAGGGGAAAAACATTTTTGGTATGTGAACAATTTGGGATTACTTTCCCACGGCAAATTAAAATGTGTGTTTCATTACAGAGCAGTCACCTTAGACCTGACATTCCTACATTTCCTTCCTGTATTAAAAAAAATTGCAAAGAACAAAAACCATACTAGGAAAAATATGGCAGTGACAGTTTATCATTCAGTATGCAAAGTGGGCAAATAAACTTTAGTTTCCACACAGGTGAGATCTGAGGTAAATGCAAAATGATTTTGTATGTGCAGAATTCCTGGAGTTATTGAGATAGATGTGCTTCAGAACAGACTTCCCAGATGCTGCAATTAAATCTTCAAAAGTTGTTTTGGAAAGTTATACCATATTTGGAGCACCTCTGCTCTGGAGACAGGCTGGGAGAGCTGGGGTGTTCAGCCTGGAGAAGAGGAGGCTCCAGGCAGACCTTAGAGCCCCTGCCAGTGCCTGAAGGGGCTGCAAGAGACCTAGAGAGGGCCTTTGCATAAGGACCTGGAGTGACATGACAAGGGGGAATGGCTTCCCACTGCCAGAGGGCAGGGTTAGATGGGATATTGGGAAGAAATTCTTCCCTGTGAGGGTGGTGAGGCCCTGGCACAGGTTGCCCAGAGAAGCTGTGACTGTCCGATTCCTGGAAGTGTTCAAGGCCAGGTTGGACAGGGCTGGGAGCAACCTGGTGTAGTGGAAGGTGTCCCTCCATGGCAGGCGGTAGAACAGGATTATCTTTACGGTCCCTTCCAACCCAAACTAGTCTGGGATTCAATGATTCAACTGCAGGTTCCTGGTTTCCAGTCTCCTTGGACCATGGGCAGAGCACACAGTGAAGTGCCTACAAAGACCAGAGACCTGTATGACACCAAAGCAGGCTATGCTCAGCAAGACCATTCATGTAGATTAGTAGGGAGTGGCACATAACGATACAAATTAACATTTTAAAAGCTCAGAGCCAGAGCAGAGAAGATAAGGAGACACACCAGCATAAAGCCTAGAACATTTTTTCATCAGTTTGAGATGCATAAGGTCACCTTTTCCCAAAAGTGTAGTTGCCTGCACAGGCAAGGTTGCAGCAGGAAAGCACAAATCTTTCCTTAATATTTGAAGAATATTGGTATTTGAAGAAAAGTGAAGAGGAACTTGCCGCTTATCTACATTTGGGTTCCATAAAAGCATCATTTTAGGATGAGAGGAAAAACAGAATGCTAGGTGAGAAAAATTATAGGTTTGTTTATTTAAACAGTAAACCTAACCCAACACATCCTGCAAAAATATCTTGGTCCGAATAGAAAAAAGTCTTGTAAAGTTCAGAAGCAATGACTGATCAACACGTAAACTGAAATTGAGAGGAGAAAGTTACTTTGCAGACAAACAAAATGGAGGACTGTTGGCCTGAATTTGGGAAGGGGAAATGAAAAGGCATAAAATAGGAAAAAATACAGCACATGTAATATTTAATAGCAGAAACATAGTATAGTCCGATTTTTCTATTCTCCAATCCACCATTAAAATGAGTGGATATATAAAAAGGCAAATTTCGAAATTGTTTAGAAAGATTTAAGTTTCACAGTATTTACAGAAAGCCACCTGGGGAATGAAATGAAATACCAAGGCAGCTAAACAAGGACAGCCCCAATGCTCTATTCAGATGCTGAATTTTTTTCCTGAATGGAGATTTTCAAAATCTGTGCTTTTTCCTGCCTTTGACTGTGCATGCCCAGCTTGACATCACTTTCAAGCTCCTTTCCACAGAGAGGGGTATTGCTAAACAATTTCTAAAACCCACAGCCTTTCAATACATCTCCAAATGAGAAATGTAAAACACAGACAGCTAAGAACACTGACCTTCAAAACACATGATCTTAGAGGGCAGAAAGTTGGGCACAAAACTCTGGGCCAGGAAGGCACAGAAAAATAGCACCTAGACCTGGAAAAAGACCTGTCCTCCTTGCAGCTCTTTGCATATCAGTCAGTTCTGGAAGAAAAGAACACCGGTGAGACTTGAAGGACCACAGCAGCAAGGTGTTCAGGAGCTTATGCATAACTTGGAGAAGCAAAGAGAAAATGGCTCTGTCTGCATTTTCAGCACTTTTTTTTCGTTGAAGTTTCCCAGAAGGAATGTTGCACTCTCAGAGGGGAAACTGCATCCAGGTTCCAGCTGTATTGTCCTGCCTGAAGGGTGCAAAGAATCAGGATTAGATTTGTGAATCTGTTCCATTATCCTTGTTGCTAGATTAAGAATGTGAAACAGTCTGAAAAATACAGAAACACCTGATGTTAAATGATACGTATCGCAAGTACTTTCAAACGCAGCTTTTACAATCACAGAGAAGGGTGCCTTTATCTATGCCAAAACCCCCACTGAAGCCACAGGTTTCTCAATAAACACATCTGCAACAGTGAAATACTTGTGGGATTAAGGTTTGTAAGAGCAGCTAAAGGAACAGAGCTCTTCTCACCTGGCAAGCTTTCTGCCATCTCTGCAGCTCCTGCCTTATGCATGACACTGGTTTGGACAGTGTAGTTTTGTACTGTGAACTTGCAATGTCTCAAAGTTAATGCTCAATTGCACACTTCCACTTAGTCTTTCCAGAGTGAAGTAGGAACTACCTAATACTTAGCATGTGTTTAGGCTCAGGTCTTTTCCTAATTAAACAGTTGTGTGCTTGGACATTAGGGTACAGGGTTTCAGGAGGAGCTGTGTGGAAAAAGTCTTCCAGGAATAAGCTGTGTGCCCTTCACTCTGGCCATGTTTCTTCTTAAAGCATTGCTAAGCAATGTTGACATCTGCAAAACAAAGAAGTAACTTCATTTGGCTTTGCTTATTTATATATATATATACACACACACACACAAAAATGAACCAAAAAATGACTTAGAAGTGCTTATTCACTAGGCAGAGTTCTCCAGGGTGTAAAGACTTATTGGTGAGGTTCCCAGCATACATAGCTTTCCATTACTTTTTTTATTAAAAAAGGAATTAAACCCATATTTTTCTCATTTGACTACGTACATTCATGATGTCCAAACAACGCCAACAATGATATCATCTGTCTCTTTCCTCTAGGGGAGGAATTCAGACCAGACCATGATACTCCTGCTTATTCCTAGAGTGGACTCATACCAAAGCAAAGCCAGCAAACCTCACTCCCTGATGGGGAAATTCATGTCATAGCACAGTCTACTTCATACTATACCTCCTACAAATTCCACCCTCTTCTTGAGAGCTGTTCAACACTATAAATTAAAAGTTAAGGCTTGAATCCTGCTAAGCCTGATCTCTGCAGGCAGATACCCAAGGCTGTTCTTCAGCAGGATGTGCTCACCAGTAAGCATGTGCCCATATAGATCCTATTTCTTCATGAATACTCTTTCCAGGATATGTAGAACATGTAGCAGAACTGTGCTGCAGTCTTGGAAGTGGCCTTTGGCCTAATAAACCAAATTATTTGCCTTTAACTTATTAAGACCCCCAGCTTAGGAAGGAGGTCAAGTGTGCCTTTAACTAGCTGCCTGGTGGTGGTGGATCCGCTGGGATGGGCACAGGTCCAAACTCTCCAGCACCATCAGCCTCCTTGCAGCCCCCTCTCCTCTGTGCTTTGTGTGAGATCTCCCTTCAGTCAGCAGCACAAAGCCCTCTGGCCCGAGCCTGCTCAGCCTGACACCACTGCAGGCGGAGATGGAGAAGACCAGGACTCCATTTGAGCTTAGTTCTGGTGCAGAATTCACACTAGCTTCCAGCATCACACTACCAGTGAAATGGTGCCCTTGACCTCTCTCACATATCTCCCCATCCCTCTCCCACCTCCCTAATGACCCAAACCCATTTCCAGTAGTTCCCAAGTATCTTTCCTTCACCAAGACAGCAAGTGCTTACTGTACAGAAGTGTCTCTGTATACTAGGAGCTTCCAGGAAATGCTTCACTAGGAAACAGCTATGAAGACTGAAGTGGTGCTCTGGGAGTAAGACAGAACAAAAAAACCCAAGTCCTAGTGAGTTCTTCCCTTCAATCTCTGTGTCCTGATGATAATGGATGCTGAAGACTCTTGGCTGCCAGAATCTACTTGCTAAGAAATCACCCTGAGGTTCAGGGGCCATGCAAAAGGTATTCTCTTGCTGATCTCCTAGAGGTTCTTCCAGGAGCAAGGAAAGACACTCCTTTGCCCAGATCCTCAGACATTTGCTGGCTGAAGAGGTGACAGAAGCTGAATTTTCACTCAAACAGTGGTGTGTGTGGTCCCAGCTCCAACTGTAGACTGCCACAGATGATGAGAGACTCAGCAGTCCCCTCAGTGCAAGATGCCATGAGACACCTGAAACAGATGTGCTGAACTGCCTCCAGCACTGGCTTTCACAGGGATCTCAATTTTTAAATGTAAATCAGTGTTTCTCAGTACCTTTTAATAAAGGTGGAGCTGTCATAGGCCCCTCTCTTGGGTGCTGCAAGGGAAGCCGGGCCCTAGTTGGGACTCCCATGTGCCAGGCTCAGAGCATGGTATTGTAGCAAGAAGGCACCCATTTAGGCACCCATATAAAATAACTATTTTTGAAAAACATATTTTGGTTATAGTGTTGCTCTTCGGAGCCTGTGGCCATAAGGGTTTGAGTTAGATTGCTTGGGTGGCCTTGGGGGACGGTAGCAGCCATCATCTATTCTGCACCCCAAGTTCTACAACTAGAAAACAAATTTATTCCTAGAGTATTTATGTCAGCTAACATGCATGGGGGGCACTGGGAGCCTTATGCAACACAAGAGTATCCTTTACCCTAAGATCACATAAGCAGTCACATGGCCAGTTTACTCACTGATATATTTAACTTTGGGACGCTACAAAACAGAGGAATAGGGGATTACAGGGACATCTGCTCTGTCACTGCTTCTTCTCAATTTCCCTGAACAAACTGCACTAGTAGTTGCAAGGACACTGCACTAGTAGTTGCAAGGACACTGCCAGGGATAACTCGTCATCTAAAACAGAAGACCCACAGGCACGGTTTTAAGAAAAAAGCAAGCTTGCTGCAGGAAAATAAATAATTAGAAACACTGCACAATATGGCAATAATAAAATGAACAATTACTGTGTTACAGAACATGCACATTGAATTCTATTTGATTAACAGTGTTATTTTTCAAAGTAAAGAAAGCTTATAAATAACATGAACATATTTTGAAACTGCTGTAGACGTGTTTAAAACTTGCAACTCCACTTTTTTTTGCTGATGTCTCACTAATTACATTTAGGCAAAATGTTGGGGAGATTCCTATTCCTTGTTGTAACTGTTTTCCTTAAGGAAACTAGGGAGCATTACAGGTCTGGAAATGACTGAATGTTAAGCTTCTTTGGCACAACACCTATTTTTATTCTAGGTTAGTGACTGTTTCTTGAAACAGATACAATAAAGAGATTTATTTTCCTCTGCTTAAGAATAATTGGGATGTTTCTGGCCCCTCTGAGATTTGCATTGTTGCACAGAAAGCGAGTGTGGAAGACAAAATAGCTGCACCTAGAATCCTTAAGTGGTTCTGCTCCTCCACTTCTTTACAGCACCACCTTGGCACCCAAACAAGCAGATACAGGATTTCTGAAGGCCATGACAGAAATAACACTACAGGAGACAAAATGATACATGTCCCTTTTCCAAGTATCAATAGTGATTTCTAGCAGGAATTCTGTGCATGGGAAAAGGAAAGAGATTTTGTGTATTAAAACAAGCCTTGCTTTCGCAGAGCATGATAGGCTGAGCAGCTATGGAAATCAATTTTTGCTAAAATTATATCTGAGCAGCAATACTTAACACTAATTTTAACAGACTGATTACTTCATTACATAGAATGTGCCAAAATGCCAGGTCAAACCAAGGTAAATACCCCACATACACCTTGGAAATACACACCGCCCTGAATTGACAGAATATTTAAAAACTGTAATTCCCTTGTCTCCAGAATCTGTTCAACAAAACAGAATCAAAGTTTATCTTCAGTGATTGTTTCATTTTCAGACACATTTATATCAGTCTCAGACCTGCTCTAGCAAAATTGTATGACTGGATTACACCTCAGTTGCATTCTTTTTGTGCACCCCTAGAAATCAGATGGGAAACACTATAGTTTCAGTAAATGGTTTTCCTCCACAGAAGCCTCTCCTGTTAAAGGGGCACCTATAATTGAAACCTGCTATGCCTTTGCTCCTCCACATCATAGATCAATCATAGAATCCCAGAATGATTTTGGTTGGAAGGGACCTTACAGACCATCTCATTCCAACCCCCTGCCATGGGCAAGGACACCTTCCACTAGATCCAAGGCTGGCCTTGGACACTTCCATGGATGGGCCAGCCACAGCTCCTCTGGGTAACCTGTGTCAATGTTTTACCACCCGTACAGACAAGAATTTTCCCCATCATCTAATCTTAATCTCCCTTCTTTTACTTTTCAGCATCCTACCAAATCATCAATATTCAGACTTAGTCCTACAGGTGACGCACTGATGTGTCAAAAAATCAAGGGATTCCTTACCAGAAAGACAAATCAAATTGTAATAAATCAGGAGCTCCTGATTTATTACAGTCAAGCTACATATCTCTATGAAAGGCAGTGCAATACCAAAAGATTGAGCCAGCTAATTAGCAACGCTTATCACAAGCATGTGTCTCAGCTGAGCTCCAGCAGACACTTAGTAACTTAAGCAGAGTTTTACTGCACTTCCCTCCTTTAATTTGTCCCAGTACATTGCTTGGAAAGGCCTCATGTACACAGTCAGAAAGCAGTCTTCAGCTCTTGTGGCCAATTCTACAGCACTGGATATCAATTTTCCTTCTCTGATTGCACCTGTAAGCCTGGGCTCATCCAACCTGACTTTAGTGACACAGAGCTCATGATCTCTGAGGTCATGACCACCATGTTGCTGTGTTTAGCAAGGGAACTCACAGAACTTCAAAATGGGAAAGGTTTTTTTATTTATTTTACTAAAATTGTAATTGAGATCATATTTTTAAAAAGCCAATTTTCCATATGACTTCTAATTTTGCAATGCCTTTTTTATAGCAATCAACCAAGATTTGGGAGCTGTTTTCATACATTCAGAGGAACAGAGAAAGTGGTTAGCTAAAACACTTTTTACTATTGAAACAACAAGTGCAATAACATGAAAGCATGTCAAAAAGCATATACAAATCCTAGTGGAAAGAAAAGATAATACTTAGAAAAGGTGGGGTTTTTTCCAAATTTGATCTTATTATTTTGACTACATTAGAGGACTAAGAACTCATAGTCTTTAGAATCATTCAATTTGCTGTTGCTGGGGGCCTTTCTCACTGCAACTGCAAAGTACATAAAAGTACTGTAATTTCCCACCTACCCCCAACATAAAAAGGACACGAAGTCGGTAATGGGACTGGAGCACCTCCCCTATGGAGACAGGATGAGAAAGTTGTGGCTGCTCAGCCTGGAGAAAAGAAGGTTGCGTGGAGATGTCGCAGGGCCTTCCAGTGTCTGAAGGGGCTACAGGGAAACTGGAGAGGGACCCTGCATCTGGAACCGTAGTAACGGGACAAGAGGGAATGGCTCATAGCTAGAAGAGGGGAAATTTACATTAGATACACAGAGGAAAACTTTGGCTGTGAGGGTGGTGAGGCCCTGGCACAAGTTGCCCAGAGAAGCTGTGGCTGCCCCACCCCTGGAAGTGATCGAGGTCAGGTTGGATGGGGCTTGGAGCAGCCTGGTCTAGTGGAAGGTGTCCCTGCCCATGGCAGGGGGTGGAACTGCATGAGCTTTAAGGTACTTTCCAACACAAACCATTCGATTTTTGATGTTTGATTTGATAAATAAGTTATAAAACTGTCATGCATCAGGATAGCTGCAAAACTTTACTTTTGAACCATTTCAAATTTGATCTCTTTCTGCCTGATTGACAGAACTTCCATCAGTAAAAGCACTGTAGTTAGTGCTATCTCAAAATACTTTAAAAAACCTTGCAGAACATGCAGATCAGCAGTACTACCACAGAGCTTCCTCTGTCTTCAGACAATGCCGCTCACTAGAATTGCAAAAACAGTGGAGAAAAAATTGCTAAAATAAAAGGCACCTTTACAGAACACATTCCCAGAGGCACAGCTTTACTAAGAAATACGATACTATGTAAAAAGCAATTCACATTTTATTTTAAATTTCAATAAACTGTACAAAAATGTCTCATTCTCGCCAAAAATAACAGCAATATTTTCAATCTTACTTCTAGACAAACAACAAATATATTTTAATGTTTCCAGAGTGAGTTTACAAATAAACATACTATAAGATGCATGGGTTTGCGTCAGAGTCGGGGCAAACAGATTTAAATGTTTGTGGAATAAATTTTAAGTTTTTAGTGTCTTTTAGGAATTTAAATACTCCTGCCATGCCTGTTAAGCCTAAAGAAAAAAAGTTTTGTGTCTGACACAAAGGAATGTAAACAGTCATCAAGAGACTAAAGAGGTTGACTCTTCCAGCAAAACCATAAACATACCCCTATATCACTGACATTCACTTTACACCAAGACCTGTCCACAGCATGGGGATCATGCAACAGCTGAATCCACTCTCCAAAATGCCACTTAAATACACATCAAAGACTTTCTTAAAAGTTTGGGGTTTTAAAAAAAATCCTAAGTAACAGAACTGAAATACATTATACTCTTTTTAATATTTTGAGTTTCTTTCTTATCCTAATTCATCAGTGAATATGTTACAGCCCCATCAGATCTACAATCATAACGTACTTTTTCCACGATGCAATAAAGTAAACGAGCACCTAGTAAAGCCAGTCAGATGTAGAAAGCACCTCTGCCAAGAGCATGGGCTTGTGTCAGGCTTGATTTTGTTTGCCAAACACATTTAGTATGGACTAACAACACATAATTTAGGTGACTGACCACAGCTTGTTCAGTCCAAGGCCTAAAATGGAAACACAATTGCAGTGATTTTTTTAAGATTTCAACTTTTTTTTTCCCCAGCTTTGAAACTTAATTAAGAACAAGCTGTTTCAACAGATTGGTTAGAGCTTAAACAGTTAGGCATCGTCTGTTACTTCAGAATTGTTTGAAGGAATACAGTCTTGAAATTCCACTTTATCTGGGTAGAGTTTAATGAAAGTGTCCACCATCAAATCTAAGTCATGTTTTATGTCAAAGTTTATGTTCAGCAAAGCAAGGTTGCTTGACCTTTGCTCTGTCAAGGTGTTTTTCAGGTATGCCTTTAAGCGCTTTCGCCCTATTCCATATTTTTCATTCTCCACCTTCATTACTGGAAGTAAGCACAAGACTTTAAGTAATGCATAAACATTAGGGAAAAACTTTATGTCAGGCAAGTGAAGTGCTTCATAAATAGTAGCTGGAAGTTCAATATCTTTTCCTCTGTGCTTCCACTTGATTCTCCAACAGTGAAGCTCAGCAGAAAGTGTGTCTGGATTGGGCAAGTCATTTTTGAACATGTCAGCATGATGCTCCTCAGACGTATTGAATTTGAGCTGTCCCATGACTGAGGGCACCAACGATAAACATTTAAGAGCTTTTAAATGTTGTTCTGAGAAAATATCTTTTAATTCTTGAATAATATGCTCTACTGTTGGGACACTCAGGATTTCTTTGTAGTAATTCTCTGATGTCATATCAGGGTCAAAGTTGCCCTGTTGTGCCCTGCGAAATTTTCCTGGGAGTTTAACTTGTACATCCAGTTTTGTAGCCAAATTTGTTGCTTCCTCAAACCAAAATTCATGGTAAACTTCAATATTCTCCATCACTTCATTCAGAGAGTGCAATACTGCTGTTAAGCTGCCAGCTGCAAAGAACACATCTGATGTTTGTCCCTGGAGATTTTTTCCAAATGCTCTTGTAAAAGACAGAACGTTTTTCATAATTACAATAGTGACAATGAAATCAAAATCTGTTAATGCACTTGAAAGTACAAACGCTCGACCGACAACCAAGTTGTTCCACCTGACAGACAAGTCACTGCTCACAGCATCCAAGCACAGTACCAATGCTTGCAGGAGGTCCACTAAAACCTCAAAAGTATCATGCCTGCCTGTCCACTGAGAACGGCAGATCTTCTTCAACTCATTACCCTTCTCCTCATTGTCCTGAAAAAGAGCAGAAATTGTGTTGTCCAGTTCTACTAGTAATTGTGGAGACTGATTAAAAAGACAGTAAACTTCTTCAATTGTTCCTAATGCAATGGAAACACCAACAACAGGAACAGATTTTGCCAACCAAACATTTAAGGCACATGAGGAACACAGCGTATACACAGCTTGTGGATACTTTTCCAAGAGTCTTGTAGCCACAACTTTCATTTTAGAAGCAAACCCACTGGAGACGATGTAGGCTTGACCCCGACAGTACTCCATGTTTAGACCCCACTTTTCAGTAATAGTCGCGTGGAACTTAACAGCTAAAATTTCAGGATCAGCCTCATACGGTAAAAACCCTATGAATTCTTCTCTTAGATTGTGAGAATCATCAACGAACCTCACCAACACTGGCAAATGTTCCTCTCCTGCTATGTCTACTACTTCATCGGTGACAATAGAAAAGAAGTGCGAGTCTCTTACTTCCCTCAGTGTCTCCTCTCTAACACAGTTTTCACAGATCTCAAGCATTTGTTTCTGCTCAGTTTTCGAACAATACTCAAGGTTGACTGCAGTCATCTCAAATCGTTTCCGCAGAACTTCATCACCACTGTTTATTCTACATTCCAGTAGAGCCTGGAAGTTATCTGAAGTAAAAATACCTTCTGGAAGTTCATCAACATTATGGCCATCCAATGGAATATTTTGTTTACCCATCAGGATCAAAATTTCAAATAATGATTTAAGGTAATCTTTGTTTTCTCTTTCTTCCAGTGTTAAGGGGGCAGCTTTTTCCTCTTGTTCTTCCCCTCCTTCCTCTGAGACAGTATTTTGCTCATTGTTTTCATTTGATTCTTGAGTTGCCTGTTTTTGTTCAAAAGCTTCATCAACTACAAAATGAGAAATACTGTGTCAAAAATAAAACATAACATTTACTCACTCATTACCTTTAAGTTACCAGAGTCCAGAGGATAATGTTTCCAGTTTAAAAGTGAATGAGTATTTCAGAAAAAATTTAGACTGGCTGGCTGAATCAAGAAGGAACACAATTACCCTCCTGATATATATAAACTAATAGTTATGAGTCCTGCATTACCTTGTCAGCCTTAGCAAATAAAGTTATTATCTCAATTATTTTGACCACTTACTCTTTTGTTGCTTCAGTGTTCTTATTTCATCTTCACTCTTAAAAAAACAAACAAAAATATCTCATATTGATGACAATGTCTAGCACATGACCTTAAAATATTAACACATCAAGATCAGGTACAAATACTGTAGATGAGACCAGTTAACATTTGCCAAAAAGTGCTAGAAATTCTAAGACCAGGAGGTTTCTTGAGGTAGTTTATTGCTGCCATGACATGTATCTACTAACTACATGAGAACAGTTGTATCAGGAGGTTCCTCAATATGTATAATTATTAGTAAACAGATTCCATTAAATAGATTATATTGCAATTTGATAATGTACTGTCAGTAGATAGAACTATCTTTAACTCCATTTTCAGTCAACAGATGCAACCAAACTCACAAAGTAGCATTTAGAAATTGTCTGCAATTTTTCAAGTATAAAGAGAGATTAGGAGTGGAATTACTCTTAATTGTCAGTATACTTATAACCACAGAAACACTTTCTCCCTAAATGCCACACAAGACACAATCCCACAAAAGAATTTCTCAATCTTGGTTTTATCCATGGATCGTCTTTTCAGAACAATAAGCTAAAACAAGCATGTCTGAACTGATTCAGATTTCAGAAGTTAAACAGGTGAACCAAAGATCACAATCAATATGCAGCAAGAATTTTGGAATATCATGCATCAGTTGTGTTCAGTTGGCACTGTAGTAACAAGGAAAAGAAAACTATACATTTGATTTGGATGAAAGAATCAGCTCTGGATCAACATACTTAATTTTCCACATTATTTCTTAAAGACTTCCTTAGTAGATAAAATTTTTATCATGCATTTAACTTATAATCAACAAAAAAGATACAGGAATAGGCAGCATGCAAAATACAAACACTCAAGTGCTAAATATTATTATTTGACATTTTTGTGTAAAAGTTTCACATTAACTTACTTGCCTTTTTTCTTTTAATAATAAGCCAATAATTTTACATTCAAAGCTTACCAGCTCTTTTATCCTTTTCCTATGTCTGCTGTGGGGATTGTTCAGGTGACTTGTAAGATCAAATATAGTTGGCACAGCATTATCCCGTAAAACCGTTCTGTATGGGCTCTGTAAGAAGACAGACATCTAGATTAGGGAATTCTTTGAGAAATTTCAGACACTGTGCCCTTTTTTTCCTCTCCTTCTTTTCTCCTTTATTTTATTATTCTAAAGTTCTTTGCCTTTCTGATGTTACCAAAGAGAAAGCTAAGCAACTCACATTTCAGGCATATCAAGAGAACACTGAAAGGGAGAAGACAGATACTACAGAAAACTCCAACCCAAACTGCAAATGCTTTTTTTCTCCCCATTATCTTCATATCAAAGACCCTGGAGGCAAGAATTTTAATTTACTGCAATATTATGATCTTTAAAAAAATAAACATTCTGGATAAAAAGACATTTATGCATCAGAAAGGAAACACTTTGTTATTATTGTGTTTTGGTTTTTATAACTTATTTCACAATTCTAGAAACATTTCATTGTGGAAACGTTCCATTTCTTCTTTTTGTAGAACCATGAAGTCCACAAAACCCTACTGTGAAAGATCATATCGAAGGAAAATTTATCTGTGAATAAACAAAAAGTAGAAAAGACTTCTAGATGGTCATATAAATGCTCCCAGTTAAAAAAAATGCTTGAAGTAAAATTTTATATTTGGATATACTGTAAACCTGCGTTATCTATACTGGCTAATTTCCACTAAGTACAAAATTGTAACTCATGGCATCTGTCATTAGATTGAAATAAATTTCAAACAAACCAAGTTTCATAGAGCTTCATTTCAGAGTCATAATTACTTCAAATTTTCATTTGTTTCTGGGATGCTGGCTAATTAGAGACCCCATCACATGTAATACCACCAGGACTTCAGAGTTTGACCTTCATATTTTAATTATCCTTCATAACCAAAAGATTGGTTTTGCCTATGTACCAGAGTGAAATTCAGCCTAGAAATTAAAACTTCATACAAAGTCCCAAGTCCACTCTTTCCTACTGTTATGCAAGCTGTTAAAATCATATTATCTTGTTGACAAAAAGAATTGAAAGCTATTACTTCATTAACAGAAAACAGTGTTTAGCTGGATAAAAATGTAACAGGGAATAAAAGCTTGACAGATGTAAAGAGTATTTAAAACTTGTGGCAACAACAGAGTATAATTTAACCAAATCACACCATGTACACACTTCAGTAACAGGACATTAATAAGTTTAAATAATTAGAGATATGCAAACTTACACCCAATAAACTTATATAATATTGTAACCTCTAGTGAAACAAAACAAACATGAGGAAAGCACTGCAGTGAGGGCCAGTGTTCAACAAACACCTTAAATAAACCAGCAGGAGCACTGCTTTTTCTCTCTCCTCTGACTGTTCATTTTCATTTTCAATGGCTGTGAGCCTGTGTGGAGCCCCACACAATGACAGTGATCCCAATTAAAACTAAGATTAATTTTCCTAGGGGCCAGTTTCCCAGGAGGTCAAAGATTAAAAGGCAGCATTCTGGTGAAAAATGTCAGTCAAATTTTGGAAGATGCAGTAAACAAATGCTTGTTTTTACTTACACTTCTGCATATCATAGAAGTCTCAAAATGTTTAGCACACAATCTGTAATGCTTGTTGAGTTGATCTGGAGTTTTATCTTCTAAATCTGCCCTTCGACAGTTCTCTACCCATCTCTGACATCTGCATGTGAGGAGAAGAATTAGATAATCTTAGGATAAAACAAAATACCTTACAATTTCAAACCATACTCAAAACTGGAGCACAAGTGAGCCCAGACCTTGATGCAAGGCTCAGGAAAGTTCTTTACAACTTCCTTTGGAACATCCTATCGAATCTTTGTAAAAACTACTTTTTCTGCTTTCGCTCACCACTCAACATCACCCCAGCAAATTCAGGAATCTTTTCCCTTAATTTATATATTCTTGCCTTTGTCACACACACATACACATGCACACATAACATACACAGCAGATTGTAGCACAGTTGCTCATGAAACCTAACTATTTAATTCTAAAGAATTTGCTCTTAAAAAAAAAAATAAAAAACAAAGAGATGTGCTTGTAGTCTAAAGTCATAAAGTTTTCAAAGCAGTTTTTAAGATAGTTGTCTTCTCCACCTCCCTTCAAAATACAGTATTCTTCTTATTTATTGTGGTCACTAGATTTATGAAAATGAAATAATAACAACAGAAAAGCAACCATTCTACAGACAGTACTTCCATGCTCGAAGAAAGTTCTCCTTAGATACATATTTTTTCAATGTATTTACTTCTGCTTTGGATTAGTTCTCCAAGATATAAGACAAAGATAACAAAAAATTTCCCTTACTGATAGGACTCCATTTAGGTATGCAAGAGACTGTTTCCTCTGGTGAGTAAACCACTTGCAGTAATTGATGCAAATGCAGAAGTCAGCTTAGACTTCCCCTAATGGAGTATATGCCATCCCTCTCTGAGCAACAAAGTTACTTGTTATGTTGCTAGAAGTTAGGAGAGGGCAATTTTACTATTATTTTTGACTGCAAACATGAAATTATTGTTTATAGCAGTAAGGAGGGAGAAAAACAACTAGTGATTATTCAACAATAAAGGAACAAAGGCTGTCTTGTCAGACGTTTTGGTGGGCAGCCCAAATGAAGAAATCACAGGTCTGAGTGGATTCACCTCTACTTTAGCTCAGTAAAGGGCAACTGCAAATGAAAGAGGGGAATCTTGGATTCTGATCTCTGCTGGCTGAACCATTTGTGAATCTCAATTTTTTGCTCATGCAAAATATCAAAATAACAGTGGCGGCAAATGCCGTAAGTCAGGAATCATTTCTAATATTGCTCTTGGAGATCCATACAGAGTATCCTTAGTAATGACTTAAAATAAGGAAAGAAAAAAATGTTTTAAAAAATCAGGTTTTTTGACACAACAGATCTTGCACTCTTGTCTGGGCAGTGCAATCACCCCAAAAAGGGAGCAGGGGAGTTTTCTTCACTTAATCAAATTATATAAACACTCTTTTAAAGTGGGAGACCGGCAGCATGTAAATTATATTGACTCTGGCTCTCAGACTTTCTCAGTGGGTGTCGACTACTAAACAACTCATTATAAATGTGATCACAAAGGCTGATCAACCTCCTCAATAGTTAGTGGGGAGGGTTTCAGTCCAGAGAAAGAGCCTGACCCCAGGCCTTACCTGCTTCTCTCAGTGATTCAGGGAAGCTGACAAACACTGACAGAGAGCAAAGCCAGGGCTTCTTACATTACATTAACTCCTCTGAATCACCTCCTGGCAACCACAGGGAGACAAATTGGTGGCAGCAATGGTGCATTTAGAACTGGCACACAGTTGTCAAGGACAGACAAACATCAGCCTGAATTCCTCGTCCTCCAATGTTGATGCCAACCAGAGAAGCTAAGTAGGTACTAGTAATAGTCAAGGATCAGATCAGTGAGTGACAGCAAAAGATACCACTAGCTCTTCGAAGGGGGCTTACTCAAAATTGAGTCTCACACAGATTTCATTAACCACCCAATACTCCTTTCCCTTACCAAGTTCTTTGACAGTTGCACAAAAACTGGCTGTGACTGCTTGCTGCCTTTTGTGGTGAAGTAAATGTCACTGCCTGTGATGCCGAATGATTTTCGCCTTTTTGCTTTTATATATTCTCTGTATTCTTTACACACATATTTGTAGCTTTGTAGCCTATTGTTGTATCCGTGGCTAGTTTTCCCAATACTTGTCCCTACTTTTTCCCTAGGCAGAAAGACAAAACACATTCCAAGGCTCCCTATCCTATCTTGGTTCTTTCTGGGAAACAAGACCGAAAAACAGCTCTTCAAGACACATTTCCATAAACAATGTTTAGTTCCCATCTAAGGGGGAGAGCTGGATTCAAAGAGGAAATGGCATCACCTCTTATGTATCTAATTGGTGATTCTTGTCAATTATGCTAATTTGCTAAACTTTTAAAACTGTATTCACCCCATGGGTGGTGGGCATTTTGTGGACATTTTTCCATATCTGCCCCTAGAGGCTTCCAATGAAGACTAGACTTTGTGTTACCTCCTACACTAATATTATCTCAGGGGTGTGTTGTTTTATTTCTAGGTTCATTAAGGCATCACCTGAGCACATGATCCAAAAGAAGCTCTTGGTGTGCAGAGCCCCAGTTTGAGGATCCTAACCACACAATCCTAGAGTGGTTTGGGTTGGAAAGGACCTTACAGCCCATCTTGTTCCAGCCCCTGCCATGGGCAGGGTCACCTTCCACTAGACCCAGTTGCTACAAGCCACATCCATCCTGGCCTTGAACACTTCCAGGGATGGGGCAGCCACAGCTTCTCTGGGCAGCCTGTGCCAGGGCCTCACTACCCTCATAGCCAAGAATTTCTTCCCAATACCTAATCTAAATTTCCCCTCTTTTATATCATGGATCTGACATGGGAACCAAGCTTCTCAACCCACTGGAGCAGCAGATCAGCAACTGGATTTCTTGAAATTTAGGAAGCTCTACTGACAAAGGCTGAAATGTTGACATTCTCTCAGACCTACAGGACTGAAAGGAGGTGGCAAGTTATATGACTGAACTCAAACCTACAAACTCCACCGGAGTCTGAACTCAGCCCTTCAGTCTCATTGTGAGTTTGGTTCCAAATAGAACACTCTCTGAGGAATGGAATAACAAAGAAAAAGGAAGTCAGACCCCTGAGATCACCCACTATAGCTCTGCATGGTATTATCCAAGCAGCAACTAGAAAGATCTTAGAATAAAATTATGTATTAACTTTTCCCAAATCTTTCAGTGTTCAACTAATGCGATTTATGTACTGTTATACAAGCCCTTCAGTTGCAATGTATTTGGCACAAATTAAAAGCCACCTCAATGCAATATATTACACCACTGCTGTTGAGGAATACACCTACTGCAAGTAGCTTCAGTGTTTGCAGGCTGTGAATTTGTGCCTAACAAAGTCCAAGAAGTCCTGTGGCACTGGCTGGCTGGGGGTGGCTGGTCCTGCCTTGGGTCACCACAACCTCACACAGAGGTACAGGCTTAGGGCAGAGTGGCTGGAAAGCTGCCTGGTAGAAAGGCCCTGGGGGTGCTGGTCAACAGTGGTTGAACATGAGCCCAGGTGGTCAAGAAGGCCAAGAACACCCGGCCTGTACCAGCAGTGATGGGCCCAGGGCAGTGACTGTCCCTCTGTGCTGGGTACTGGTGAGACACCTCCAGTCCTGGGGTCAGTTTTGGGCTCCTTGCAACCTTGATGTAGGTGCTGGAGCGCATACAGAGAAGGGAATGGAGCTGGGGAAGGGTCTGGAGCACCAGGAGCAACTGAGGGAGCTGCAGGGGCTCAGCCTGGAGAAAAGCAGGCTCAGACAGAACCTTTTCACTCTCCACAACTCCCTGACAGGAGTGTGCAGCCAGGTGGGGGTCAGGCTCTGCTCCCAGAGAACATGGGACAGGACAAGAGGAAACAGCCTCAAGTTGTGCCAGAGGAGGTTTAGGTTGGCTAAATTTCCTCACTGAAAGGTGGTCAGGTACTGGAACAGGCTGCCCATAAAAGTGGTGGAATCACCATACCTGGTAGTCCTCAAAGGCATGTGGATATGGCACATGAGGACAGGGTTGAATGGTGAACATGGTGGTGCCGGCTTAACAGTAAGACTTGATGATCTTAGAGGGCTTTTCTAACCTTAAGACTCTGTGATCTATTCTATGACTTTATTTTGTGAATACTGGGGGCTAATTTAAAGGCTTAGCTAAACCTAGTTCAGAGAGCAAGACTGACAGCAAGGTTGTTTATATTTTAAAAATCCTCAAAACCCAAAATGCAACAACCTAAAGTCTTACAGTAATGATTCATGCCACTATATGCACATGTTAAAGATTTTATGGGAAATTATTAAAAATCATTATAGACAGCATTTTAACATATGGCAATTCTTTCAAGATATTTTAACCTTAGAGTTCATTTACTATCTTTTTTGTGGGGTTGTAGAAGTATTTTCTTCTTTTGCAAGTAAATAGGCAATTGGTTCACAGACAAAACATATTTCTGGAGAGCACAGAAAACACCAGCTGAAGTAATTGTTCACTCTGATGTGCTGCTATTAGGTGCGTATGGATTCCCTTCAAAAAAGGGGGATTCAGGGGGATCTGCTTGTGGAGGAATGCTCATCTTCAAAATGTGTGCTATTTGTGTCCTTTTTTATGGAAAAGTTATCCTTTTTGAGAATTCAGATTTAGTTGTAGCTATTTGGATGGATTGTCAGGGTGTCAGTTTGAAGTACCATGCCAAGAGCTGGTTCTCTAGCGGGTGCACATCAGGTGAAACACTCTTTTTTGTACAAATATGAGATTTTCTGTGGACTGGTACTTGCTTATAATGGTGGTAATTTTGTGTACGGTTTTAAAGCATATTTATTAATGCATATTTTAGACATGTACATTTATATAGGTAAGAAGATGGTAAATTACTTTCTCCAGAATAAAGAGAACTGTTGTTGTCCCAAGAAGATTTGGTGTTATTCATAAATGGCAAGCATCACCTGTGACCCAGTTTAGCAGCACGTCACAGTAGCAGGAAATGTTTTTACTTTTCAAAACAATGTTATTTATATTTGTTGCCTTGCTTTTCACAGTTCTTCAATGTTTTTAATTCTGTAAATAGAATTCTCATGCTCTTTCTGTAAACATAAGCCATGTTATGATAACTGTGCCAAGATGTTTTCATTCTTTCTCCTAAGGCGGAGAAACTTGATTGATCTTTTCTTTGACCCATGTGGTTGAGGGGTGGTAACTTCACTGTCCAATCCATGGGGTTTTCTAAAAGTGTATAAAATAAAGAAGCAGCCTTTGGGGGCCGGAGTTCCTTGGAGTTTCCTTGGGCTCGGAGCTCTCTGCTCATTTTTCTCTTTCACCTGAACTGGCTCTGTGTGTTCCTTCGTGTCTGCGTGCGACATATATTAACTTGGAGGACACAGTTTCATTTTCATCCAGGACAAAGATGTGCAAAGGGTCCTGTCTGAGCAGGGAACTGGGGTTTTATTGCCTAAGACTTTATATTGCCTCTTCAGCAAGAAGAAAAGGAAAAAACTTCAGTTAATTAAAAAAAAAAGTAGATATAAGAAAATGCTTTAAAGTTCTGTTGTGGTCTTCAGGAGGTAGAGAGTTAGGTCCATTAAACATGCAGAGAATTTTGACGCCTACTACAATGCAATAAGGTATAAAACTACCATGTGAATTTATACTTGTACAATATGTAGATGATTTGTTACTTGCCAGCAAGGCATATGAAGATTGAAAGATACTATTTGCCTATGCACTGCTTTAGCAGGAAAAGGCCACTGTGCATCTCTTTGTAAGCTTCAGCCGTGTTGTCCAGGAGTAAAATATTTAGGATTTATATTAACAAAAGGACAAAGATTAGTAGACCCAGAAAAGGTCCAGGCTATGGTAACCTGGCTGTGGTTACTCAACCAGTAACAAAAAAAAACAGTTGTGAGGATTTCTTACAGGTAGAAAGATATGGCAGATTCTGGATATACCAGGGATAAAGCAGTTCAATAAATCATTGGCAGAGGGTACTTTTACAGAAACTTCCCTGTCGGACCACCCAGGAGCCACTCTGGCAGTCACACTTGCACCACCTGAGCTGGGACCAACGCCTGTCGGCAGCTCCATGCTCCACACTCACACAGTCAGATTTGGTTTCCTCACAGGCTTGACCCTAGGCTTCCCATAGCACAGTCTCAGTCATATCAATCCTTAAAAGAACTTAATCACAGTGCAGTAACAAAACGGCAGCTCGAGATGGTGCCTCCAAGGAGGGACCCCGAAGAAGTCGAAGTCCCCTCACCAGTCTGAGTGCGGAAAAGTTTGGGCGTCATCAGCTCCTGCAGTGTCTCAGGGCATCCATTCGCTTGGCTGTGCCACAGGTCCCTGTGCCCCTCTGTTGTGCAAACGGTCGGCAGTTGCCTCGTGCCTCCAGCTCTTACCACCAGAGCTCCATGTGCAGGCTGGCACTGCAGCTGCCCCTGAGCTGCCACAAGTAGCCACAACGAAAGAAGGTAGTCTTAAATAACAGGTTAGCTCTCACTGACTTCCTAATACCTGAAAGATCAGACTTGGAATGTCTAACTGGAACTACTTAGCACTGAATGGATTCCTTAACACTATCAAGACAGAGGATGTGGAGCCTGTGCAGTGGGGTCCAGAAACAGAAAAAGCTTTCCAATCTATTAAAAGGAGCTTTAGCTTTTGCTCTGGCATTGGGATTGCCAGATTACTCCAAGGCCTTTTGAACTATTTCTGCATTGGAAGACAGGCTTACGGAGCTTGCGAAGTCCTTACTAAAAACCTACATCCACATCACTGCCCTGACTCTTACTACTCAACTCAACTGGGTGCTGTAGCAGCAGGGAATAATTCCTATGTTAAAAGCAATAGCACCAACAGCAATTACCATGAAAAAGAGCAGACTTAGGTCTGAGTCACCCAATAACCATGTGTACATGAAGTGGACATGATTCTTAAACATGCTTCACAAGCATCATCCCCACAAAGAGCATATAGTTGTGAATAAATGATTTTAAATACACATATTATTTTGAGATTTTTTTTTTAATCCAGAAACTTTATTTCCTGTTCCCTTCAATAGTGAGCTGCATCATGATGTGCTCAGGTACGGTTTCACTCCAGCCACCTACAGGGAGATATGCATGATCAGTCTCTAGAGAACTTGGATCTAATCCCATTCTCCAATGGATCTTCATACATGAATGGAAAATGACACACAAACTACCCAGGGATGAGAAACTTTGAGGCACTTGAAGCAGAACTTCTACAACCCTTGGTGAATGCCCAAGGGGCTGAATTAACCTGCATTAGGAAGAGCAGCCTGGTGGGGATGTAATTAATGAGTGACTATACTAATTCTAAATATGCTTTTGGAGAGTGTCATATAACATCTGTGCTATGGAAAGAACCAAAGTTCCTTACCTTAGCAGAAAAGAATGTATCTAATGCAACTGAAATACAAGTGGTGCTGGAAGCTACCAAGCTTACACGAGCAATCACTTTAGTACACTATCCAG
This sequence comes from Oriolus oriolus, assembly GCA_013400235.1. Classification (NCBI taxonomy): domain Eukaryota; kingdom Metazoa; phylum Chordata; class Aves; order Passeriformes; family Corvidae; genus Oriolus; species Oriolus oriolus. The sequence goes on from VXBT01012523.1 coordinate 114,107, forward strand.
CTCATATCAAAGGCTCCTGTGAAACAAAGAAACAATAAAACTGCTCAAACTTGTAGTCACGTAGATTTAAAATGGCCTGGAGTTTAGGAGTAGTACTATGGGAGAGCGAGATATTGGAAATAACTCTCACCAACCTCTAGAGTGGTCATCAACAGGAATAGCATTTGGCAGAGAATTATACCCCCGACCAGCCTCTTAGGAAATAAATGGTTGGAGACCATTTCACACAAAGTAATAAATGATAAATAAAACAAAACACAGCTACAAGACATACAACCTGGAGAGGAAGGACTAATTAATGTGTTTTCAGGAAAATCCAAATTGGAACTTAAATAGGAGGGACCGTATACTGCCATATACTATTTGCTGTAAGTTTTAGGTAAGGAAACTGGATACACCATTCTCACATCAAACAAGTAGTGGATGGTCAACCAGTTGATTGTGATTTTATATTGGTAATCATTTAAGTATTTGTGCACAGGAATCTATAATGTTGTACTCTACCCTGGTAATCCTGTTAGCTTTGTTATATTTGTTACTTGGAATAATGCTGTACATAAGGGCAGCAGTTACAGAATGTGTGCAAATATTGTAAGGATATAAAAGCCCAGGGATTTCTTGGTTCAGGGTCAATCCCCAGAGGCACCAGCCTGAGCTGTCGTTACATTATGATTAAAGTGCTGAAAGGAACCAGACGTCTGAGACTCTGCTACAAAAAACCCAAGGTCGAGGCTGAAAGGAAAACTTGTCTGCCACCATGACTGTGGGGAACAGCACTCTTTGCTTCACTGGAGCCACCTGCCCTGGAGGGGCTTCGGTCACAACAATTAAAGTCTCAAGTCATGCAAATGTGACTCCCACAGTGGCACCTGAATGGTCAGGCAGGAAAGGTTTCCTTAATAACACTTAGGCATTGTTCATTAGCTTTTAAGAAGGTTTTCTTCAGTCACAAACTTTATATTTTCAGAGATCTGCTGACATCGCATAGAAGTTGAAATGGCATTTTACTAAGGTGCAGCTGGAGTATATATTACCTCAGTACTGGTCAACTGCAATAGAACAGCACCTCTTTGCTTAAGAAGTATTTTGTTCTAAACACTCATACCTCAACTGTAACTCAAGCCACCATGAACAGAGCCACAATCACAGATGAGAGTTAAGCAAACATATCTGATTGTGGGGATCATTGCCTAGACTGCATGAAACTATAAAATACACAACCATATGGAGGTAACAGAGGCTACTTACATTAGTTTGATTTGAAAAGACAACACCCCACCCATTAAATGCTGGTGGTTCCTTTCCAAAGGCTGATCTCTGAACCCTTTATCTTCTCAAGTAGCCACAACGAAAGAAGGTAGTCTTAAATAACAGGTTAGCTCTCACTGACTTCCTAATACCTGAAAGATCAGACTTGGAATGTCTAACTGGAACTACTTAGCACTGAACTGGGAAAACATTAAAGGCAATTACCCAGCTATTACGGAAACATTGAAAACAGTAAGGTAGTAGAAACAATTTACCTAGGACTATCCATTCACCATCAAAGATTTTTTTAAATTCAAATTTATTTTAAGATGTATTCTAACAACTTGATTTTCAACTTTCCCACTGTAAGCTGCCAAGTGCAAATAACATTTTGGCACAAAGTACTTTGCTCACCATCCCAGCCTGACCTATAAAAGTGAGAGCAAGCAGTACAAGGAACACATTGTTATTCCATCTGCAGCGTGCTGTAGATCAAAACCAACGTCCTCAAGTCCGTAAAACCAAAAGGATGCATGGATTCATCAGTCTCTAAATGCTGTTGGTAAAATAGAATATATGACCAACTTCGGAGAGAACGTTGTAAGATTTTAAGGCGGGGAACCTCTAGAGAACTTAGAACATCATCTTTGTCACAGTTTCTAAGAGCACAAAGATGCTCACAGTTTATGTATAGTTTCTCCCTCCTTTGGACAGAGGATTCTGCCCCTCTACTATGCTCTTGTGAGAGCCCATCTGAAATACAGTGTACAGTATGCCCCAATATAAAGAGAGACATGGAGATGTTGGATCAAGTCCAGAGGAGACCACAAAGTTGATAAGGGGACTGAGCACCTGCCCTATGGAGACAGGATGAGAAAGTTGGGGCTGTTCAGCCTGGAGAAGAGAAGGTTGTGTGGAGAGCTCACAGCACTTTCCAGTGTCTGAAGGGGCCTTACAGGGAAGTCAGAGAGGGACTCTGCATCAGGAACTGTAGTGACAGGACAAGGGGGAATGGCTTCAAACCCTGAGAGGGGGAAATTTAGGTTAGATATATGGAGGAAATTTTTTTTTACAGTGAGGGTTTGGAGGCCCTGGCACAGGTTGACCAGAGAAGCTGAAACTGCCCCATTCCTGGACATGTTCCAAGGCCAGGTTGGATGGGGCTGGGAGCAAGGCAGTCTAATGGAAGGTGTACCTGCCCGTGGCTTGGAATGAGATGAGCTTTAAGGTTCCTTCCAACCTAAACCATGCTAGAGTTTATAAAATATGGTTTTAAAAAAGTAAATCTTTAATATGTAATCATTTAATTGCACACATTTAACTATATCTCCACACTGCTACCATAGAAAATACTCATTCAAAATGTCTTTCCATAGAAAAATTAGAAACTGAAAAGGGTATTTTCTTCATACAATAAATTGTCACCTATTGACCAGTTCTGCGCAGCCTGACGTGACTCACGTTGTACAGCACGGACCTCTTACAAATTGAGACTGAAGCTGAGACAGCACCAAATTTCTTCAATTCCACATAAACTGCACACATTCCTTTGTGTGAGATCCTGAGGGTCTCACAGGACAGAAGGTGGAAAGAGACAACAGTAGGAGCAAATCATACAAATTAAAGAATAAGAGTAGGTAAGCAACCACTTCGATTTCAGTTCTTATTAAAAGCAAAAGCAGCATTGGAATACGGATTGTACTACAATACTAGCCATCAAGAAAAGGTCTGGATAGCCAAGCTTCATAGCAAGGCATTGCATTCATCCAAGAGATCTTCATAACATATCGAAATCACAGCTTTAGAGAGCAGCTACTACCTATACAAGCTTTTCATATCTTCACTTGAAATCGCTTGGAGGGTCTGTTTCCTTAGAAAATACTACATATGCATAATTCCCATGGGGTTTTGATTTTTCCAAAAATCAGGTCAAGCAGCTTCAAGGAAGGAAGCAAGCAAGCATCATGTATAAATCATAAAAAAATTCAGCCTTAACTACCTACTCTTAGAAAAGATAACTGGTATTGCTCTATGCCTATGCACCTTTCAAAATTGTCAGCATCATGATAAATCAAGTGAGAGTGTTATCTCGATTTAAGGGTGACCTTTTACATGGGGGTTTCTATGTTTAAGTACACAATTTCTTTTTCGTAGTATTTTCCACTGTCTCTCACTCACACACTTTTTGCTCTACCAGTACACCAGCTCTGCTTTTCACCCATTTCATCCCTTTCTCCCATCACTTCTGCTATTGCTCATGATGCTTTGGCACCATCCCAACAATCCTATGACAGTTCCTGCCTGTCGCAGCAGTGCCCCATTTGCCACGTACACACCTCATCGTCTAGCACCACATCGCCTAACACAGAGCAGGACTGATAGACCTTCACTGCTTGAGCCAGCCCGAGCCTGCGCGGGCTTCCCACAGTGCAGAGCTCCCCTACCTCCGCCCATGGCTCCGGCACCCCTCCAGCTGCCCCACACCTCTCACAGCCATACATCCCATTGCACCGCCTCACACACAGCTACCACCCCACCCAGCCCACAGACAGGCAGCCCCAACCCTCCTCTCGGCCAGGCACCCCCTCCCCGCCGCGCCCCAGAGCAGCACC
>VXBT01012524.1:8208-21013 GCA_013400235.1 Oriolus oriolus
CCCCCAAAATGTGTCTCTCAAAGATTCCTGTTGTGTGCTAGATCTGACTGTGCCTGTGTTCAGATAAATAGTTGTTGGTCATCCTACTGAAACTCCAGTGAAAACTGCATGATGGGAATCTTGTGGAGTTGAGTAAAGATACATATGAGAGGGCTTTTGCTTTTTGAAGTGGATATATGAAACGGAAACTCTTGAGAAGACAAGAGAGCTAAATGGCTTGTGTTCCTGTTCTAGTGTTAACTTAGTAAAATATCTTGTTATAGTGTCTCTTGTTTCAGAGCACAGGGAATTCTTCTGTGGTTTTTTTTTTCTATGGAACTTGATAGCAGTCTGGTTTTGATTAGACAGGGAATACAGACAGTTAATAATAGATGGTATTTAGAGCAAAGAATTTGCATACTTGCTAATGACGTCTGCAGTGTCACAGTGATCTTGCTGATGTCCAAGTGGTAAGGCAGTGTGAAACTTAATCTAGTTATTATGTGGAATGTCTATTCAGTTGAGGAGAAAAACCTGACTTTCTCTGTCCTTAACAGTGTTGGAGGGGTTTCTGTTCAGTGTTAACTCCAAAATTTCAGTGGCGTTTTTAATAAAGATGTTGCAACACAGACATATGAAACTACTCACAGGTGAGTAATTGTGTTCCAAGAGATAGGTGTGGAATAGAACACAGTAAGTGTCTTTCTGCAATTAATTACCGTGATATATAAAATTAGATTCAGATTTTAAGGAAGTCCTAAACAGTTGGGTTCATTTCTCTTTTGGTGCTATCTGACATCAAGATCCCAGCTGTGCCTGCAGATGTGTTTCGTCCTAGAAATGCCTAGAGAAGCACGTGGTGTATGTGCAAGTGTGCCCATCCATATGCATGTTTTACACGGTTAATGTGCAACTATGTAACTCTGCCTCCATTATGCCGTGTTTGACTGTGATCACATGAGAAGAGAATTAGCTTGCTCCTTGAACAACCCGAGGAAGTTAAATCTCAGTCTGGTGCATACGTATTGATATTGACAAACTGACAAACTGACCTTCTCCATCATGCAGATCTTCTCCATCATTCACATCTCTGCACTGTCATTCATGCTTTGCTGCTCTCTCTGTTTAGTATAAACACATCCACTGGTGCTGCGGTGCTTGCCAAAGGGCTAGCTCAGCTAGGCCAAGCACCAAGCAATCTTGCCCCGCAGCTGTGGAGGAGGACAGAGGCTGATTGTCGGCAGGAGGACGGGCGAGGTCTCTAGCGAGGCTCGCCTCGCCCACCCATGGGCAGGGCGCGGAGGAGAAAGAAAGGAGGCGAGGGCCTTTCTTGGGGGAGTAGGAACGGGTTTATTAACAGCGGGAAAGGGGACTAAGAAGAGCCCTGCACCGCTCTGTGCAAGAGGTTTTATACTCTGGTGGCAGGGGCAGAGCAAACTCAGAACAACCAATGACGGTACCGTTACGGGGATGTACAGAGGTGGGGAACATTACACAACAACGAATAGGAGAAGGGGTGGGCAGGGAGGGCGAACGTGGGCCAATAGTAAGGGACAACATAACGGGGAGGTGGGGAGTGCGGTGGCCATTGCGTACATGCGGGGTGTCACGTCTTTCCCACCACAGCTAACAGTTTTTCCCGCCCAGGGCAGCTATGTTAGCGTAGGCAGCCATTTTAGGATTTCCGAGTTCTAGAAGGGTCAAACCACTGGGCCTTTTGACCAGCTGGGTCTAGGGCCCCATGGCAGGAACCAGGGCACACCACAACATGCTGGCTGTAGATTTGCTGTACAGAAGACATATAAAATCGCGCACTTCAGAATCAACTGCTTTATTTCCTTCAGATTTCAGCCTTAAGTACAAGCTGTGCACTAAGCATGTGGAATTATACAAATACCAAATGGATACATTATGTCCATCTTTAACATCTATTATAAGTCATTTATGCTAAGTCATCTATTGTTAAGCAGTTTCTGCCCCTATGTAGTTAGGGTAGCTGTAGTTTGTTTTCTGCCTGTTTAGACAGTTCAAGAGTCTTCATGATAGTCAGTGTTTGGCTGTCCATTTGCATGGTAAAAATGGTATGTGATCGTAGCAGTAGATTAAATCATGCCATTATTTTGAGGCAGTGTTTCTGGGAGATGTGTTATCTCACATAACCAGTGCTGTGTGCCACATAACACTGGAGCACGGCTGTAGAGCTACAGGAGGCATTTTGCTTCTGAGTGACCAGACTGTACAAACAGGCAACACCTAAATCCTCAGTTTGAGCACTATTGCTAGTTTTTCCAGTATGGAGACCATTCAAATCTTCTGTGAAGAGGACAGCAGGAGAGTTTACAGTGGAAAGGTATTTTCTTCAGTCCACGTGTGAAGTAATTGAACTGTGTACAGTATGAAAGCAAGCTCATCAGGTAAAGCACTCCAGAATCTGATGACACATGCAGAAAAAGTTTGTTCAGACTGGTGTGGCATGGAAAAGACATCTAGGAGAATGATGGGATGTGTCTTCTGAAAGAAAACTTTAAGACTTTAGACCTAGCAAAAGGTAGTTTGACATGATTGCTTTTCTAGGACACGATAGATCAAGGAAAGTAAGTGCTTAGGAGGACACCTCTGTGCCACGGTGCCTCTCCTGCCTCGGCTAGCAGAGCTGACCCAGGCACTGGGCGATCCCCGCCCGCCCTGGAGGAGCGGGTGAAAGCTGATCGCGGCGTGGGAGGGTGGGTGAAGTCCCTGCTGGTTCGCCTTACCCACCGATGGTGAGGGCGCGCCAAGGAGGAAAGGAGTGAGAGGGGTCTCCGGCATGGGTTCCAAGGCTTTTATTCTTGGGGAACTCCAGGCGCCGAAGACAAACAAAATGGAGGGCTCAGGGTTTATATAGGGGGAGGTGCAAGGGGTGGAGAAACAACTGAGGCCAATAGGGTGAGGGCCAGGGGGTGGAAGAAACATAGAGTGGCGGGATACAAACCTATGAGGAGGAACAAGGGAACAAACCAATGGGGAGGAACAAGGGAACAGGGGGGCAATGGAATATAGAATAACATAGAGGGTTCCAGAACTTGTTTATATAAGGGGTAAAGCATACATATTCAAAGGAATATGCATAAAATAGGGTGGGAAGTCAGTAAACCAATGGAAAACAGAGGATCTACGTACCAACACAAAGCCTGGTGGGAACTCACCCTAACCTGGGAAGAGCCTCTCGAACCAGCCCATCAACCCTGAGCCCTACGGCTCCCTAAACATACATTTGCGCACTGCAACACCTCTGACCTGCAGTATGCTTAGCAATGTCCTTTCAAGCATTGGTACTTTCCATTGACCCTCTTGTAGTCATCTTTGCTTGAAGCATGTTGCTGGTATGTCTTTGGATAGTGCCTAGATAAATCTCTTCATCCTGCTCCATCTTCTCTGCTTTTAAAAACCTGCTAAAATCTGTCATCTTTATTTGGGATCCTTAAATGTTTGGAGTCTCTCCCTTTGACTTTAAGTTTCTCTAAAAGTAACGCATTCCTTTACCTGAATAGACTCGTGTCAGGGAGTAAGAATTGCTTAAATAACACTATCTTTTAGCATTAAGGCCATTCACACTACTTTTATTGCTGTGTCAAATCCTGTCCGTCTGCCAATGGCTACCAAATAAATCCAACAGAACCAAAAGATACAGAATGTCATTGTATTTGTGATGGATATTTTCTCATGCATTGTACCAAGCATGTTTGTGGACATTCGGGGAGAAATTACTCCCCAACTCTTTTGGCTGAGCATTTGCAGTAGTACAGCAGTCTAACTGATGTTGCAAAAATTAATTCTTTTTGTTTAACAGAGGTGAAACTGGACCAACAGGGCTTCTAAGGTAGCATGACAATCTAATATGTATGCACCATCCACAGAAGGAACATTGCACCAATGCCGAGTCACATTAAACCCTTGGGAAATATGCTTTGACTCATTTTGCAAACAATTGAAGATGTACCTAACATCTCTGATTATTCAACAGGTCTTTTTTTCCTTCTACATAACTGATCTGCAGTTTGTGGACTGGGGGACTGGTTTGTCACAATTTACTGTGGCTCCTGAACTTCTAGACCAGTTTTCAGGTGGACCGAGTAGCATGGATGTCCTGAGGAAGATTTGTAGAAGGATTCATGTGGTTGCAGGGAATTAAAGACAGTAACTACCATGTAGTTCTGGAGTTTTGGTCTCTTGTGTACGCCTGAGAAGTGTTCGTGTCTGGTTCAGTACTGGGCTTGTCAAAGACAGCAGTTGTTGAGCGTCACTTTCAAAACTGTGGCCTATTAGCGCTTCTCTCTCACATTGCTTTTGTTCAGTGCTTCTTACTCAAACTAGTTTTGAAGGGAACAGAGGAAAAGTTGCTATTTCAGATTAATATATTTAATCTTTTTTCTCATGAAAAATTCCCATTAATGTGGTACTGTATAACTTCACAGGGAGTCTGAATTTTTCAGGTCCTGGTGAAGGTTAGTGCCAAACAAGAAAGTTTGAAGTTCAGAGAATTTTATGCAATACAAGGAACTTGACACACATGTCTGCAAGAAAATTTTGGGTTCCCAGAAACCATTCAGATCAGAAAAAGTGAAATTCCACTGACTTTTAAAATGTATTGATGAGTATTGTGCTTCTGAGCTATATTAGAATGGAACTTAATCCACTGCCTTGGTTTATGTATTTCAAAGCACTTTCCCTTAAACACAACTATTCTTTATTTTAACTTGCTTAGGTGCAATGTATGATCTCACTGTAAGTGCAGGACTTGGCTTTGAAAATACTCTCTATGACAACTGTTCTTTATTTGGAAACTAGAGACAGCTTCTTTCTTTTTTTCTTTTAGCCATTATTTTAGTAGGCTTGGTAGTAGTACTAAATATATGAGAATCTTTTTTTTCATTTCAATGGTTCTAGTGTTACAAAGTTCTGTTGCTTTGCCCTGACATTGCAAAACCAGTTCTTCTATGTGCATCTACTGCCAACAGTTGTATTAAGAATCACTCATTTCTTAAGTGGTCTTAATCTAATTTTTTTTGTTGCTGTTCCTGACTTTTGTGCTCTTTTTACAAAACATTTATACTGGCTCACTCATGAGAATGTGAGGAGTGCTTTAATTTACTTGGGATTTGATAAACAGTATTTTATGAAGGGAGGGAGAGGGAAGGGAAAGGAAGGGATGGGAAGGGAAGGTCAGCTAAGATTCTTCTGATAGTTAGAAAACACCTGCTAGTAGCTTAGCTGCTGTGTGGAGCTGTAATTATCAGAAATATGAGGCCAAATCCTTATGTAGTTTTTTGTTATGTGAAGGAGGCATAAGGAGGTAGGGTGAAGGATAGACATGGTGAAACCATATCAGCTAGTAGGAATACACCCTGTATCTACTGTCAGTGTCACGTGTTCCATGGCTGAGTCTCCTCACACCTGTGCTGCTGTTCTCAGGGCATCCCGGAGAGGTGAGCAGGCTGGCACATGTTAGCTCAGTGTTCCCACACACAGCTGTCAGCAGGATTAGCATTTTAGGATGCCTGCGCTCTCTGCCATCTGAAAGCAGCTAGATGGGATGGGTTCAGACACTGGAGATTCAGGAGTACTAGAAGTTAGTAGGGAAGACAGAAAGAATAGAACAGGCTCATAGGTTTAACTGCAAAGTACAGATTAACTTATGGATGAGGTAAAGAGAGTATGAATGGTAAGTAAAAAAGGCAGCAGCAAAGCATCTAACCATGCTGACGGGTGTAAGTGAGCAGTAGAACCTGTGTTATAGGGTTTTTTTAAAGGGTATTTGTACTATAGAGGTGTGAGACAGGCCTCCTTGATCAGCTGGTAGCATTGCCGTGTGAGAGTAGCAGGCTGCCTAAAGCAGTGAGGGGACACCAGTCAGGCTTCAGGCCAAGCAACTGCATCTTAAAAACAATGCTGTGTTATGCTGTGCTGTTTGCTTGGGAGTTTACATGCTAAGCTGCTTTCTTGAAATGCAGGTGTGATTGAATCTGACAATCTTGCCTCACCCAGTTCCTCATCTCACTCATTCCTGGCATTTTCTGGCCATCCTTGGAGCCCAAGGATTTGGGTAATAGAAATACAGCAAAACTGTGAATAAGACGTTTTCAGGATTTGCAGACTTTTGGAATAGAAACTCCCCTATGTTTGCAGGGAGCACCTTGAGTTGATAGTCTGTCTCTCTGCTTAAAATCTCAAACAGCATAAAGCTGGTTATTTGGGTTTTTCAGGCAGATTGGGTTCCACTTGAATCTCATGAATTGCCTATTTAATTGTAGTTTATGTCAACTGAAAATAAAAGCTGATGATGTATGGTCAGGCAGAAGTGATCCAAGAGTGAAGCTATGGGGAAATAATAGGGTTTTTTCCTTACTGGTTTTGTGTATAATTGAAAGGATTACAGCATTAATAAAGTGTGACTTGGGAAGAAGGAATTTAGTGCCCCTGTGGTCGGGAGTGCTAAGGTTGCTGAGGAAGGCTTAGATATGGAAATAGCTGCTCTATGTAAATATAAGATGCCTTGAGAATCCTGGCATTTGTCCTGTGACATAAGCCCTAGTTTAGCTGTCAGGTGGGATAACACCTCATTAGACTTCAATTAAGATGTTGTGAGGCGTATCTCCTGATCTTATTCATCAGAGCGTAATAAAAGCAAGAGATCTTTTTGTGCCCTTCCTAATAGAAGATTAAATCAGGTTGAGAACCTCTGTTAGCAAAACCTTTGTCTTAGTAAGAAAAAAACCTGTTCATAGTGAAGACAGTGTCACATGATGGCTGTGGTATTGCTGTAAAATTGCAGAAATTAAACATTATAATGGAAAGCTTCTGTAAATGTGGTCATTCAGGCCAGGCATTAAATTAGTGGGCAACATGGTTTGGCTTTCCTCTTTAATCTTAGGAGCATCCTCTAGTTTTTCTGGGGCTTCAGGTTTCTGCAGGCAGGAGTATGTATATATTTGTCATGTTATTTTGAAGTGTCATCATTCTTCACACCCTATTATGAATAACAGCTCTTTTTCTCTAAAGTTTCTGAGTTGTCATTTTGTTGGAAAATTACAGAAGGGTAAGCCAGGGTCAGGCCCTAATGGCACATTGCTTAGCCTTCAGACTGTGGGTCCATAACATACATTTCTGAAGCAGTGGCATGTACTATGAAAAGACAATGCACTGTGGCAGCAGTGCTGCTTTTGTAAAATAAAACCAATGCTTTTTGCTCTTGGAGAGAAACCTTTATTGTGAAAATTCTGCCTGTGGATCCTCACAGAAGAGGAAAGTGAGAGACAAGATAGGAACCATCTTCCTCTTGCAATATTGAGCCACAAATAATCTGCTAAGCACCAAGTGCTCTCATGCAAGATGTTTTTCTCCTGGCTTTCCAATCAAATTAATTTCCAATAGTCATCTGAGTCTGAGTACTGAACATGGAATGCATTTTTCCTAAATGAGACATTCTCTTCAGAACGGAAGCTAGAGCTACAAATTTTATGAGTGCTGAAATATCCATGGCAGTATTTCAATTTTCTGCTCTTCATTGCTGAAATTCCAGTGCAGGAGCTCAGAGTACAGCTCAGATGTATAATACTCTCAAGTCAGTAAACGAAGATTTTTTCAGGATCTCAATAGAAATATATGTTACAATTTTCTTCTGTAATATATGCTGTGCTGTCAACATGTTGCAGTGGCGTTTGACATTACTGTGAATCCTGTAATACACGTTTCTATCTCTTTAGTTATTTCTTTGCTTATTTATTTATTTATTTTTCACCCTGCAGTTCAGATGGAGAAAATGGAACTGATGAAAAAAGAAAGACTGGAAAATCACCCACTGTGTTGCTGCAGACCCCTTCCAGTGAAATGGAGTATTTTGATGACCGGAAAAAAGTTGATGTTGCTAGGTAATGTCAGGAAATACTGTCAGTTTTCTTCTGGTAAGATAATTAGAATGGGTGCAACCCGCTTCAAAAGCTAGACTGAGTAGCAATATTTATCGGATATCCTAGCTGAGGGTTAGCTTGCACACTATGCAAGTGACTTGGAATCAAGGCACCTTCCTTGGTTGCTCTGTTACCCACTGCAAGCAGTCACAATAGAATTTAAACTTTGCGCTGGCTTAGTTTGCCTGTTCTAGGAAAAAGTATATTGCACTGTTTGGTGCCACTGCTTGTTACATTCCTGTCATAATCAATTTGACAGGCAGTCAAATTGAGCTGCAGTTTTAGTCCTGGCCTGTTTCCAGAACACTTTCATGCTGGAATATTGATTGTCCACAGTAAAACTGTGACATAAATTTTAATTTTGGACTCTGTGTTGTATATTGCATCAGATTTTTGTAATGTCCCCACAAAGACACTCATTCTTCTTTTGTTGGACAACTGGAATGCATTTTAAGTGCTTCTAAAAGAAGCTAAAATCCCACTTGGATGGCTTGAACACAACCTTTGCATCCCTTTCACTTTGTCAATTGAACAGTCAGTGAAAAAGTCAGTGGTCAGCCTGACACTGTAGTTTTGGTCACAAGGCAAAAATTTAAAAAAATCACTTAATTTCGTGAAGCATCTTTGAGGAAAAGGTATTTGAAGGAACACATTATCTTTTTTTTTTCCTGAATGTTGCAGTCTTACTTCTCATACTGTAATTGACTACTTTTAGTGAAGGCTAAGTATAAGATTTTTGTCAGGCTTACCATTTGTTTCAGTTTGACCTGTACTTTACATAAGCATACAAATACATGTACTCACATATTTTAGAGTTTTCTTCTATGAGGGACCTCCTGAGATATGCAGGCAGTTCCTCTGCTGTCTAAGTCAGTGCCTAAGTCAAATTGCTGTGCAATCTCTTTCCAGCTTTGTCTCCATAACACTCAGGGTTTCTCTTCCTCTCAGTCTTGTATGTACTGAAAACCCTGAACCTCTCAAGCTTAGGGAAGTAAAGAAGACTTGTGCAGGATATGGTGCGGTAATGGAAACTTTTGTAGCACCTTTATTTCCCTACTATATCTTCAGCACAACATGTTTTTCAGGTCATTCAGTATGAGTCATGTGATATGTTTTTCCCTTCTGCTGTTCAGTTTGCCTTTGAGGGCCTCTGAAAAAGAGCTACCTGATTTTTATAGTATGTTGCTATGCATTTATTCTGTGCCACATAGCTCTCAGAGAGAATGGTCTCCTCTTTCTGATTTATGAGACAGTTATCCCACCTCTCTGTTTATTTTTCTGAACAGTCCATGCCATTAATTCCTCTTGTATGAAACAGGCATCCCAGCCATCCGCAGAGAATTTGGTCTGTACTTGTTCTTTTCTAGAGCTGTTTGAGGTTTTGTTTGGTTTTCCAGTATAAATGGCCAGAGCTGTACAATTACAGCTGCCTCTACAACCGGCTCTCAGAATTCCATTTCATTCCTTGTAGGGTTGCTGGTTGTCTTAATGATTTCATTACACTACACTACACCATTCATAGCCATCCTCTGACTTGTGCACCTATTCTTCTCTGTCACACTTTTCAAATGAGCTCGCGTATTGTGTTACAAGTTCATAGCTTCCTGCACACTGGCTTCCACCTCAGCTACTAAGTTTTATCTTATTTTATCTTGCATTAGTAAGGAATGTGTTTGCTTAGTATTAGTATTTCACTTGTTGCCCAGAAACGAATGTGAAGCTAAGCACTGTGATAATTCATTAAGCTGTAAAAATGTTTTGAACTTTTTCTGCTTCTGTACCAGCTAGTCAGTTACTTACAATACGCCTTCTAAATTAGAAGAAGACCTTTGGCAGACTGCCATAGTCAGCAGATTGCCATAGTTTAAGAAAAGGATATACTCTTCTTTATCTCTGCATAATTCCTGATGAATTAGATAAGTTATCTAAAGGATTAATATGTTCCATAGAAAAGCACATCCTGTTGGTAACTTACCAAGACCAATGTGAGGCCAGGCTTACATCAAATGCTTTAAATCTTCAGGACCAAGAGCAGCACAGATAGTCCTGTTCTGACAATCAAGAGTGACTCCAAGACTGAAAGGAAAAAACGTGCCTCAAATCAGGTAAGGCAGAGACTCTACTTGTTTGCTTGCATATAGTAAGAGTAAACACATAACTACCATGAGAGGGCTTTTGTTTAGCAACGCTGTAGTCCATGGCTGTATAAGGACACAGGTTCCTTTTTCATCAGTGTGTTAGAGTCTGGGTAAAGCGCAATATAGAGTTAATAGCTTCATAGAAAAAAATGAGGATTTCTTGTAGAACAAGTGGGCAAAATGGGAAGGTGTGGGGAGAACAGGAAGTGGAGCAGCTCACTTGACAGTTGTCAGACTGTCTATTAAAGTGTGTGTGTTTTGGGTGTGGGGCTTTTTGTTTTTCAGCTGAAGGCAAACGCACACTTTCATAAGCTGTTTCTAGATGTTCCTATTGATGAGCCACTGAAACAAAGTAAGTATTAATCCCTGTGTTGTTGTTGGCTGTGGATCCCAGATAATGTTATTACCCAACAAATGTGGTGATGTACAAGAGAAACTACCTAAATTTTAAAAACCTTTAACTCCAGTTGCTTAGAGCTACTGGGCCTTGATCCACCTGCAATGGGCATCTTGTTGTAATCTTGGAAAACTTAAATCTCTTCATGTCTGGTGTATTTGGAAGTTGTAGCCCACTTTGCCATTCCTGGAGAGTAGCCTAATGCAATATTTTTTGCTACTGAATCTTCCTTGCTAAAGGCACTACTTGAGTCAGCATTAGTCAAGTGATTAGCTTGAGCTTTCGCTGTTGATGATGTTTGAATATTTAAAAACACTAATGGGGAAAGGAATATTTAAACGTTTAAGTATTTTACTATTGTCTGTGGTACTTACAACAAGGGAGTTCTACACAGACATGTATAGCAAATGTTTCTTGAAAGGAATACAGGGAAGGTGGTTCATGAGTGAGAAGTGGTTTGCTCAATGTCTGTGAAGTAAAAACATTATTATTTTACATGCGTTATACGTCTATTGGACATCTAGTTTAGACAACGGTTATAGAGCTGGAAGTTTAAATATAAAACCTCTCAGTAAACTCTTTACATTTAAGTAATAACAGTTACCTAGAAGTTAATAAAAAGTTTATAGGAAGCTAGGTATTCTCTCAGAAAAGATTTTTGACCTTTGGAGGCCAGTTGCATGTTACTATTAATTTTATTCATTTCAGTTGTCATCCTTCAAATATTTTGAGTCTAAACTTAGGCCCGTGACATCTTCTGAGCTTGTCAGTATTAGTTAAACTTACTGAAAATTTCAAGGTTTTCCAATGTTAATCAAAAGGTATAACCTGAAAAATATCATGGCTTTTGGAAAAAAAAAAAAACTAAGTAGCCAAATTGGCTTGGCTTGGAATTACATTAAAGACTATAGAATATCTGTTTGTTTCAGGCTTTACCTGTGCTCTGCAGAAAGAAATTCTGTACCAAGGAAAGTTATTCCTTTCTGAAAACTGGATTTGCTTCCATTCCAAGGTTTTCGGTAAAGACACTAAGGTTGGTAAAATCTTTATCTACAGAACAGTACAATTTGTTTGTTACCGGAAGTTCAGATTATTGTGCACGACTAGAATGCTAATACTTCTAAGTTTTATCAAATACAATCACTCTTCATAAGTAATGTTCAAAATTCATTCTAGAACTGAGCACTATTATCTTTATTAGAAATTTAATCTCATGCTTAAGGACTTTGTCTCTGAAAGAAGCAGATCTGACAATCAGCAGTGAGGGCATTGTCAAACCCATGTAGCACAAACTGCAAAAATGTTTCTCTTGGAGTAAGTACTTAAAAGAGGAGGCAGAGGAGCAGGAGGAATGAAGGCTGAAAAGTATTAAGGACTCCAAGACTATAGTTGGGGAACTGGAGGGAAGGATCAAGAATATTAAGGCAGTTAAAGAGGAATAACTAAAACTGGCTTCTGCCTTGAGTAGCAAAGCTCTCTGAAGGATTCTTCCAGCAGTCCCATTTTGCATAAACGGAGAACAGGATAAGAAAAACAAGTTGACAAGGTTTTTACTTGTGAACCTAGTATGCAGATCAGAAATGAGATGTGAACTGTTGGGAAGATCATGAATGAGTCTTTTTCGGTGATCCACCTAAAGCTTAGTACCGCTGTGGTGAATGATACGCATACAGAAAAAACAAAGACTTAGCAAAAAGATTTGGATCTGTGGATTTGGAGCTTTTGGAGTGCATTTTGCTTACATAAACTCTGCTTTGTTTTTGACTTGTTTTAGGGAAACAGATTGATTTGCTTCAAGGATTTTTTTGGCTTCTTTGTTTCAGATACATCCTTGAACAAAGTTCCTGGTTAGATCCAATGAATTGGATGCTGAAATCAGATTATGGGTTGAGATGATATCATTTCTCTGTGGTCAACTATTTTGATGGAATACCATCTGTTTTTAAAGGGCTTTTTATAAGGTGTAATTGGTTTAAAGAATGATTAGAATTATTAACAGCATGTTGTCCATAGCAACCTTATGGGTTATTGTGTTTCACCACTTGGCCCAGGATTGTTGGTGATTTCTAGTTAATGGATTCTGTTAGTCATAGACAGTACATTAAAGTGGATGGTGTATATGTTGGTGAAAGCTATGTGACACACAGGAAAAAACCAGCTAGCTGAATACTGGCATTCAATATTAGTAACAGCAATCTTGGCAATTATTAAAATTGAAGCTGCTGTACTAGCAATCTTCCATTCACCATGAATAAATGTAACTACTTCAGACTGAGGAACAGCTTTCTAATGCCAACTAGGCTAAATGTATACCAGAATATGGTTGTCTCAGTTTGAAAGACAGG
>VXBT01012525.1:0-19256 GCA_013400235.1 Oriolus oriolus
GTTTTTCTTCTTCCCCCTCTCTCGCTCGCTTTCCCTCGCTTGCTCTCTCTGCCCGCCATCTTTTGAAGGGGAAAATTAGGGGCGAGGAAAAGGAGGGCTGCAGGCGCTCTTGAAAACAAGGAAAAAAGAAAGAAAAAAAGAGGGAGGGAAGAGAGAGAGAAAAAAAAATATTTAAAAAGATAGTGCGGAGGAAGGGGGGGGGACTAGGCAGCCTCCAGCCCCCGGTGCCGGCCGTGCGCGGGTCCCCGGCTCCGCGTTTGTCGCGGCCGCGCTCGGGTGCGGAGCGGGGCGCGGAGCCCGGCGGCGGCCCCAGCCCTGGGCCAGCGCCCGCCTGCTCCGGCCATTTCCCCGGCCCCGCCGCTGGCTTGGGAGCTGGAAAAAGGTCTGAGCAGGCAGCGGATGATGGGCTGGAAAGTGCGCGTTTCGCGTGTTGTCCGTGTCCGCATGCATTTATTTGTGTATGTGTGTGTGTACCCAGCTGCTCCGTTCGTGTAAATATCCGGTGTTTACCAAACTTTTGCAAATAAATGGAAACCCAAGGGTTCGCTGCCTAAACTTGATATGCTTTCTAGGTGTAAAAAGAAACGCAGATCGCAGATTTATATATAGAAGTGTCACGCTATAAATAATGCTACCGATAATAAAATGTAAGACTTCAAAACTAAGCCGTCCTTCTCCTCCGTTTATACTTCTTGTTTGGGTTTGGCACCTCCCTGGGCGCTGGGGATAGAGCATTATTTGTAGCCTGCTTGGTTTCACTTTCAAACAAAGCTGTAGTGTTCAGGTCGCGGTTCTGTGTGAGCCTTTACATGGCTGGGTCTTGCAGGGTGTTAATTCAGAACGTGTTTTTCTCCAGAACTGACTTCTGACAACGTGGAGAATGTGTTCTATAAGGTTTGGGATAAATGTTCTGTGACAGTCCCAGAGTGTGGATGTTCCTTTCTGCTGATTTCTTCAGGAGTCCAAAGTTACTAAAATAAACTTGTTTGGATGAGCAACTACGATGGCTTCACTAATATTTTAAACTTTTATGTGTAGGTTTTGGGGTTGGTTTGTTTTTTTTTTTGTTGGTTTTTTTTTTACATCTTAAGTTCCCTGACACTGGTAAATAATAGCAGGTTAGGAGTTGACGTAATTAGCAAAGCACACCTGCTGTTCCTTGCTGGGAATAGAGAAGCACGTTTTTAATATGCTTGTTAATATTTTTAACGTGTACAGTGTACGTGAGTGTGCTGAGGGGGGTGTGTCTACATAAAACTGGAAGTTTTAGTTTTAAAGCTGAAACTGTTGTCTTTAATTCACACGGTGCTAAGCCAAGGTATTAGAGGGGACTTGGTGACTACCATATGTGCTGCAGGATCTGGGTGACAAGTGAAGGATAAATATGCATCGATCAAAACAAACAAGAAGTCCCCAAAGCAGTTTGGTTGCTTTACAAGCAGAAAAAACCATGATCTGTATTGCTTACAACTCCCCAGCTGCTTGAGTGTTGTGTGAATGCAGGTCCTGCCTCCTGATCTCCAGATCCCAGCACTGGCAGGCTGCTGGGTGTCTCATTTTTTTAGCACAGAAGTTTGGGGAGTTTTTAATAATACCCTGGGAGGCTCCTGCTGAAACAGAGTAACTCCAGACCTCAAAGCCTTCCTTTTTGGAAAGAATAAATGCTAAGATTGTGTATTTCTTTCTCTTTAGTCTGTACTGGATAAAAATACTCACTCACTCTCATTTAGTGTTTTGAGACAATGTTTAATGAAGGGGTTGGGCAGGGGGTAACAGTCTTATACAATGTTCTGCATTAGCTTGATTGCAATATTGTCTCTTCAGTGCTGAGACAGTAGCTATTCCAGTGAAAGGCTTTTTAGTTGTAGTGACCTGTGCATGCAGAGTTTAAATTGAGAAAGAATGCACGTGCAATGTGAAGTGTCTGAGGGTTGTTTTCAAAACTGACTCTAGAGTGTTACTTCTGTTATCTTCAAATAAAAGCCAGGCTTCTGGAAATAAAACTGGTGTCATTTAAGCACCAAAGTGCTTACAAAAACTTTAGTTCTTGTCATTTAAAAAGTATTTAGAGGAAAAGTGTGTTGAAGTCTGATGTTCCAGCTCAGCAAGCGTGCTGGGCAACCTTGTCCTTGCACTATCTGTCTTTAAAGAAGGCTGATTTTGTTATTAGTCAGTGTCTGCAAATGCAAGTGTTTCTGTGGGCTTTGTAGCTGGTTGTTTCTTTGCACTGCTGGGTACAATGACTTAAATCACAGCTTTTAATAATCTTGCAAGAGGCCTCTTTGCTGAGTTAAGAACTGTGTGTTTAAAACGCATCTCTTAAAACGGAGCGAGCCTAATGGGGGTTTTTGGTATCCTCAAACCTCACTTGCAGGCCAGGGGTCCAGCCTGCCTGACCCCGAGGGTCTCTCCCTGTGAGGCTGAAGGCAGTGCACACACACAGAGCAGTTTGCCCTGGGGAAAGCTGGGGCTTCCCAGAGTTTTCCCAGGCATGTCTTTTACTTGATGCAAGTTCTGAACGATGCTGTTTAATATTTACCTTTTCACTTCGAGGGGAGGCACTTGTGCAGTGGGGTGTGGGTTTCCAGCCAAGCCCCGCTGCACTCCTAGAATCTCACTCCTCCTCCCGGGAGTAATCTGGGAGCCTGATCGCTCTTGTTGACAGCACAAACAACTCGGGAGTCAAATCCCTCTCCTCGGCAGCAGCTGAGTGATGTACTGAGGTCTCATATTTCAAAGGCTTAATTACTTTTACAAAATATATTACTCTGTCTCCTTTGGTAAGCTATCAGGTGCTTTCAGCACAGGCAGAACTACACTTTGCTAAATAAATGAACAAAGAGTGTTTTGCATCTCAGCGTTGTTGATTGTTTCTCTTTAATCCTGGTTGCTCCTTCTTTGCTAATTTGCAAAATTCATTAATCCGCAGTGGGTTTCCCAACCATTACCATGAGCCATATGTTTTGTTCTGTTGGATGTGGTGTTGGTTTTTTTGGGTTTTGTTTTGTTTCATTTCAATTTGCCACATTACTCTTCGGTAATAGCGCAGAACACTGTTGTAAGCAGCAGAGTTCTGGGAGCTGGGAGGGAGCCTCTGTGTGCTGTCAGGACATTTTGGAAGGATCTGTGCATCTCGAGCTTTTCATTCCATGTGATCTTACTGTGACATCGAGGTTGTTTTATCAGTCATTAGTGCTTATTGAACAACTTTGTGGGGCAGCCTAACTCCTTAACCCACTTGTTGCTAAAGCCAGTGTTGGAAGGATGTAAATTCTTCTGGAGAGCAGTGCAGAAATTCTATGTGCTGTGCTGTTTTCTAGTAGTCCTTTTCCCGTTCTTGATAAGGTACTGACTGAAGAAACTACTCACCTCTGTTTTGGGTTTCTTATGCACCTTTCCAGGCCTTGGTCTCTTTTCAGCAGATGTTATCATATTTGGAAGTATTTCAGCAGCATGAGTAACTTGGTCAGAGGAGGTTTTTTCTTCTTTCCTGGGAGCAGGGCTTTCTCCTCTCCACCAGCATTACAACAGGTGTAGCAAAGATGATCTGAGGTGAAATTTCTGTGCTTGAGGGACCAATCTGGAACAAATTTCCCTGTCTGCACTGATCCCATTTATTGTCAAACTTTGAGATTTAGACTCAGTCGTGATTGACACTGGTCTGCTTTGGGAATGATCCTGTTTGCTCCTGTCTTCTCTTTAAAGAGAGAGAGGCAGGGACAGGAAAGGATTGTTATTCCACTCTTGAAGTTTACACTGGGAGAACTTTCCTGACACAGCTGCACTGACATCCACGCAGAGCCTGCACTGACCCAGATGTACAGACAGAGATGTTCTGCATTGCAACTGACTCTCCTGTTCTAACCAAACCCTACTTGTATTGAGGAAAATGCACATTTTTCCTTCTGGTACTTTGCCTTTTCAACTGCTCAGCTTATCCTTGCGTAACATCACAGAGGGTGCCTGGTTGGGGATCTCCCTTTCTCAAAACCCATCAATATGGCAATGCTGAGATAAATCTGTTTTCTAAAACTGTCCTGGTCCATTGGTTTGGCTATAAGCAAGTGCAGAGTTTGCAGTCCGGAGCTTTTTGCTGGGAGGGGCTGTAGGATGTAGCTGCCTTTTTGCTTACCAAGGCTGGTTTAGGAACCGTGTTGTGCTGTGAGCTGTAGGGAAAGTGATAATCTGAGCACGTGTGTGTGTAAGAACTGTCTGAGTTTAGTGGGGAATGCTGTTCCTTCCCGGAAAGCATTGCTTTTTGCTGTTCCTTCCTGGAAAGCAGGAGCTTTCTGCAGCTTTTCTGTTGCTGCTACAGTTCTGTTCAGGGTCTGTGAAATAATGTTGAAATGCAGCTCTCCAATGAAGACAGAGGGAATGTTCCCCCGAGTTTCCCCTGGAGTAAGCGCTTCCCTGAGTGGGAGTGTTACAGATCAGCCGATGTGCTGAAAGTATATTCCTTTCCTGGGCAGGGACAAGCCACATGGGAATCAGTTGGGATACTGGTGTCCACGCTGTCATGGTCGTATTTCCTTTGACTTGAACTTCATCCATATGCAGGAGCTCTGAGCAGCTTAGGGCTTGTGTGCTCTAAGCTGTGGGTGCTCTCAGCAGGAGCTGTGCTGGGGAGGCTGAGCTCCTCCTGACAGGAGCCTGTCCATCTGCCCTCAGCACTGCTCCCTGGGTGTCTGAGGCAGCAGGGAGTACCGTCCCCCCTTCTCCTGAATCAGCAGCCTCTTCTCCCTGCATAGGGAGGGGTGACAGGCTTTAAGATCCAAATTTTTTCCCTTTCTCGCAGACCGTTTGGGGATTTAATTCAAACGCACAAACACAGAGAGTGGAAACTGCTTGGATGCTCTCTGAGGGAGTGACAGCAGCTTAATTATCCCAGTTTATTCACACCTCAGCTGACCTGGAACTTCCTTGCATAGCTGAGCAAGTTTGTGGATCTACCCAACCTTAGCAAAATCACTTTTCATCGGAAGTAGTAGAGCCCATAGAGCCTTTTGTACTTGTGTGGCTGTGTTTGCTTTAAGTTAACACACGGAGTTATTCTGGGACAATGTGCTTGTTCAAACACAGGGCACTTCAATTGGTTTGGAAACAGATAGAGCCAAGCTGGTGGGAGTGTGTGCAGGGGATGAGTGGTGGTCTTAAATGGGAGGGTGACTGGTGTGACAAGTGACTGCTCTGCCTGCAAAGCTGCAATAATTCCCTTGGTGTGTGGGGGCTCTTACTCTGCCCCATTAGCAGATCTAAAGTTACTGTGGCTCAGCTAACAAGCAGTATATTTATGTCATGGTAATTCAATCCCTTTCATTTCATCCTTCATCCCCTTAAACTGCCTTGATTGTCATGTATTGATTTTGGGGGGACTTTGCATGGGAAAGGTGCAGTGCTGTAGTTGTAAACCCAGATCATGATTTAAACCAGTGGCGGCTCATCCATTTTTACTACACTTGTAATGCTTTTTGTCCTGAAATGAGTCTGTTCTTTTTCAAAATAGTAACTTTAATCATTTAAATACACAAAAAGAAATTTAAAAGTGAAGTAGGAGAAAGTGTTGGAGCACAAGAAGTGTGCAAGGGAGGTTGCTGATGAAGATATTTTCTCTAATGAATCACTTTGGTTCCGCTCTGTACAGTGAAATGCTTCAAACAAGTTAACAGATGGATCTGGGTCTGTTTATTAGAAGTCGGTCGATGTTTGCATGGAGCTGCCCCTAAGGAGAACATCTGTAGCACTTGTAAATCATATTAATAATGCTGATATATGGCCTTGCAGAACTGGTGGTGTAAGGGAGAATTGCAGTGTAGGTTATTAGCTACACAGAGCAGGAAACAGCCCTTTAAAGAGGTAATACAGAGGAATTAAGTGCTATTTGCAAGGAGTCTGTATTTTATACTTTGCTCAGAGTACTTTCTGTACTTAGTTTCATTAAGAGGAGGTAATCTTCCTGTTCATGTAGCCTGTTAAACTCAGCTGGAAGTGGAATTTGACTGTATCTAACCTCCCCTCCCTAACAGGTGTCACTAAGGACCTTTTGGGTGTTGTGGTTTATCTTTTAGAAATGTGTTTAAAGAGTGCTGCAGTGTGGGCAAAGGGATAAAGCAGATGGCAGTTTTAGCTTGGCACTTTCTTCCAATGACAAGGAGTGTTGTACTTAGTAAAGAAGTTGTTTCCAGAAACCCCAGTGTTGGTATTTGAATGTCCTGTAAATACAGCTTTCTTTGTGCTCTTGCTTTTTTTTCTTCCTTTAAAATTTGGGGCAACCATAACACTGAGAAGGAGCTAATCTATAAATTTGTGGGAAAAGGCTAATGACTTCAATTGCAGATGGCAGTGGAAGTATTGATATCCCCATTTTCCAAGTGGGGGATAACAAGCCTGCAGCCTGGGGTGTCAGAGCTGTCAGCAGGCTGGTTTGTAGCGGGGGTTTTTGTAATTCTGTGCAGGTACAGCAGATGCTCGGAGATGCTCTACCCAGCAGGGAAGTAGTTGAGCTCTTGTGGCTTTTTCTTTTCCTTTTTTTTTAGCCTTTTATTCAAAAAGCTTTGTGTCCAATAATCTCTCTTTTTGGAAATCAAAGTGCAGAAAAAGAAACAATCATGACAAAACCTGTTGTGGAAAGGCTCTGTGTCATTTATTCACTGTGTGCTGAATCAAATGGAGTGAGTTTGAGGCTTTTCCTTGTGCTGTACGAGTACATGGAGCACCGTACGCTGATTAAAAAGGGGAAGGGCTGATTTTTCAGGACACAAATGTTTAACTGTGCAGATCACATCCTTTAAAAAGCAGAAAATGAGGGTGTAGATGTACAATAATCCCATTAGGAGTTCTGGACCCTGTGTGGGTGCTGCCACGTTCTGCTTTACTGGGTGTACCTAAATGCTGCTGCTGTGCATGTATTAGCTGAGACTTGGGACAGGGCCAGAGTGTGTGGGTTTTTTTTTGTTTTGTTTTGTTTTATTTCAGTTAGTTTGGTTGGTTTTTAATAATTTAACTGAAATATGGTGTGTTGACCTGAAATTGGCAAAACTGTTTGCTGGAGTCACAGGATGAATCATCAGGAGTGTTACTGTTGGAGAAGTTATGCTTTGGAGAAGGGAGGCTGTAAAGGAATAGGGGAAACAAGGGGAGTTAGGAGACAGAGCCTTGAAGGAGATGGGTTATGGTGCTTTAGGCTGTAGTTCAGAAAAGCAGACTGGGTGTGATCCAATCCAGCATTTAACAGCAGCTGGTGGTCAATCACATTTTCAAACTGCATGAAATAGGGAGCTTTCACTTCTGTCTCCTCACTCTATTCATCCCTCCTTTCTTTTCCTGACTTTCTCTCTGTTTTGCTTTCTCCCAGAGGGTGTAGGTTAGCAGCCTGTTTCCTCATGCAGTTTATCTGCTCAGAAGTATTTATATCTGTTTCTATCCACCAATTTTGTTTCCTGAAGGAATACAGGCAGAGCCAGCCCCAGGCTGACTTCTGCTGAAGCCACTGAGTATCAGGTTAAGACTGTTCAGCATTATCATCCAGTACTGAAATGATTAACAGCCTCAGCCTGCTGCTTGTCACTGAGGTGGTGTGTCCAGGATGGACCTGTTGCTCCTGCACTTTTAGCTGGGTGGTTTCTTCTTAACAGCTCTCAGCAAATGAGATTTTTGTCTTTGCTCCGTGTGCTGTGGCAGCTCCATTTTCTGATGGCTGGGCAAGCAGGAATTCAGAGATTCCCTGCCACTGAGATCTGTTACAAGCAAGTCCAGGCTGAAGGAACATCAGCGTGTCACACAGTTTGTGTTCCACTTTCAGAGCAGTTGGTGATGCTGATGTGAAGGATGCTTAGAAAGGGTGAAGCTCACTGTGGTTCAAACTCAAGTGAGGAAATGGATTTGTAGATCTGGTTGTTCTTGAAGTATGGATTTGAATGCAAAACCAGGGGTGAGTAGAGGTGGAACGGTGGATTCTGTCCCTCTGTGAGGTTCACCCCGGTGGTAATTCCAGAAACACAGACAGGTGGAATAACGAAGAAGGCATCCAGCAGACAGCATTTGTGCCAGTTCTGCATTTGCAGAATTGCCCAGTCTGTGGAAATTGTGACCAAGTCTGTGGAGTCTTTTGCTGTGTCCATCAGCAATGCTTGAATTTGGGATCACCAAACTTTTCTTCCCCTTCTTGGCCAATTTTCATATAAACATGGAGATTTCTCTGCTTGATTAGGTTGCAATTTCTTCTTGTGCTGTTCTAGGAAGTGTGCTGGCAGAGAACAGGCTCTCCATGCTCCTGCACCCCTTGCCCTTGTGCAGTGGGATTTCTCTGGCCAGGATCCTGTTTTGCAGCACTGCTGTAGGGAGAGGATGCTTCTCCAGGGCTGGGTGGCACCGACTCCCTCAGCTCTCTGTTATTGTAACTGAGACAGGGGCAGCACCCACACACCTGATCAGTCTGACAAGAGTCTCCAGCCCCAGATATGCAGCACTGAACCTCCTTTGTCATTTTACCTCTCTCTAACAGACAGCTGGGGAAGGAATTGACTCAGGTAGAGAAACCACAAAGTGTGGAGAGCTTGAGTTTGTTCCTGTCTGCACTTAAATCTTCCTTAGAAAGAGGTTTATCTTGATTGACCAATTAGTTGTACCTTGCAGGTGATAAGTCTGCAAAACCCTCTGTGGTGAGGTGCTGAGCCACAGAGACCTTGCAGCTTAGTGAGAGGGGAAAGCTGCTGAGCACTTTGCAGGATCAGGCTTGAAGTGGTTCCTGAATCCCAGAGGGCTGGGCTGCTGGCTGTGTTGTGGTTTGCACTGTACTTCCAGAGTGCCCTCAGCCACGTTCCTGCCTCCCCGAGCTCTCCTGCCCCCCCATCCCGCTCCTGACATGTTGAGAGCGTGGATGGTATGTGGCCATGTGCCAGCACCTTCCCAGCACTTCCTTTTTGCCTGATGTCCCAGGCTGCAGGGCTGCGACTGCACAGGGGCTTTTGGGGGGCTGCAGCCACCCCTACAAATGCTAGAAGTTGCCAAATAAGCGTGCAGTGCACTGGATAAGAGAAACTCTGCGCTGAAGCAGGATCCTTTGCCTGTAAATTTTGGCTGTCTGGTTTCTCCCTGGCTCTGCCCTCCATTAGGTGTTGTGGGTTCAGCCCTGTGGGTCACACAAGGTAATTCCACTGCATCTCCACCTTTCCCCTCTGGGGAAAAATGGCACGAGCAGAGTCTGCCCAGGCATGTGGTTACCCCAAACACTTCACTTGCTATGCCAAATCTCTCTTATGTAAAAGCCCAACACTTTTTTTCCCCCATTGCCATAAAGGTGTAATTTGCGTATCTTGTGAGAGGCACAACCACCAGCAATTTCCTGTAAAGCACCTACCCATTCCCATCCTGTTGATTTGGATGTGCAAGCCACCAGCTGCTCCAAGAACTCTGGAACCTGTTCATAGATCTTATTTATTACAGCTAAGCATTTGTTAACTTTTTCATGATAGGCCACCCAGTTAATTTGCTGAAGTACCTCCTGGCTGATTTTTTGCAAGTGCAGTTCAGCTTATCTCAGTCCAGACCTTACTGCAGAGTCAGGTCTCAAAGCTGGCTGAGCTCCTTCAGTCAGGAATCCAACACAGAGTAAAATCTGTAACCACTCACTTTTCCTTCCTCCTGTAACCTTTTTAACAAAACTGTAACTCAGGAGATTGTACAAAACTGACATAGTCTGAGTTCAAATCTGCCTCCATGTTTTCAGGGGACCACAAAAAGCAGGGCTGGAAGAGATGTCCAGAGTCATTCTGTCATTCTGTCCTTCCCAATACAAAGAAAGGTCAGCCATGCCTAATTCATTACTGAGACCGGTCTCTTAAAACTGTTCTCAAAACCAAATTCAAAACTGTGAAAATGAACTTGAGTTGGCGAGAAACACCACTCCCTGCACTTGAAACTGCAGCCTTTAGAAAGCAGTTGAGCCCCATCGGATGTGTGTGTGACATGCAGCTAAATTCCTGCTCAGACTTGATCAGAAGGTGCTTCCTGTGCCATTAGTGACTTGGGGGAGAGAAATACTCTGGCCTCCCATTATCAGAAAGTCCATCACTTTATTTGAGGTGCCTAACAGTGTTTGTAAGTCTCCAGTGCTTTTATTAAAGTGACTTTCAGGTACCCCTGGGTTTCAAGTCAATTTGTCAGAGATCTTACAGCAGTGTGATTTGTAGGGAGTACTGAGCAGGCGTCAAAACTGAAGACCCTTGAAATTACCAGTTACTCCTGGCTGATTCCTACCTACTGGTTAGGAACCCACGGGCTCCTTACTGAGGAAACACCTGCTCTTATAATAGCCAAGGAGAGACCAAGAGTGGGAAAGCCATCTGCATAATCTGATGAGCATTAAACCAACCAAGTCAAAAGCCAAGGAACTGACTTAATCTGCTGTGATCTTCTCCCCTCCCTCATGTAGAGGTGAGCTCAGGACACAGTTGCATCTCCCCAGTCTCAAGATGTTATTAGGGCGGTGCTCAAAATAATATGCATGAAAAGCAAATCTGTGATGTGTGGAATTAATGATTTGGGAGACAGCAAGGATGGCTGAATGGACTTTCAGGGTGCTGCAGTGTGCCACGGGGGCACTGCAAGCCACATTCCCAGCTCCTGCAGTGAACCCAAGTGTAAATGCTTCATCCCAGTGTCTTGAGGGGGTGGCATATTGTGTGTAGTGTGTCTGTCTGCCAGGCCAGGGTTGGCTGATAAAGCAGCTCCTCTGTCCTCAAGCCTTGCTCTCAAATTGCACATCCCTTGAGTTTGAAGACAGCATTCCTGCTGACATGTTAGTAGGTACTGAAAGCTGCCTGAAGCCCAGTTCCTGTGTGGGGCTGTGAAGGGAAAGGAAGGAAAAGGAAGAAGAAAAGGACATCCACCTGGTTTGTTTCCTTCTGAGGAGACTGGAGGAGTGCTGGTGTAGCCCTTACTTTCCACAGCCATGGAATGAAATGGGCACAACCCTCATTAATAACTTGATCTGACTTGGAGATTGTACTGAGGTTTAGTAGTAGTGCTAAACCTCTCCTGCAGAGTCTGGGCAAGATGACCAAGGCTGGGCTCCTCTGACATGGGCAGTAGCACACGGTGGCAAATCTGACCAAAGTTCCAACTGTTGGGAAAAAGGAGACTGAGAATCTGCTTTGGAGGCTGCAAGGAGCCAGTGTGAGGAAGCAATGCTTGGAGCAGCAGCTTGGAGGACACTGCTCTGACTGCCCTGCTGTCAAATTTTGGGTCTGGCTGCTGACTGGGTGGCTCTGGGCAAGTCACTGTGGTGTAAAGCGCGAGTTGTGAGCAGCAGCCCGTTGAGGAAGGAACAGGGTCTTTGTGTGTGCAGAGTAGGAAGTACCAAGGGACCTTGGTCTGTGCTCAGCCTCTGTGTGCTACTGTAATGTAAATAATAATGTGCAGATAACAACGAGGTCAAGCAACATCTCTCAGGCTTGATAATTTTCCCTGATGGGAAGATTTATGTGGCTGTTTGGCTGGGCTGGAATTCTGCCAGATTTTGATCAGTGTCCAAGTAACCATGCAGAAACACTATACCGAGGAGGGGTGGAAAAACCAAGGAGTTGTTGGGCTGCCAGGCTCACATAAAGCCTGCTGTAACTTTGCAATCAAAACAGACACCATCGGGTCCTTCACGGGAGCGAAGCATCCGTTAAATGTTGGGCACTGCCAAAGGAAGTGGCAGAGCCGTTGGCTGGAGCAGCGGGAGTGCTGGCACTCTGCACACTTCATGGGGCTTCGGAGCTGCTTTTAAAATAGTCCCCACCACTGCAGACATGTTATCCTGCTAGTGCAGGGAGTTATTTACATGCTCTCTCCATGCCAGCTGTTTCTCCCCTGCGAGAGACTCAGTGGAAGAAAAGTTTTTTAAAAAAGGATTCGTCCAACCTAGCTGGGTTTTTCGATGCCTGGTTTGCCGCACTGAGGTTGCAACTTAGCACAAAAGGGCTTAAACTCCAGAGAAGCAAGGTTTCTTTGAGGTTTTGGGTTTTGCTTTTAATTGCTGTCTCAGACTGAGTAAGAAGAAGCAGCAGCGTTCACTCTTCATGTATGACAGCACTTAAGGGTGTATTTTAAATTTGCAGTATCGAAACTACTTGTGCAGACAGAGAAATCAAGAACAGCTCCTGCTGCTTGAACATTATAGACCTAGGGAACAGGATAAGTAGTGATTTAAAAATTAAAATTTAAGAAGTTATTACTCCAGGGCTAAAAGAAGTCTCACCTTAGCCCCTCACTGGAAGGTGCACATGATGTCTGGTTTTGGCAGTCTTTGCTCCAGGCTTGTACAGTACTTTGAACAGTGATGTCCTGGGTAACTGTCCCTAATAGTTTAAATATTTATTGATACCAGTGCAGTTTCAGTAGGTGCTGGAGTGCTTAGACAGGAGCTGTGTAGTTCAGTCCTACCTGTAGTTATGGGACAGTTTGTAGAAGCTTGCTTGTTTTTTGTCTGTGGGTCTACTAAAGGGTGCTCTCGGATGATTTGTGTGGTAATTTGGGATGTCAGATGGTCAGGGCTCTCGCTTCCCTCACTTAATAAATGATGTCTCACATGGAGTCGATTTCTCAGGCATTAATTGATCTTTAATTCAAAGTCATTGCCTTTTGGACATTTTCAAAGCATTTTCACCCTCGTCTTCCAGATCTGTCGTAATCCTGCTTTTTACATTCTTAAAAATTATACCATTTTGAATCTTTAAAGGTAAAGGAATGGCTGTAGAAACAAATTTTTAGTTTTAAAGATTACAAAGTGATCCAGTATCAAAGCAGCTTCTCCAGCAAATGATGAGGGAGCTGCTGGACCGAGGGTTAAAGGTGCAGTGAGGCACAGGCACATTAAAGCTTTATTTATGGCAGGACAGTACTTCCAGTGCTGCCAGATAGTCCAGGTAGCTATTTCTGTCCCCTGCAGGATCCAGCAGCTCAATGCCAGTGCTGCTGGGAGGTTTGTAGCCACTTTGGGCTGTAAAAACCAGTGAGGTGGAGCATGGAAGTTAAAGAGGAGTGAGGAACTGACCAAGTTGGCTGTCATGGTTCTGCCCCTCCTTCTTTTGCTAATGTTCTTAATTAAAATCCTTTCTGAGTTGTGTCACTGATGACTGTTCCATCATTTATGTGGACTGTACAAGCCTTGTTTAAGCTCGAGGCTCAAAATGGCCCCGTGGAGAGGCAGTGCCTGTCCCAGAGAGTTTTCTCTGCTGGGTGTGGACAGAAAGGAGCTCCCACTATCTCCGTGGCACAAATGAGGAGCTGTTGGGTGAAGATACTGAAAGCCTTGGCTAAGATCAGGGAGAGAAAGTCTGAGAGAGGTAGGAGCTATGGATCTGTGGTTTGTTGAATTACAGTTCTGGGATTTAACACAAATTAATTAAAAATCTTTATCAAATTGGAGTTTGAGAGGTAGGACATCAGGAAACTAAAATGAAAAGAGAATCATATTTAGCCTCAGGTTATTTAAAGGGAAGACTTAAGTTACACTGCATAGTTTCAAAGTTGTGACCCAAATGCTCTCTAGCAGTAGGAATTGCTCTCTGTGGGTGTTTTATTTCCCCTCAATCCTTGCACTGGATTCAGTTTGTTAATCAAGAAAACAGCAAACTAAATGCTTCAGTGGTGGTCACGAGGGGCCTGCAGCCAGCGTTGCATACTCCGGGATGATGGATGTTGCTCAGAAACCTGAATCCATGTGGGGAGCTCCCCAGAAGGAGACCGAGTGAAACTTCCTAATTATCATTTTTTTGTTGTTTTTAATTCTTTGTCTATTTACCCCCCTCGATCTGAAGATTGAATTTTGCAGTATTTTGGCTGATGCTTTGACTTGATGGAACACCAGGGGAAAATGCTTCCCCAGTGTCTTCCAAATCTGAAATCCCAAGTAACATTCTAGTTTTGAAATTCCTTGTCCAGAGGTTGCCAGCATCCCTTTTGGCTGCTTGGTGATCACCCTGCCTGTCACCAGCAGCATGATCAGATGAGAGACCAGTCCTTTTTGAACTAAGCTGGGTTCCTGAGTTATCAAAGAACAGGGACCAGAAGCCTGATTCTGGATCTATACTTAAATCCATGGCACAAGAGAGTCCTACAGTCATTTTTCTAGATCCTTGGAATATAGTGGGTGTTGTGAACAAATGGTGGCAGCATCATAACTGGACTTGTCTGTTCCCTGCACAAATAATCACATGTATTCACACAGGGGTTTGGGTTAGGTTTTTAACAGTTCCCTCCCTCTCTGCTGCAGATCTGTTTGTTTGTACACAGCTATTTTGGTAAAATTTCCCCAAGTTAGGTATGTGTTTACTTTTTGCCTTCATCTAATCAGCAGCTCACAGGGTGAGTTGGTGTTATATATTTAGTCCAGATATTCAGTAGCGATGATTAGGGCTGCATGAAAGCAGAGGTTTTGGGGTTTTTCTTAGGATGTCTCCCTGCTTTTTCCTTGCTGTGTTGCTGCAGTTCTGTCCCTGCTCATTTTTCTCTGTTCAACCGAGAAGCATATGTCAGAGTATTTGTATGGCTTTCTAAACAAATTTGAAATAATTTGCCTCTGGAAAGTGATTGTGGTCTGTTTGCCATGAGAAGAGTAGCTGCAGTCCTGATGTGAGTTGAAATATCCAGTGTTTATGGAAGATGACATAGCAAAGCTGTTTACCATATGCTACACAAGGCACAGTGATACTGGGCTATTTTTACCTCTGCAGTTTGCAGGGGGAAACCAGAATACAATAATGCAGTTTATGTATTCTCCTCGATTTCAAATGTGCCTTTGAGAGAGAACATGACAGCACTCTCTGAGCCAGGTCGTGGGATATCAGTATAACACCAGTTATTATCTGAGCCTGGATCTCAAAACCGTGGTACAAAACTGGGGTCAAAACCAGTCAGGTGCATGCGGTAAGAGGCAGAATAAGACATTTATGAGATTCAAAGCTCAGATCACTTCAATTTAGGTTGTTCATGGCGACACCTTTCAGTCACAGCAGTTCACAGCATCCCCCTCTGCCCCTTCTTTCATTTCCCTGGATCGAGGTCCTCTGGCAGCTGTCGTCTGCTCTTCGTTATGGGATTTCAGACTACCCATTGCACCAGAGCAGAGCCTTGTGAGCTGACTCAGTGCCAGGCAGCATGGGTCTAGAGACAATGCAGTTCAGTTTACATGGAGCTGGAAGCTATGGATTTAGCAGCTTGCATCAGTGCATTCATGGGAGTCTGCATTACATCCTAACTGTATTCCCTGACCGTGTTCTTAGGTTGCCCCGAGTGTTTTCTTGACATGAAGATGCTCTCTGAGCCAGCTATAAAGCAAGAACTAGTCCCATGAAGTTTGCTCTCTCTCTGCAGGCTTTGAATTTGGGAATTGCTGTTCTGCTGTCTCTCAGGTCTTAAACTGTGCCCATCTCAAGATAAACTTTGTTACAGGAACAAAGTAAATGGGGTAAAGAGCCTGAGTTTAAATACTGTCCACAGAAGAAGTGTCTCAACCTGCCTGCTTCAAAAATCTATATTTACACCCTGTCCTCTCTCTCTCTCTAGTTTGCTCTAGGTTGTATGGTTGCACCCTGGAAATGGGATGTCAGTCCCATTCAGGGAGCATAAAGGAAGAGAGAAAATCTCCCCGTTGCTGCCGCAGTGACAGCGAGTGAGAGCCCGAGCAGGAAGATGTCGACGGTCACGTCAGCGATCCAGGCTCCTCAGGGCCCTGTGAATCCGCCGCCTCCGGAGGTGACTAATCCCAATAAACCTGGCCGGAAGACCAACCAGCTGCAATATATGCAAAATGTTGTGGTGAAGACCTTGTGGAAGCATCAGTTTGCTTGGCCTTTCTACCAGCCTGTTGATGCAATTAAACTGAATTTGCCGGTACGTATCTGTCATTTTCTGCTTCATGTGGTGTTCCTAGAAAGCTTTGTGTTGGTCAGATCAACTCTGGGACTGCTTAGAGTGGAAATATCGGTGCCTGAGATGGTGTCGGGCTCAGCTAGTGGCTTCATGTGCAGCAAGAGAGGCTTTGGTGCTCTAATCCAGAACAAGAAAATGACACTGCACAGCCCTGTGGCATCCCCAGACTAATCACAGCCTCTGCAGGTGCTCCAGACCAGCCCAGGGAGAAACTGGGTTAACAGGTGGAAACCTTTTAAAGGCCAAAATGCTCTTAAAATAAGAGACTGAAACTTTGAGCACAGTGTTAGCCAGCCCTGATAAACTTCTCTACGTGCCAGAGGCAGCCTTTTAAAAAGAAAGGCAGAAATGCTGATTCCCAGACTGGGGGTTGTGTGCTTTGGGGTCAGGTTCATAATAATGGTAAGACTAAAAAGATACAAATTAGAAAATAAATGAATACATATTTACATTTACAACTTCCACAAAATTTTGGGGGGTGGGGGGGGTGGGTTTAGGAGGAGGAATGAGGAGAAAGCAGGGATTAGAGGGAGATGTGAATCAGGAGATGTAACAGCTTTCCTGTTTTTCCAACAGGATTATCACAAAATAATAAAAAACCCCATGGACATGGGGACGATCAAGAAGCGCCTGGAACACAACTATTACTGGAGTGCCAGTGAATGTATGCAGGATTTCAACACCATGTTTACAAACTGTTACATTTATAACAAGGTAAAAAAGACCAGAAAAGGCTTTAGAAAAGACCCACCTACCCCTGT
This sequence comes from Oriolus oriolus, assembly GCA_013400235.1. Lineage (NCBI taxonomy): Eukaryota > Metazoa > Chordata > Aves > Passeriformes > Corvidae > Oriolus > Oriolus oriolus. The sequence goes on from VXBT01012525.1 coordinate 16,677, forward strand.
TACTGTGCAGGTTTTGAACAGGGCCGGCTCCAGGCTCTCCTTGCGAGGATTTGAAACGCCACTAATTGCAACCACGTTACTTGAAATGCACAAAGCTGTCTTTGTGCTGCCTCTTTCTTCCCCCAGACTAGTTACAATGACAAATATGCCTTTTAATTATAGGTAGATTTCTGTTCTGGGGTTATGCAGCAAGTTTTTACTCCTTTTATTTTCAATGAAGAGTTCTCTGGAATGAGCTGCATTTAATGCAGTGCTCTGCAGGTGTTTGGAGGTGCTTTAGTGCCGTGTGTTAGACTGTCTGGCACTAGATAGTATCTCTTAGCAGCAGAAAGGAGTTCAGGAATCATAATTCCATTCTTTGTCTCCATAAATATGTTCCTATTTACACACATTTAGATTGCTTCTTATTATTATAATTATTTTGGAGTTGGCTTCTTTGCTGTTTTGTTAGGTTGTTAAAATTCTTTGTATTATGTTTTCTCCAGTTGTTTGTCATCGTTGACCCAGACTGGAGAACAGCTGAAACAAACAAATTAATTAGTTTGAGCCACAGAGTGTGTGTTTAGACTCTTCCCTTGGACCTGCTGGCAAGCAGGGAAGGACAGCTCATCCGTTCCAGTTTGCTGCTTCCACACTGCTGCACAGGGTGCTGGTTTATCAGGCTGCTACTGAAGTCCTGATAATTCTCTGGATGCAGCACACTTAGGGGCTGTAATTATTGCATGCTAGAGCAGAATAGAAGAGCAGGAGAGTGGCAAGCAAGGAGGGAGAAGAGCTAATCTGTGTATTGTCAGAGTTTGAATACCATAATTTATCTGAAGGGCATCAGTGTTTTCTAAGCCTGATCTTCAACCTCGCTGCTTCAGATATGTGAACGATACAACAAAGGCTCATATTCTTCTTTGTGCAGCCCACAGACGACATTGTGCTCATGGCCCAAGCCCTGGAGAAGATATTTCTGCAGAAGGTTGCCCAGATGCCTCAGGAGGAGGTGGAATTGCTACCCCCAGTTCCTAAAGGCAAAGGTCGCAAGCCCTCAGCGGGCACACAGAGCGCAGGTACGGACCCCATCCAGGGGCAGGCAATGCTGGGAGCTGTTCCCGGGGCCTGACCCACCTTCCAAGCTGCTGGACTTTGCAAATGGTGCAGAGGCTGTGAAGGGAGAGTGTGGTCTCACAGTTAAAGCAGTGAGGAGGAAGGTGTGAGGTGTCTGGGTGATGTTCACTCAGTGTTTCAGGGCTCGTCTGTCTCATGGCCACTCTGCATTTGCCACACAAATCTTGCCATCTGTGACTTGCCCGTCCATGCAGCACTTCAGAGAGGGAGGGCAGTGCTGTTGCTTCTCTATGCAAAGAAGAAACCAAAGCAAGGGAAGACAAGGTAGTCAGAAATGCCAGTCTGCTGCCAGTGCCAGATTATGGCATGGAAAGTCTTTACAGGTTTGGATTTATACAGCTCACCCTGGGTCCTGGCAGGAATCTGACACAGCAGAGACTTGGACTCAAATTTTGCTAATCCCATAAACCCTGTATATTTTTCTTTTGCACACATGGTTACAACATCATAGAATTAAAGGATTTATTAAGCCATTGCAAAAGGCTATGTAGACCATTGCATATCAGTGGAAACTAAGTTTAGTTCAGCTTACCTAGAACTGATTTTAAATGGATTTAGGACTAAAATGTCCAAGCATGCTAAAACAATTCATAAAGGAGCTTGTGTGGGCTGAGTTAAATGATTGCAGGGTTGATTTTCTTTCTCTAAACAAGGTCTAATTGTTGCTCTGCAAAAAGTCAATTGTTCCTCTGTTTTCCCACATTTCAGGTGCTAAATGGAGCTATAACTCTATCCAAGCTCAGAGAAATTAATGATGATGTATCTTTTCAACATCCTTTGATAAAACATAGAAGGAGGATTGCTGCTCTGGTTATTAGGTATTTAATGTTACACCACGGGCAGGTTTTTAGCAGTGCAGGTGTAGCATCAGAGACATTGAGGCCGTCAGGAGACTTAAGCTCTACTGAGAATCACAGAATCATAAAATACAGAGTTGGAAGGGACCCACAGGAATCACTGAGCCCAGCTCCTGCCCCTGAACAGGACAAGCCCAAGAAGTGCAAACCCTGTGCACTTGCAGCAAATCTGGAGTGCTTTGGGCTCCTGGGTGTTCGGGTGCCTTAGGACAGTGGTTGTTGCCATTTGCATGGTATGAACACCTCCCACTGTCCCATCTCCTTGAGCTTTTTGCTGAGCTCAGTGCAGCTCTGGGAGCATCAGAGGGGTAAAGACTGTCCCAGAGCAACACATGCCCCATGTGAAAAGCTGGAATTATTTTGCTTGTGGCTGACCTAAACTCGTGGTACAAGGACTTAGATCAGAGATTGCTTATTTTTGTTGTACCCTGGGTAACACCACCGAGCAAATCACACAGTGTCCTTTGTGCTCTCCCCGTGGCTCTGGCCTGGGAGCCCTTTGCCAAGTCCAGCAGCGCCAGTCTGCTCCCAGTACGCTCCCAGCTGTAACCACCAGCGCCTTTCCCCTCTGCCTTGACAGGAGCGCAGCAAGCCGTGGCCGTGTCTT
>VXBT01012525.1:19319-40413 GCA_013400235.1 Oriolus oriolus
TGGTGCCTCCCACGCCCCCGGTCGTCAAGGTAAATCCGGGCAGCTCGGCGCCTTCCTCTGCAGGAGGCAGCGCTGGACTGCCGGCACTCGCTGCTGGCTCCGTGCATTCCTGCTTTCATCGCTGGCCGTTGAGTCGGAGAGGGTTGAGAACGGTTTTGCCGGTCTCCACACACCCCAGCCGAGGTGATTTCACCTGTGTTTGCTCCAGCTCAGTTCCAGCCTCTCCTTTCATAGCCTTCCCCTGCGCTGCTGCTCCGGGGCTGTTGGAATTTCCCCCATTTTACACCAAGTAGCTCAAAGCATCTCTTCCTTCTCTGACTGGGCTCCTGATTCTACTGGGGCCGTCCCTTTAAGGTTTGCAGGCTCCAGCATTAGGAATGTTCCTCTCTGCTTTAAACCAGTTCAAGACAAGCCTGTCACTCCAGTTGGAGGAGACTGATGTTGCCTGCAGGTTTTGGGTGCATTAGTTGTGCCTTCCTTACTGAGTAATCTTTTGGGAGTTGTCACTGGTGTTTTGCTATTTATTATGTTAATTTACGGGTAAATGAGAATATTACCTAAATAATTGAAATTTGCTTAGCAAGCTGTGTATTGCTTTAAAAATGATGAAAGCATAGCTCAGAGAAAGCTGGGGTGGTTTTTTTTAATCTAAACTGTGGATTTAGCTGCAGCAGTATGGATTGTGAGGTTGCTTGGACCAGCTGAGGCACAGAATTGTTTTGCTTTTTGACCCAATTGTTTGGGAATTGCTAGACAAATTGTAAGTCAGATCTTGCAGCTAAGCTGTCCTCCTCAGAAAGCTGTCTCATATTTCAGTTTCTGTCCAAATAACTTGCTTCTGAGGATCAGTTTCATTTTAAAACTCAAGGATGAGCCCAGAAGTGAGTTTGCCAAATACACACTGCAAAATTAATTCTGCTTGGGATTTACTTAAGATTTCCCTTAGATTTCTCTAAGGAACTTTTTCCCCCATCTCCCTTCTCCAGAGAAATAAATCCTTCGTAGGAGAAAGAGAGAGCTGACTGCACAGTCACAGCTTGAATTTATGTGAGAGGGTTTGTTTGCTTAAGGCAAAATCTACCTTAGCACACCCACTAAATACAAGGGAGTGAGGGCTCGGGGGTCTTTGGTGATTAATATGCTTTGGTTCAGAACTTGTAGCCTGATCCTGCCACTGGGGACTCAGCCATGTGGTTAAGTTACTGACACTTGCTCAGTCCCGATGCATCAGCTGAGCTGCAGTAATCGACTGGGCGCCCTCCTTTCCCTTGGCAAACACGAGGTAAGAGTCCTGGCTTCCCTCTCAAGGCAATAACATTTTGCAGCATGGTTGGGCTTGGGTTGGAGACGTGCAAATGGTTGGTTACTGTGGCTCAGGTGACGTGCAGCGCTGTAGCCATTGTGTGTCGGAGCCTCTAGTCACAAATCCCATTTATCCCAGTGAAATAACTGGGTTTTTTTCTGTCAGAGGACAGGCAAAACTAAGGATGAGCTGTGCTAGGGTTTCTGCTGGCTGAGAACTTGGCCACGCACTCACAGAGCCTGTCCCTGTGCCGTTTCAGAAAAAGGGAGTGAAGCGGAAAGCAGACACCACCACCCCCACCACTTCTGCCATCACTGCCAGCAGGAGCGAGTCCCCCACGCCCCTCTCGGACCCCAAACAGGCCAAAATCATCGCGCGCAGGGAGAGCGGCGGCCGCCCCATCAAACCACCAAAGAAAGACCTGGAAGACGGAGAGGTCCCGCAGCACGCGGGGAAGAAGGGCAAACTCTCTGAGCACCTCAAGTACTGTGACAGCATCCTCAAGGAGATGCTCTCCAAGAAGCACGCAGCCTATGCATGGCCCTTTTACAAGCCTGTGGATGCTGAGGCCTTGGAATTACATGACTATCATGATATTATCAAACACCCCATGGATCTCAGTACTGTGAAAGTACGTCCTCATTTACCACCTCTTTTTGCTGGGGGTCCCTCTGATTGCAGAGGAATGGCTCCTTCTGGGGGAGGGGGAAGGGGAAAGGGTGGAAACTGAACCTGTTTGGATATCAGCTGGATATTTTTATGTTTTGTTTCCTTCCCCTCTCCCTTTTTTGCCATAACCTGGGGCAGCTTTTTTTTTTCTGCCCTGTAAAGCAGATGATGTACACAAAGCAAAGTACGACGGCATCCTTTCCTCTTTATGGATAGTCCAGCTGTTGAACTGGTGTTCTTGGGATTGTGTTGCACTCTGAAATGAGGAGGTGCTTTATTTCATAGGATTAAGTTGATAATATCCCATTTCCAGAAACTGCTGCCTGCCTACTTGGTGGTGGTGGCAGATAGGCTTACGCTGAGCAGTTCCAACAGGAATGTGATGGTACTCAGGGAGATACGGGTTTTGTGGTTCATGCTTGGCTTCTCAGGAGTTTAGCTTAATATGGTCCAGTATTCTGGTTTTTCCCAGTAGGTTTGGAGGTTTGCTAAATCCCTCCACGAAGCAAAGCCATGTCTTTGTAGTTCCCATCTTCTTGTGAGCCAGGCACTGGAATCTGTGTTGGTGGAGGAGAGACTTCATACGCAGGAGGTGGGGATGATGTTGCCGGCTTTCACTGGCACTGCCAGAAGGGTTTTGCTGCCAGCTGAGCCAGTGCCTGGGGTTGTCTGCATGGCCAGGTGACAAAAGGGCAGCTGTGGTTGTGATTCCTGTCATGTTCCTTGGCAGATCCTATGTGGTACCTGGGAGCAGCGTGTCGCACTCTGATGTGCCATGCATCCATCCCAGGGATGCAGTGGGTCTCCAGAGATACCTGCAGCCTCCTAGATGAAGTTCCAAGTGATTGCAGAAAGATTAGAGATGGACAGAGTGAAATCCTGACCTTCTCAAGGCTGGTATTTCCATGTGTGCTTAGGTGATTTCTTATTGCAAGAGATCCTTGTGCTGCATTCTGAAAAATCCAGGTGCAAACCTGTGGTTTCTTGGGTTGGTGACTTCTTCATACTTAAATCTCTTTATAGTCCTCACTTCATTCTTTTAAAATTGTACACCTCTGCCCATTTCTGGCACGTGCAGGTGATATCCTCCCTGTGTACCTGACTAGTGTAGGGCAGAAAATTGGAGGCAGGTTGATGGCAAACCCAGTGGAGTCTTTTACACCTAAAGACTCTGGGTTTGTCATTCCACATGGTAGTATTTTTCATAATAAAGCTGTTTGAAGTGCTGTCTGGTATTGGTTTTTTATGGAGTGTTTTATTGTCATTGCTCTTGGCCTGTAGATCATAGTGTGACTTCTCAGAGATGCAGCCCATAATATGTTCACTACGTGGAACAGAAACCTGCCATTTGCAGGCAGTGTCATTTTCCAGTGTCAGGGACTTCCTCTGTGGCTCTGAAAGGTTTTTAGATTTAATTCTGCCCAAGCGACAATGGCTGTGATAAAGCAGCACAACTAACAGCCTCCAAACTAACCTGGGAGGGGTTATGAGAGAAAATAAAATGCAAGCACTGCTGCAGCTATAACACATCCTGCCTCTTTGCTTCTGTGGCTGTGTTAGGTTTGATTTTGCTCTGAGAATATCCTTCATGTCCAGGAGTACCTTTTTTCCCTGGCTGGCAGAGGTGTCTCCAGGAGGATTTGGAGGTTGTTTTCTCCGTGTGTGGTGCAGGAGGCAGGTTGGCTGTTGTGACTGCCGAGGGCAGGTGAGATGGAGGGGTTGTAGCTGAGCTTGTTGCAGCCAGGAGCAGAGGGAAGTGCTGGAATTTTGTGCTGGAGCTAGGACTGAGAGTGGGAACAGCTGAAGAGTGAGATGAACCTGTGAGTTCATCTCCACCTCAATTCTCTTTATTGCAGGGAGGGAAAGAGCAGAACTGCTTGGAATAGGAAAGGATGGAAGTGTGAGGAGAGAAGGAGGCAACAGCTCTAATTCTCTTTGAGGAGCAGGATGCACTCAGGCTGGAGCTGCTGCTGCCCTGTCCCCAGGTTGGCGGGGAGCACTTTTAGAACATCCCTGTCCCCCTCTGTGGTGCTGGGGAGGCAGGAGCTGGGGCAACCTGGAGCACCTCTTCTCCTGCTCCATCCTCTGGCTGCCAGGTCCCAGCAGTGACATGGATGTCTCTGCCTTTGGTTTACTCAGCGATGAACAAGCAACAGGCCTTGCTGTGCAAGAGGATTTCCACAAGGTGTTTACTTTTGGAATAAAGCACTTCCTCCAGGGGTGTAACTGTGCTCACCCCTTAATTTTCCTGCAGTGAGCTGCTGTAGTTTCAGAGCAGCTGAGTTCAGGGTCTTAAAAGTGAGGAGACGTTCTTTGTGTCCTGCCCAGAGAGGATGGTAAGAAAAGACTTACCTTGGAGCAAGAGACACATTAGACATGAGGAAACAAATTTCTGAGCATTAAAGATGATTAAACAATTGATTGAGGGGCAGGAAAATGAAATTGCTGTGGCAGATGCTGTGTGTGGGACAGAGTATGGGTGAGCTGGCCTGCCCGCCCTCTGCCAGTGCTGCCTGTCTGACTCCTGATTTCTGATTGTAAATGTAATCACTTTTTCTTTTTAAGCAGCTGGATATCTCCAAGTGTATTTGTAACCAAAGATATTCCAGCCCACCGATTTAAAGTGCTTTTCCTTCTTTTGTTAAGCTAATTATTCTTTATAAGAAAACAAAACAAAAATCCATGGATTAAAACTGTTGGGCTAGAAAACTGTTGCGTTTGGATGAAAAGCAAAGCCTCAGACATTGGAATGTATTTCATAGGCAGTAATCAGGCCCTGAGTATGCCAAACAAATATAAAAAGGCCTTTCATGCAGTAAGATGTATTTTAAAATAAACGGGCCCTTTGGTTTGAACATATGTTTTACTTTGGAACGGGCCTGAGAGGCTTTTCAGACAGGAGCACCACAAACCTATTTCCCTTTCTGCCTTTGTGCTGTGGCTCCCAGGCTGTCTCCTGGTTTATTCACCAGGAAAATGAGGTCTCCTGACAAACAGTTTGGCAGATGTCTGGCTGCAGCACAGCAGGGAGCAAGGCTGCGGGGACGTCACCACCCTCCATCAGGTCCCTCAGGAGCTGCGTCCCTGGAGGTGAAATTCTGCCCTTTTCACAACAAAACCAGCTCCAGGAGTCATTGCAGTGTTTCAAGACAGTTCCAAGGTCTATCACAGCTGTGAAATTTCTGTAGTTCCATGAACAAATGGGAATTTTGGTGGTGTTAGGGGTGGGTGACAGACCCTGAGCATCCCTGACTGCTGCTAGGATGGGGGATGTCTGTCCCCATCACGTCCCCAGCCTGTCTGCCAGTCAACCCTTCCCTTCTCTGGGGATACAGGTGCCCAAGACACACAAAAGGGAGGCCTGTGAGCACTTGGCAAATACAGAATTTCTTTAAACCTAGGTCTTTTAAATGCAAATGAAATCTAGTGTTAGCTTCTCTTTCCTTTCAGCAGGAGTAATTGGAGCTAAGGTTTTATACATAGCAGTAATGTATGCATAAAATCAATTAAGTGCTGGGAATGCTATAAACTCCTCTCTAAACCCGAATCATTCAGTCCCAAACAGCAAAAGAAATGGATGGAAGTGAGAGCTGAAAAATAAGAGAAAGGAACAAGGTACAAATATTTGATATCTATCCTCACTGCTCTAGGAAATAGCATTGAGTAGGTTCATAAAGGGTGAATTCTGTATCCGTTTCTATCAGTTGGACTTTTATATTGAGAGTGGGAGTTATAGTTTAACTGTAAATGCCTATTTTGCTGTAGGAATTGCCGAGTAAACCTCCTGCCCTCTGTTAGCAGGAAGTCAGTGTAGGATTTTCATGATCTTTTCTGCCCTTTCAGATTTACAAGGCAAATATATCCAAGCATTTATAGAAATACACACTTAAGGTACTGCTGTAATTGTAACTTGCTTGTTGACTCTTGCCCTTTCCATCCATGATCCGTGTTTCTATTAGCTCCTGATCCATTTTTCTAAATGATTTTTCTAATGATTTCTAAATGTTTTCTGGGAGAATGTGGAACCTGACAGATTTATATTCTACTACTTAGAAAACAAGGCCAATTTAGAATCTTAGTGTTTAAACTGCTATGAAATATCAGCTTCTTTGGTTGCCTGGTGTTTATTTGCTTGTTTTACAAAGTAGAAACTCTGAATGTTATTTAGGACCCAATAACCCAAATCAAACTTCCGTTCTCCTAGCTGGGATTTTTAAGGCTGTTCTGTCTCTGAGGTTCACGTGTCCTCCATGCAGTTGCTACAAATGCCTTTTGCTTATGGCTTTTTTTTCCCCCCCCTTTCCCTTTGGCTTGTTTGTTTGCAGAAAAAAATGGACAGTCGGGAATACCAGGATGCACAAGGCTTTGCAGCAGATATTCGGTTAATGTTCTCTAATTGTTACAAGTACAATCCTCCAGACCACGAGGTGGTGGCCATGGCCAGGAAGCTCCAGGTAAAGGTGTTGGCAAATGCATCTTCCAGAGCGTGTTTAGTTCAGGTACAAGGTGAGATCCGGGTGTGGATCTGCTCTTGGCACCAACAAGGGAGATTCCTCCAGCCCTTGGAAAGAGCCTCGTGCTCTCTGCAGGACTGTTGTGCTCTTCACATGGTGTGGGCTCAATGCCATGTTCAGCTCCTAAAATATTATAATCCTTGCTGTTAAAGTCATGGGAGAATTTTCTTGGGCTTTCCACATGGGCAACCATATTCAGTATATTATTATTTGTCGCACGCGGACACGACAGGAACACACAGACACTTGCTCAGAGAGAGAGGGAAGCCAGCCGGAAGCTTGAAAGCCTGTTGGCTGGGGGGGTCTCGTTTATTTTTATAGACCTTTAGAAAACCTCACTGATTGGATAGTGAAATTACCACCCTTCAAATACATAGGTCCAAGGAGAGATCTATCAAATGTCTCCACCTTAGGAGAAGGAACGAAAGCATCTTGGCAGTTAGACATAACATGGCTTATGTTTACAGAACAAAGTGTGAGAACTTTATTTACAGAATTAAAAACATTGAAGAACTGTGAAAAGAAAGGCAACAATTATTTACTTGTAGTGCACAAAGGCCCTGCCCCTGATGTATTTAAGAGACCAGAGTGAGCTGTTTCTGGCCGAGGCTCCTTTGGTCACCGATTTTCCTCCTTTTTGCAGGATGTCTTTGAGATGAGGTTTGCAAAAATGCCCGATGAGCCTGCAGAGGCCCCCCCTCCACCTCCCCCGACAGCCCCAGTGGTGAGCAAAAGCACAGAGAGCAGCCACAGCAGCGAGGAGAGCTCCTCCGACTCCGACAGCTCCGACTCCGAGGAGGAGCGGGCCACCCGGCTGGCCGAGCTCCAGGAGCAGGTACTGCCCCATCCCAGCTGGGTGTCCGTGCATTAGACAGGGCACAGCAGCAGGAATTGTGTCCTGCAAAACCCCACCTAGGCTGGGATATAGGGAAATGCTCCCAGCTAAAGGGGAAAAGCATTCAGCTGTTCAATCAGTGCGTGTTTGATCTAACGGTAATTTTCTTCAAGATCATTTTCCTCCGTGTTGATGCTCTCTATTTCCTTCTGTGATCCCAAAATATGATTGATTTTTGACTTTGTGATATACTTACACCTTGGGATGTAGGGGAAAGGGTTTGTGGAGGTATCGGTTATCTTGCCTTGATGAATTTTCCTGTTTCCCCCCAGCTGAAAGCCGTCCACGAGCAGCTGGCTGCCCTGTCCCAAGCGCCAGTGAACAAACCAAAGAAAAAAAAAGAGAAGAAGGAGAAAGAGAAGAAAAAGAAAGATAAAGAGAAGGAAAAAGAAAAGCACAAAGTGAAAGCTGAGGAGGAGAAGAAACCCAAGGTGGCTCAACCACCAAAACAAACCCAACAGAAGAAAGCCCCAGCTAAGAAAGCAAACAGCACAACCACAGCTAACAGGTGAGAGCCAGCCTTCCACAGGGTGCCTTGAGGGGAGAGCCAAGAGCTTCCAGGCCTGTCCTTAATTCCTGGGGAAGCTCTGTAGTAGTTAATTTGCTGCTGAATACTGTTCCCATTCCCAGACAACTCCAGGGAGTCTTCAACTTGGAGCTGGCAATGGAACCATCATGTTTTCAGTGTCCAGCTCTTTGAATCCCTGCCTGATTGCTCTCAGATAAGGTTTTGGGGGTTGCCTTTTATGCAGCCACCAAGAATGTGCCATTTCATGGCTGCCTCCCTGCTGCTTCTTGGGGTTATTGTCACACTTCACAGGGCTAAAATATAATAGGAACACAACAGCTGATCTCAGGCTGCTGAACTTTTTCAGCACTTGTGGTGCTGTTCCAGCCATCTGACGAGAGCTTCAAAGCCAAGAGCATGGGGATGTTTGTTACAAGGGAGCTGGGGGGAAAAAAAAGAATTCATTGCTGTGTCCCCATGAATGTTTTCATGCTTGACAACCTCCCCAGGCAGCCCAAGAAAGGAGGCAAACAGGCATCTGCAACCTACGACTCGGACGAGGAGGAGGAAGGGCTGCCCATGACTTACGACGAGAAACGACAGCTCAGCCTGGACATCAACCGCCTGCCCGGGGAGAAGCTGGGCAGGGTGGTTCACATCATCCAGTCCCGGGAACCTTCCCTCAGAGACTCCAATCCCGACGAGATTGAAATAGATTTTGAAACCTTGAAGCCCACAACGTTACGAGAACTGGAGAGATACGTGAAATCTTGTTTACAGAAAAAACAAAGGAAACCGTTTTGTAAGTTACCCTCCCGGGGCACGTGTTCCCCCCAGGAGCTCTCGGGCTCAGCTTTGGAGTCAGGGCATGTCTATTGAGGTTCTCTTACCCACCTGTTGGCTATGTGATGACAGGAATTTTTAGAGATTCTTTTCTCCTGAGGAAATGTACAGAAACTTTCTATTTTTCTCCGTTCCTTCTTCCCATGGTGTCACGCTGCAGAGACCTGGAGAGCCAATGTGTTCCTCTGCAAGACCTGTGGGGTGCCTTTATTACTTACCCAGGCTCTGGAAGGCCCTGTAAAGGTTTCAGTCTCATTGTGTCAGGTGTTATGTGCTCACATCTGGAAGGATCAGTTTCTTATCCTGAATAGTTCAGCATCTAATTAGGAAGGAAACAAAAAACGTGGTTGGGATCCAAACCACCAAGGCAATAAATGATTTGCACAAGGTTACCTGTGGATTCTGAGTGTGTCTGAGTTGTGTATTCACTCCAAAACTGCTCTTCCTGCATGGCCTGATCACCACATTGCCCTCACCCTCTATCAGATCAGAGGGTGAATGTCAATCTGCTGCTGAGTGTGTGGTTCAGTGTGGGACAGACTTTGTGCCTCATCCACAAAGTGAATTCTTGCAGCCCCTTGAGACTTTAGCTCCATGTAGACAGCAAGAGGATCACTTACCTGAAGTGCTCCTGGCTCTCCTAGTTAAGGGAGTTTTGCTTTTAAGACTGACACAAAAGCTACTCCCTGCTTTTGCATCTCTGTTCTTTCCCCACAGGATTTTCAGGAAGGCCTAAGCAAAGCACAGACTTTGACCCTTCTTTTTGCTTTGATTTTTTTTTTTTTCCTCCCCCCACCCCCCCAAATCCTTCACTGTTGGAATATCTCAGGAAAGGATTTTCCAGAGTTCTTAGGAACAGGAAGCAACCTTTAATTTTGGAACCAGAGCATAGAGTAACACAGATAACCCCAGATGTCCACCCTGTGAGCCTGGCATGCCTGAGCCTGGCTGGACTCTTGTGCTGAGTGTTCCCTCTTAGGACTGTGCTTTCCACATTTCTTTTTTTATTTATTGTTTTAATCATTGCTTTAAAACAGCTCACAGAAATGTAGGTATTTCCTTGCTGGATCAGGCAAAATATCTGGCTCCTGTCTTGTGCTTCCAATCCTGGCCAACACCTGTGTTCAATTACTCCTCCTTTGGAGGAATATTTCCTTTCCTTGGCAGTAGGAGTGTTGCTGGTACTTCTCACCCTTTCCATCCTGGTGCAGTTACATTCCTGTTGTCTGCCAGCCTTTGCCTCAGTCGGTTTTTAATTTGCCTCTGTTTGTTTTGTTTTCTATTTAGAGCAACATAAACCACAGTAGATTCTTGCGTGAGGGGATCGGAAGTTTTAATGGCAGATGCTTTACTCCTGACAACCTTTAATGGGACACTTTATTTTACAGGGCAGAAAACCCATGTAACAATTCTGTAATTACAAATCTGTAATTATTGACCATATAACTGGCTGGTAAGTAACCTGTAATGACAAGGTTAATACGTGGATATTTCTATCTTCTAAAATACTTTCCAGAAGACCTCTCTTAAAAAAAAAAAAAAAATTGCATGTTACAGGATGGTGGTGATTTGATGAGCAAGGCAACTTGAGGTGTTGCCTTCTCTCTGGGATGTGTAGTTGCTGTGTGAGCACTGGATCTTGGCAGTGTCACTGCGGAGTGTGCACACAGATGTACATGCCCTGTAAAATAGTGATGTCCGCTCTTTTCCCCTGCATCCCCGCACTTTTCAGAAACTCTGCCTTCCTTCTCCCACAGCTGCCAGTGGCAAAAAGCAAGCAGCAAAGTCAAAAGAAGAGTTAGCTCAGGAAAAGAAGAAAGAATTAGAAAAACGGTTACAGGACGTCAGTGGGCAGCTAAACAACAACAAGAAGCCTGCAAAGAAAGGTAATGGCTTTGGGTTTATGTGAAAACAGCACCCCAAAAATGGGCAGACTTTGTCATAGGGTCAGAACCTCTGCCTTGGGTTTGGCTGTGTGACAGGAACCCTTGGGCAGTTCCTGCTGGGCACTGAGCTGCTGTGTGGGGCTGCTTCGGTCCATGTCCAGGTGGAAACTCCTGGCTGGCAAACGGGAGCCGTCTGGGAGGCAATTCCTCCTTCAGAGGGAGGAGGATCTTCCCTTCCCTGTGTTAGCCTGGTGTGCAGCCCACACCACAGAGCATCTAACACACACGGGGTTACAAAAATCCCAAACCCCCCACGTAGCTCCAAAAGGTTCTCCCAGTGCAAGCAAAGCTGCTGCAGCTTTCCCAGCGGGGTTTTCCTGTGCTCAGAGACGCACACTGCCCCACAGCAGAGCTCCTGTGTGGATCCCAAACTCCCACGGTCACACAGTCTAAGGAGCCCTGTCACCCTGTGGGTCAAACTGGAAACGAAGGCTGCGGGTGACCCTTCTGCGTTTCAGTTCCTTGCGAGTAACCACATCCCTGCCTTGTTCCCCCGCAGAGAAATCCGGCTCCACTCCCTCCGGAGGCCCCTCCCGGCTCAGCAGCAGCAGCTCCTCCGAGTCCGGGAGCAGCAGCTCCAGCGGCTCCAGCTCGGACAGCAGCGACTCGGAATGAGCTGGGGACACTCGGACACAAACCCCAAACGGACACCTCCTCCCTCCCCACGCTCTGCGGTGTCCCTTCCCCTCCTCAACCCCCTGCTCTCGGGCCACGGTGGTCAGGTTTTATCCCCTTCTCTCTTTCTCTGACTTGTTTTTTATTTTATTTTTTAACTCAGTGTTACAAAAGGTATCTTCCATTTTTTTGGGGGGAGGGAAGGTGGGGAGGGGACTTTCTTTTAATAGGTCAAAGATCTTTGAGTGTGTGTGTGTGACTAGACTTTATGACAAATAGTTCCCTTTGCATAAAGTCTCTAAAATTTACATTTTATCTGGAGAAAATTGGTCGAAAATGGAAGAACTTTGAGCTCTTAGCAGGAGATAAATAGAAAATTCTGCAAGGTTTGTAGTACATTTCCCTCCCAGCCCTTTCCCTCTCCCCAGAATATTCTCTTTTAATAAGCCTGCCTGGCTCACACAAGGTAAAAACCATCTTTTTTTAAAGAAATCTCTGTAAAATGGTACTGTATCTGAAAGATGTTAGCTTTTGAACTAGTTGGTGTATTTGTTATTAGCACTAGTATTCTTAATCTCCAAGTCTACAGTGTGATGAAAATGTCAGATGCTATCATCTTTTTACATAAAAACAACAAAAAAAAAATCCAAAAAAATTCTCATGTACTGTGGATTGCTAACATGCTTTTTAAAAAATCTTGGTAGAGGCATAGGCACCTGTTCAGGAAGGTCTTGAAGCATGAATTTAACTTTTAAGCACACGAGCAATAGACGTGGTTGCGTTTCTTGGTTTTCCACTCAAAAGCTTCGCTTTTCCTGGGGCTTCATTGGGAAGAAAGGGAGCAAGGGACACACTCAAGTTTCTTGGGAATGGTATTTTTAACATTAAGTAGATAATTTCCAGGAAATGGACGCTCTCTGTGAAAGTTTTCATGGAATTGAAAAAGAGTTTTTTGGCTGGAAGTTGTCAGCTGGAGCCTGGAGCAATCCCTGCAGTGACCAGGACGAGTCATGTGCCCATTACTGGACACATCTTGGGGATTTTCTCCATGACAAACACCTCAGTCTGGGCTTAAAATAAAGCAGCACTTGAGCTCCAGCTGAGGCTGAGCTGGCAGGGGAAGTGGAGAGGGATTTTGTGTGTGTTTGGGCTTTTTTGCTTTTGAGTTTGCTTTGGTTTTTTTCCCTTCTCCTCATCGTTCTGGTAGCGAGCTCCTCAAAAAGGGGATGCTCCTCCTGTGCCAGGCAGGGCGCAGGTTCCAGGCACTGAAATGTTTTACCTCAGTGAAAAGGAAAAAGAGGGGAGGGAGAAGGAAAAAAAAAAAAAAAAAAGCTAATTTTTTAAAGCTTGCTATTTTTTTCAGTCCACCCTAACACCTTTGACCTGCACTGCTGCAATACACCCCGGTTTCAGTGTCCCTAATTTCATGTATATACCATGACTTTATTTATTAAACACTATTGGTCATTTAAAAGGTAATAAAACCTAACAAAAACCAAGCTGGGGTTCTGCAGGCCAGCAGACAGGCAGACTTTTAATGAGGTTTGAACCAGATTTCAACAAAAACAAACAAGAACAAAGCAAATAAAAACTCATTACTTTATTTATATACCTTGGACTTTATACCTACAGGTGCTACAGTCCAGTCTCTTGAGTGTCTGGTGCTCTGTCATGTTTGGTGTGTTCATTTTTAGGTGTTTTTTCCCTCTTCTTTTCACCCCAGTCCCCTTTTTTCCTGTTTTGTACAGATATTGGAGACATACACTTAGATACAATTTTATTTTCTCAGTGGTCTTTCCCCTCCCCCACCCCACTCTTTTTTTTGTTGTGGTAGAACAATGAGGGTTTTATCCTTTTCTAATCCAATTTTAGGAAAACACCAGTTCTATAATGATATAAAATGAAGTTTTATTGTAAATTCTTTTTATTGTAAATCAAAAAAAAATATACAGAGTTTGACAGAAAATTCTGCCTTTCCTTCTCCAGCACCAGCCCCTAAGGCTGCCTCTCTCCTGTGGGGTAGCCCTAAAATCCACCTTCCTGTGCTCTCCCAGGGGTGCAAATTGCTCCGGATTTTATTTTCCCCGCAGGTGAGTGGCCCTGGAGGAGCCTCAAGGCCAGCACATGATTTCCTTTGCACACTCAGCCTCCAGGAGCTGGGACAGGAGGTGCTGGGCTGGGCTGTTTGCTCTGGGGGCTGTCCCTGTGCTGGGAATCTGGGAATCAGCGCCTGTTTCAGCATTCCAAGGTTTGCCCTTGAGGCTGCATCCATGCTCAGTGCCAGTCACCCACTGCCCGTCAGCCAAGGGTGATTTGCTGCACACTTGGGCATCTGCCTCTCAAAATCTGCTGGTGACCAGAGATCATTTCCCACAGCACTTGAAAGAAAAGTGTTGTGATTTTTACTGAAATTCATGGTTTTTCTTTACCATTGACAATGGAGTTTAGTTCTGATATTCTTTTAAGTTCTGCCCTTACAAATCCTTCCCCCAGACAGATCCCTGGTAATATATTTTCAGAATTTACTTTGAGGAAATGTAATATTCACCTAACTAAGAGCTTGGGTTTCTTTTTAATGGGGTTGGGTTTCACCTGTGTTTCTCCTGTTGCCTGCGACTCGAATGATCAAAACCAAGGAATATTTTAATGAATTATTGCAACCAATCTTCTGTCATGGCATTTGGATAAACAAACTCCCAGTTTTCCCTTCCTGGGACCTTTCCCTGCGTGCCTGACCCTGAGCTGTGGTGGTGGCTTCTGTGGGGAGGACAAACCAGAGCTGACAGCATCACTGCCACAAAAAACCTGGGAATGTGGCTCTGTCACCATTCTCTGACATCAGGAACAGCCCCTGGAACACACAGACATCCCTCACGGAGCCACGGGGCTGTCCCACCAAAATCAGTGGGAAAGTTGGAGCCAGAGGGTTGGGAACCATGTGTGAAGTGATGGGAAGAGGCCTGGCCTGAGACTGGCTCGGCGCTGGAGGAGGATCCCTGTTTGAGCTGGAAAACCATCCCAGCCTGGGGATTTTCGAGGAAAACAACCTGTGAAGGCCACCACGGAATGGGAAGAACCACCTGCACATCTTCAATCCACCAGCTGTGACTTGGGCTTCCACTCACTGGGAAACTTTTCATGGGAAGTGAGGTGTTCCCAACAAAATGGAACAAGGAGAAATCCATTTTGGCATGACCACGGGAATAAATTGATGCCTCCTCACTTCCAACTGTTGTCCTTACGCTTTTCCATTCTCAGATCATTCGCTGTGCTCGTTATCCCCACCAGGTCCGTGGGGGTGCCTCTTGTACATCCCGAGTTTCTCCAGGAAAGAAGAGATGTTTCCAGTCCAGAGTAAGTAGCAGCAGCCCTAAATGAGTTGGGAACTGAACCAACAGAGCATTTATTTAACCGGGTTTTATTGCATGACACGTCAGTCCAGATGTCACGAGAAATAACTTTGAAACGATCGAACACACAACGTTTGAAAGAACATTTTTAAACTTAAGAATAAAAAAAAAAAAAAAAGGAAAAAAAAATAAAATTTTTATGGTAGAATTTTTCTTGAATGAACAAAGTTTAACTTTGTTTTCCAGGGGAAACTTCACTGAAATCAGTATGATTTCATATGTATGCATACACACAGAGTTTTATTGAAACTGCTTTTTCGGACGAATTCCTGTTTTGACAAAATATCTGACCAGACCTTTCTCAATCAACCAGCATTACTGCACCTTTTAAAAACTTTGTGAACCTTTTCTCTGGTTGTAAACTCAGCCTGTCTCGTGGCTCAGTGGGACCAGAGGGAGATCCCCATCGCGGGGGCTCAGGCCCTGACCCATCGACCGAAGGAATCCCTCGGCTCCGACAGCTCTCTGCACACCAAACGTGTCGCCTGCACACAAAAATCACTGCAATTTTTGTACTGGTGTGGTTTGAACCTTGCCTGCCCACAGGGTGTGTAACTGTAGGAGTGGTGTTTCGGGACTGTGTCACTGCTGGGAGGGGGGTGACCCCCGAACACACGCGCACACCTCACCTGTGTGTGTGGAAATCCGCAGCTGAGTTCCCCTTGGGGTCTCTTCCCTGTTCTCTCTGTGGTAGAAGCAGACTGCAGTTTCCTGATCAAGTTCTTTCTCTGCTTTGGGGACTTTTAGACCAGTTTTTTAATTTTTTTTTTTCCTTGTTTTGAAAGGAATGATGGGTTTTTTTTTTAAAGCTGGGGTTGGAGCTGAGGGGAAGGGATCGGGGCATGACAAAGACAAACCCCAACCTTTTTAATACTGGATTTTAAATTCTCAGTCTCTTCTCAACCCTGAGCAGTTACCACTAGGGCTAACTGTGGGCAGGCTCTGCATCATTAAAGAGAAATTTGGGATTCCTTACACAGCAGCATTATCTTGCTCGAGCTGCTTTTTGTAAAGAAAATGGTATTTGCATATCTTTTTAAAATGTCATTTTTAAAAAATAAATTAAACCACCAGCTAGGATTTGACACAGGCCACTTAGAACACAGCCCTGATACTGGCATAACCAATCCAGAAAGATTTGTTGTTGTATTTTTGTTTTGTTATTTTGGGATTTTTTTAATATTTAAAAAAAAAAAGAAATTGTTACTTTTCTGTATGATGTGCATGCAAATTGACCGTAACTCTTTTTCTTAAAACTTTTTAGTGCCATTTCTAGTATATTCCTGTAAATGTCAGTTATTGAAAAGAAATGAGTCAATGTAAGTAGTTTAGCTTGTTTATTGCAAATTGCTGGCCTCAAACAAAACAGAATTAAAAAAGAAAAAAAAAGGAGTTAGAAAGTAATCTTTGATGTTACTGGTAATCACGGACCCTGGTCCTGGGGCATTTGTTTTGTTTTCATAATAAAAAGAAAAATTGTTTTGTGTGTGCAGTTTGATCCCGTATTTTCCCCTCTCCTCATCTTTTCCAGGTGTGGCACTCATCCCAGTCCAAACCTGGACAGAGCAGTGCCAGGAGCCAAACAAAAATCTATTGAATCCTGGTGCCACGAGGCCTGGAATAATTTTGAGGTAATTTTGCAAGTTTTGTGGAGTGTCACACTCAGGGGGGGGCAGCCCTGGGGTGTCCCAATCACAGCTGAGTACCTGGAATAGAACTGCTTTTAATCTCCCTTTTTGTGGTGAGGGAAATTTCAGCTGCTCCCACATCCCAGGGCAGCCAAGGAAGGGCTTGGACTCTTCCCAGGATTCTGCAGGGTCTTAAATTCTGTGAGAATTGCTCCTGACTGAGGTAAGTTGGGCTGAAAGGAGATCAGATTGTCCCCAGGTTTGCCGCTGGCTTCTCTGAAGCCACCAGGACCTGCAGGAAGCACAGGGACTTTGTGCCCTGCGGCAGCAGCCAGGGCTGGCTCGGGGAGCTCAGGGTGACCTGGAAGGCACAGCTTGGAAAGGGGGGGCTGGAGCAGCTGGTCCCGGTCCCGGCAGCGTCCTGGCATTGCTGTGTGGGGCCAGGATCTATTCTGGTCATCCCAGAGGCTTGGGGTTGGTTTTGTCGTTTGGTTTGAGTGTAAGGTGGGGTTACCCCAGCCCGGCTGCCCCAGGGTTAATCTTTCCCTAACCCTGGTCCTGCCCACTGCCTTTCCAAGCCAGCATCTCCAAGGTTTCAGCAAACCTGTTGCACTCTGCTCTTGTATCAGCGACACTCCCCCAGGGGCTGTTTGTTCGAGCTGTCCTCTAAACAACCTCCTGTGGGGCAGCTGAGGCTGTTTCTGTGGCGTTTACAGGTGAGTTATTTCTAGGGGCAGCAAGCAGAGCTGTTCCTTGCAGCCTGGGAGGGGGTTGAGGACAGGCAGGACACGATTGAGGTTCAGCTCTCACTGGTCATGCCTGGGGCCAGGTCTGCAAGATGGACATCGAGGGGCTGGAGTGAGTCCGGAGAAGGGAACGGAGCTGGAGAAGGGTCTGGAGAGTCTGTCCTGAGGGGAGCAGCTGAGGGGGCTCAGCCTGGAGGAAAAGGAGGTTCAAAGAAGACCTTCTTGCTCTCTACAAGGTTGTTGTGAGGTGGGGTTTGGCCTCTCCCAGGCAACTGCTGCCAGGACAAGAGGGAACAGCCTCAAGCTGCACCAGGGGAGGTTCAGGTTGGACAGCAGGAGGAATTCCTTCAAGGAAAGGGCTGTCAGGCACTGGAAGGGAGTGCCCAGGGAGGTTTGGAGTCCCCATCCCTGGAGGTGTCCAAGGAAGGCCTGGACGTGGCACTCAGAGCTGTGGGCTGGGGACAAGGTGGGGACTGGGCACAGGCTGGGTGTGACAATCTCCGAGGTCTTTTCCAGCCTTGATTCCCTGATTCAGTGTGACATCCAGAGGCTTTCCTCACCCTGAATGCACTGCTGAGACTTCAGGGCTGCTGGCCTTGGGGAGCTGGAGGAGCCACCCCTGCAGCTCCCAGTCCAGTGGTGTGGCTCAAAGGAATTGAGGGAATTCCTCCCTCCCAAGTGGGGAATGCCAAAAGCTGCCGCCTGTGCCAGAGCCGTGGGCACTCAGGGGAAAACCAGCCGCTCACAAAGCTGCGTTCAAATCATTTTAATGCACTTTTATCAAAGAGGCTACAACAGTGTTTGAAACAAGTACATCACCACCACACAACTGGCTCACAGAAACGGCCACAGCAGCCACTCCACAGCCCTGCTGTGACCAGTGACACACACAAATGGAAAACTACAGTCACATTCACGGAGATGGAAGGACAACTCATCCTCTTCTTCCTGTACGGTCACATCCAGCCTCCATCCTGGAAGAATTTATGCACATTCTTACGGGTTTAGTCTTGTATAGTCCAATTAACACTCTGCAAAATAACTGAATTTTGGTTTACCAGCCACGTTAACAAAAAGAGACTGATTATACCCAAAATAAGCATCTTCCTCACTGAAATGAAAAAGAAAATAAGCGTTGCATTTCTTTTTCTATAAGAAAAGAAAACGAACAGCTGCTTTGGGGGATGTGCTGTTCCTTAAACTCCCAGAGTTCACGCGCTCCCCAGGGCTGGCCTGGAACCCACCTCTCCTGCTTCTCCAGGTGAATCCACCTGCAATTCCCAGGGGAGCTCTGGGCCTGGCCTCCTGCCTGTTTGAGTAAATAATCTCCTGTTCACTCAGCCACGAACCGGAGGCCCAGGTGGGTCACACATCCCTGGCACTGCTCCCCCGGCGCCTCGCCGGGTTTGTGAATCTCACTGAACGCTGGCACCCGGTTGAAAAACATTTATTTACTGGAATATTTCTCCTCCAGAGCTAGTCCTGACGAGACCAAGAGGGTTATTTGTGCGCAGAGCGACACACGGGTCTGCAAAGCAGCGAGGTGCAGCGGGAGGTTTGAATCTATGAGCACACACAAGGTATCAAACACCAACACATGCAGA
The DNA here is from genome assembly GCA_013400235.1 of Oriolus oriolus. Lineage (NCBI taxonomy): Eukaryota > Metazoa > Chordata > Aves > Passeriformes > Corvidae > Oriolus > Oriolus oriolus. Next base: position 38,001 of record VXBT01012525.1, read on the forward strand.
AACAGTGCTTTGAAAAAACAACGAGCTGCCTATTGTTTGCAGTGCTATGGAGCAGGGCTGAGTACACCAAACCTCTGGGATTTCGCTCTAGAACAGGTGTGTGCTGCTCAGTACGGGGAGTTCAGCAAGGTCGGGTGTCTGTGTGTTTGTCGGAGCATTTCACCCACACGGGAGAGGTGGAAGAGATTCTTCGCTGTATTTAGAAACAAAAATAAATAAATAAAGTGCTTGAAAAATGCCAAGGAGGTTTTCGATAAATAGAACAGAAGTAATGACTGTGCCTGATAATAGGCAGGTAAATAATCCATCCTGAAGCTGACATCAAATACTGATTTGCCTGGAGTTAAGCCGTGCCCAGGCACTGCTGGGTTGGACACACGTCCTAGGCAGGACAGAAAGGGCAGAACCCTGAAGAAGAACTTTCATGCTGAACCCTGGGCACCTAATTCACACCCTGGATGTGGTAATTTCGTTTTTAACAAAGTTTCAGGTGCTTGCTGGGCTGAGTTCCTCAGCAGGATCTTGCCTTGAGCAAGTCAGGATTCAGCAGAAACTTAAACCTGAAAGCAGCAGCCTCTGTGCCCAAGCAGGGCAGTGCTTCTCCCTCCCAAAATCCTCCAGTCAACTGAAACAACCCCAAACACAACTTTTAAAATACATGCACCAAACCTACAATCCAACCTGAACTAGAAGTTAAACCCTTCCAAGCTACTGCATGCATTAAAACCTGAATGCAAAGCAAACTCCAGTGGCCTCCTTCCTTCTGTGACCCGCCTCAGGAGCGGATCTGTGCTGCGTAGGAGTTTCCTCATGTCCCTTAGGATATGTGAGTATTTACAGGGGTTTCTTCCTTGCTTTTCTGGGCCTGTCCCTCCCTTTTAAGTTGTTTCCTGGGGGATCTGTTCCTGAAGCTGGGCCAGGGATCTGCGTGAAAGGAGTCAGCTCCCCTGACTCCAGAATTCCTGTTATTTCCATGATCCCACACTGTGGGATCAGAGAGGGCCCTTTGCTTTGCATGAAACTGCAGCACACCTCTCCTACCAGGCGTTTTGACGGCTCTGATTAAATTCTCAACACATTCTCTCCCTATTCCCACAATAAACCACTCCATTCCCTGGCTGGAAGAGACCACTTCAGGGCAGGAATGAAAGGGAGACAGAGCAAACAGAACAAGCAATGGCCAGGTGGGTTTAGAGATCAACTTCCCAAGACCACAGCCTCGATGGGAACGCATCTGTGCTCGCCTCTGTCCCGCCAGCATTCCCAGAGCTCTGGAAAAGCACCAGGACTGGCCAGTAAGGGTGGCTGGGGACGGTGCCCAAGTGCCAGCGGGTGTTTCTCAGGGCACACGAGCCACTTACGAGCAACACATGGTCCAGCACGGCCCCTGCCAAGATGCTGGGCAGCAACAGGTTTGAGAGCTCCCCAGCGAGACCGGGTTTGTCGCACACACTCAGTGAGGTGCAGAACTCGAGTCTATAAACAGCAAAATCAAACAACCAACCAAACTTCGGCCTTCCCGGCCTCTCCTGGAAACGCTGCTTCCTCCTCAGGGCTGTGAGAGGATGGTGCACACCCACCTCCCCCAGCTCGATGCTTCCTCTCCACGTGTGGATTCCTATGGGGAATTACATAATAGCACAAAACTTGGACTGCCCCGTGTCCCTGGAGACGTCCAGCTTGTTTTTGTCCCGCACCAGGATGGCTTCGTTGCCGTACTGCGAGTACCACATGCTCCTGCTGCGGCTCAGGTAGGTGTTGGGGGGAGCTGACTCCAGTTTCTGCTGCTGCTGCTGCCAGATGAGCAGGGAGGTGTCCCTGTACCTCAGCCGGGCGTAGCCCTCGGACAAGGCTTTCTCGGGCAGGGGCACCCTGCCGTTCATCACCGTGTCACTCATCTGCCCGAGCAGAGCTCCACCAACGGGAGCTCCTTCCCAACAGCTCCGAAACGAACCCTGCTAGGTCGGTCCAGGTCGACGGCTGCGGCTTTGTGCTCAAGGGAGAACATCCCAGGGCTCGGCTCTTGGGATCCACGAGCTGCTGGCACCGCTCAGGAGAGGGAGCAAGGCCCCAAAATCACAACAGGCAGCCTGGCCTTGCTTAAAACCCCCGCCAGGACTTCCGAGGGCTTATCCAGTGGTGACACTGCTGCGTGTCTCGTGCCGGGAAAGGCCCACACGTGCTGTTTGTTGACAGTCCATGAAGCATCTCCAGAGGTGCTCTGCAGCCAGGCAGGACCGGCTGGGCGGGTCGGGACGCACTCTGTTCCCTGGAGAACGGATCCCGAAGCCGTGCGGAGGTCAGAGCCCAGAGGTCAGCGGTGCCCAGGCCCAGGCACGGCCTGTCCCCCGCTGGTGGCCGGGAGCCCGGCACGTCACGTGCCCAGGGATGCAGGAGAAGATGCTGCTCGGCC
>VXBT01012525.1:55536-192761 GCA_013400235.1 Oriolus oriolus
GGCTAAAAGCACTGAGAATACATAAAAGCTGTATAAAAGAGTGTATAAAAGGGGTATAAAAGAAAAAGCAAAAAAATCATCATGGCATCACCAGGATGAGTGGTTTGGCTCCTCTGGGTCTGTCAGGTGCTTGGAATGCTCTCGGGGCACTCGGGTTCGTGGGAGGATGAGGGTTTTTCCTAAAGCAGAGCCATGCTCCTGAGAGGTGGCAGAAGCAACAAGAAAGGGAGATAGATCTGGGATGGTGTAAATATGTTTTATATATAAAATACAGGACAGAGATAGGTGCCTAAAACATATAAATGTATTTATATATAAATAAAATTGTATTTCTTTAAGAGCTGGAGTGTGTTAAGCCCTGGAAATCCCAGGCTGAGTGGCGTGGCCCCAGGACAGGAAATGTGTGCAGCATTGGGACAGGCCTGTGTGCACATGCAGACCCTTTGTGTTTATGGGAAGCGCTTTCTCATGTGAGCGATCTTCCAAGAAAATCACTGGTGAGCCTTGGAGAGGGGAGGAGACAAAAAAGGAGACAAGACTTTTCCTCCCATAGCTGTGGGAGAACTGTGGCTTTAAACAGAAAATAAACCAGAAAATTTCCTAGTAAACCCAGCAGAAGAGTTTATGATTTTTTTTTTTTTTCCCCTTTATAGATCAGCTTCTATATCTTTATTTTCCTGCTGCTGCTGCAGGGTTTGGGGCTGTTTTGTGGGAACTGCTGCTGGAGCAGCAGCTGCTCAGCACAGCGTGGCTCCGGGCTCAGCCACGGGCCCTGGGCGGCTGAGCCGGCCCTGGGGCTCCCTTCAGTGCCCCTCTGGCAGCAGATGCTGCACCTACAGGGTGTAAATGGCTTTGTTCTGCTGCTGGGCAGAGCCCAGGCGATGGCAGAGCTCTGGATTTTGGGGACAGGGCATCGTTGTGGTGCTGAGGCAGCTTCCAGCTCTGGGGTGATGCCTGCAGGACCAGCGGGGTGGCTGCTGCTGGGGAGATGGTGTCTTTTAGCAAAATTTCAAGCTTTCAAGGTGCAAAATAGACCTAAAAACCTTCATATTGCCAAGGGATTGGGAGTGTGGAGCCAGCAGGAAGCATCCCAGGAGGAAGGCTGGGAGTGTGGGGCTCCTTCTAAAAAAAGGGATTTGTCAGGGTGAAGTTGCAGGATGTGAAATGTGAGGTTTGCTGACCTGTCCAGACTGGTTTATGCTGGGAGTGGATGTTCCCAGGGAGGTATACCTGCCCCTCCTGCCCGTCCCTCCCCATGGCTGATTCACTGAGCCTCTCCCAGCTTTTGTCCGTGGCACCCACTGGAGATTTAGGAGTATTGCCTGAGCGCAAATATTTTTGCATAAAAGTGGAGTTTTTGAAGGGTTTTCTGAAATAATTTAAGGTTCAGTCTAGAATTCTGCCGAATTTGAATCATCCCTGAGTGGGTTTCCAGGTCCCAGTGCTGAGGGCAGGCTCTGGGGTGGCATCACAGATTTGTTACCTCGCTTCAACCCTTCCTCACACATCGACTTTGGGTTCTCCAGGGACGGGGATGTCCACGCTGATGGAGTGAGGACACTTCCAAGGCACTTCCCAGCTTCAACTGCTGCCACTCCCCGCAGCTTTGGCCACTTGGAGCACGATGCAATCAGCGTCTCACTGGTGAGAACTTCACCTGAGATGCAGAAAACGTGGCCAGATACCCTGAGCAGCCAAACCTGTTCCTTGGGTGAGAGGGTGAGAGGCCACACAAACCTTTTGCTTCTCCCTCGCTGCATTTCCCACCCTCAGCGTGCTCAGGTGCACGTCCCCACATGGAGAACACCTAAATGTTTTTTTTTTTCCTTAGAGGTGACAAAGGTTAGAAGTGAATTTTCCTGGTATTGACAGCTTGGTTATCTCGGGAAGGGTAATGAGGAGGCTTTAATGAAGCTACAGTATCTGCCTGAGAGCGGGGTTTCAGCCAGGTTGTTGCAAGAAGCATTTCTAATTAGGAGAGATTTAATTCCAGATTTTTGTCATCCCCCCCCACCCCCCTTCCCTCTTAATTATATTTGCTAACGTGTTTAACAGCTTTCCCTTCAGAAAAGAACAATTTATTCAAAGGTCATAAATAGATTCTGGCATTAATTACTCCAGGAGTCACACTGGGCTGCTCTGGAGGAAGCAACTCCGTGGGGAATGCTAAACCTTTCGCAGTTGGATTTATCTGTGCTTGGAATGACTTTGTTTGCACACACCCCCCAACAAAGACACCTCCCAGAAAACCCCCAAATAGCTGCTTGCATCCACATTTGTGCCCAGCTGAAAACCCGTGGGGATCTCGTCGCTAATTTCCCTGAGTTTCTGGAGCAAGCCTGTAAATCGCAGCATCTCCCTCGAGAAATCTCTCCCGTATTTGTTTGCTAAGATCTGGGGGTGTTTTTGTCCATTAGTTTTGCATCCCATCGTTGCTGTGGATGCTGAGCTGGAGCAGGGAGGGCAGAGCCTGGCTGGGACCAGTGGCAGAAGGACGGGGCTGAGCTGCTCCCTCCTCCTCACCCCCTCCCAAGCTCAGCCGGGCGCCCGGCTTAGGTTAATAGTTTTTGTAACCTCCAGATTTTGGAGTGGCTGCAACATCTGTTCCGAGTGATAATAAAGCAGTGCTGAGGGGGAATTAGCATACAGCTGCCAGGGTGGGGGAGAGCCTCTATAGAAAAATAAATGAATTTATTGATGGAAGATGAAGCCTCACTGCGTTTTCATAGTTCCTGGTAATTTTGGCAGCGTGGGCAGAATCTGTTCCTTTGCAGGGGGAAAGGACGGGGCTGGGATGTGGGACTCTGGTGCGCATCTGAGTGTCCTTTGTTTTGTAGTTTCAGCCAAAGCCAAGAGCACTTTTTGCTGGCTTTAGGTTCCTTTTGAAGGTTCAATCTGCCAGATGAGTCCTACTGCCTGGGTGGGGCCTGGCTGGCTGTGGTGGGGGGGAATATTTAATATCTCCTGAAATAACTCTGCTTGCCCAGCTACCTGATCCAGTGGATGGCATTGATGCCATGATGATTTTTCGCTTTTTCTTTTATACCCCTTTTATACACTCTTTTATGTAGCTTTTATGCATTCTCAGTGCTTTTAGCCCACACAGTTATAATTCTTTAAGTTTGATCCCTTCCCTCACACCCAATATCCCGTTAAGCCAAGAGCCCAAACACCCTGGAAACCCCAGACCCCGAGGGCCTCTCCAGAACACATTCTGTAAACAAAGCCAGGCCCAGCCAGGGGAAGGTTCCTCGCTGAGGGGTCTCGCTGGAGTCCCTCCCTGGGCAATCTTTGATAGATGTGCTAATTAGCAAGGCCTATAATTGCACACACATCACATCGTGGGGGGCCATTTCTCCGGGGGGCATTTCGGGGTGCATTTCCATGTGCATTTCGGCGCCCCTGAGGCTCCTTCAATAAACACCGAGGTAAAACCCTTTTTCCCTCTTAACTGTGTTCAGCTCTCTACATTTTAAGACCAGGAAAAGGCATCAGCATCCCTGCACGTTGCACTCGTAAAAGTCTCTTTCTCTTGCGCTTTGCCTCTTGCTGAGGTCACCAGGAGCTGCAGGTTTGTGTTGGCACTTCCAGGCTCTGTTCCCTGTGCTGGTCCCTCTCCATCCCTCGTCGCCCTCGGGGATCAGGATCCTGCTCACCCCGGGCAGGTGTCTGACCCACAGCTCTGCATCACCAGCACTGGGGTTAAACATTTCTATGACTCTTCCCCCCCTGGTGTTTTTCCTGGGGTCCTGTGATGCCACAGTTTCATTTTTCCTTGAGGGAAGGCAGACAAACGGGTGTTGCTTTCGTTGCTTTGGGGAGATGCAGGAGAACGTGAAGTGTTCTCTGAAGCCTCGCAGACTTGAAAGCGAATTTAAAACGCCCGGGTTTTAAAATTTATAAACCCAGGATGATGATTGGTGATACCCTGAGTTCCCCTCTGTGTAAAATAATAAAAATATTAAACTGGAACCAGCCCACATTCAGCTTTGGGCTCCGCCAGCAAGAACTGAGTGAATAGAATTACCTGTTTTATGTGGGGAGAAAAATGATCTTAAACACCTGATTTAACTGGATGGGAATGAAAGGAGGGAGAGTAAAACTTCAAGAGGTGGAAAGCAGCCTCATAAACCCAGAGGGGCAGAGAGGAACTTGCCAAAGATGAGGCTGTCTGTGTGTGCATGGATGTTTAACCTCATAAGCCAGGGCAGAGGGAAGGAATAACCCCCTGTAGCCACCAGGTTTTGTTGGGTCTCTTCACAGGAAAATATGAAAAAAAACAGGGTTTTTTTTCCCCTCTGATTAGGAGTTTTTTTGAGAGACAGCTCTTCTAATAACAGTGCCGCTGTGTGAGGATCCTGTGTGACACAGACGAGGTGTCAGGAGCGTTCTGGCTGCATCCAAACCCGTTATTCAGGCGAGCAGGGCTGTCATTACCTGCCGTGGTGCTGCTGAGGCAGGAGGAGCTGCTCCCACGGAGCACGGGAGGAACCCACGCACAGAAAGAGATATTTCACCTGTCTGTGCTCAGGGTGCCTTAATAACTGCTTGGCTTCGTCTCTGGCACGTCAGCAGAAGGATCAGCGCAGAGCTTCTCCTGCCTCCACCCACTGAGGGTTTTACTCAAAAAATTGGACAAAAATCCTCTTGGCGCTGGCTGAGCATCCCACCCAGAGCTGGCTCAGGTCTTTGGGGTTTGACATTTCAGCTGAAATGGATCTTCAGCCTCCCACCCTGCTCTCCTCAGCCCTGACAGGCTCATGTTGTGCTCCCTGGAATCCCAGGACAACGGGGCTGGTGCCCAGCCTGGGGCTCCGCACACTGTCCCGGGGTGTTTTGGCATCGTCATTCCTGCTGTCTTTGGGAAAAACTTCTGCAGAACTTTTCTGAGGGTGGCTTCAAAAAAAGCCCCAAACAAGTGTTGGACTTTTACAGTTCAGTGGGTTTAAGGCAGCTGTGGGGAGGATGCTGTGGGCTGCTTCCACACCCTGGTTCTTTAGGAATCTCCTCTAGCAGTGGATGTGAATACTCAGAAAAGCCCCTCAGATGTTACTGTTTGCACTACTTTGGGTTATTTGCATTGCTTTGGGTTATTTGCATTGCTTTTGGGGTTATTTTTGCGGATTCCCAGGTCCAAGCCCCACTTGGTACCAGGCCCTTTGCAAACAGAGGCCCTGATCCTGGGCAAAGGTTATCCAGATAATCCGGGAATGCAGAGCACCGAGAGCTTGTTCTGCCTGAGGAGAACCACTGGGCAGAGAGATTTGTTGTCCCTCTGCCTTCCTGGGGCTTGAGGGGAGAGACAGCTGGGCTGGATTTTGTAATCCAGTATTATTTTTTGTCAAAAAGGGCTCAGTTGCTGGGTTATTGTTGGGTTATAGCTGTGCTGGGTGAAGGCAAGGGGACAGAGGTGTGTGTTCCTCCTCTCCTCCTCCTCTTCCTCCTCCTGAGCTACGCCTGGGTGGTGCTGAGTCCCAGGCTTAGGACATGGATCCTTTCCCAGCTCTAGGAAGCTTGGGACAGTCCCACGGCCGTGTCCCCCACGCCATTCCACGGATGCTGTCCCTTCTCCGGGCTCCTCAGTGGGCACCCCCAAACCTCCCAGCCTGAAGAGAGCTGGCAGCTGGGGAGGAGGTTCTGGCTGCTGGAAGGGAGCTCAGCTGGGTTTCCCAGCTGTCCAGAGGGTTTGGAGTTGGGGCTGGTTTTGGGGTCAGACTGACCCGGTGTGAGACCTTGGAGCTTCTCGTGGAGGAAATGGGCTGGGTAAGGAATGAAGTGGTGCAGGGTAACCCCAGCGATTTGCAGGGGCTGTGACCGTCCCTCCTGCCTGCATGCTGACCAAAGGCACCTCTGCTCTTTTCCTGGGAACTTGGGCTAAATGGGAGTGGTGCTGCTCTCAGGTTGTGGGATCTGCTGGGGAAGGAGGCGGGGAAGGAGGATTCCACGCCGGTGACTGCGTAACCTCGGAGTCCTTCCCTGAGGATGCAGATCTGTGGCTGGCCAGACTCAGGCTGGGCACGGAGCAGCTGGGAGCTCATTCCTTGTGGTGGAGGAGGGACAAAAGTTCGAAAGTTGAGTGTCTGAGTATCTTCCCTCGATACCAGGGAAGAGCTGACACGGCTGGAAACCAAAACTGGAGCCGCAGTTGCTTTGCAGATCATTGCATCACTTTTACTGGATGTTCCCTGGATTATTCGGGGCAATGTGAAGAAAGTTTCCTGGGGCTGAAGGAGGTGTTTGGCAGTGGAGGAGGACTAAAATCTCCATGAAATCTCTTTGGTCCCTTCTGCCAAGCTGGGGAATGATGGATCAGAAATGTGAGCACATCCCGGGGGGGTGCAGGGCCGGGCTCAGTGCGGGGTCAGCTGTCCCTGGGGCCTGGCTGTGCCCCTCAGCACACACCCAGTGCTTTGGGATCTGGGAAGAGCCACCATGGCTGGCCTGGGGTGCTCTTCCTGTGCCTTCAGGTTCCAAACCCAGAGGAGGAAAGGCTTTGTTCCCTGGAAGGCTCCATTAACCATCCCAGCAGTGGAGCCTGTGCAGTGCCTCGGCTCCCTCACCCTCTCCGGGATGGGAGCCCTTTGCCAGAGGTCCCTCAGACAGATGTTGGTCACTGCTGGAGCCCTGGCCAGGGAATGCTGCTCCTGGTGGAGCGTGCTCCAGGAAAAGCCTCCGTCTGCTGGCTGAGCGTAAGCAGAAGTGACGGGTCACGATGACTGTACATGACATGTTATTTCTGCTCCCCTCCCCGGGGCACTCAGCAGCTGGAAAGCCTTTCCCCCACGGAGCTGCAGGCAGCGCTGCTTTGAATGAGAGCTTTTTGCATTGGAAGCTACACCTTAGGAGAGATGTTTTATTTCCCTGGCTGTTTATAGCCCTGTAAAATACCACGGAGCCTTCATTTCCCCTCTTTGCCTGGTCTCCGTCGCATTATGCACAGGAGCAATTTATTCCTAACAGCTCAGCCTAATGCGTGCCACAGCCATTTCCACAGGAGCCAGGCCTGCCTTAATGTTTGCTGTATGGCTTTTTAAATGCATCGTGCTGGCTCCTGAGGCAGGGTTTTTAATAACTCCTGCCCGGGGCTGAGCGTACGTGAGTCTGACAAAAACCTCCGTGCTTGTTCTCGCACCTTCGTTCCGCGCTCAGAAAATGCCTCCCCGAGTTCTGCGCTCTGGGTGTGTTGGTGGAGGCAGTTGCTAAGGGGAGGGATAATTTAAAGCAGGAGGAAGTCATACATGCAGCTGCACTAAAAATTAACTTCATTTGGGTGGTACTTAGGAAATTAGAGCAGGGATGCTGCCAAAAGAGAAAGGGGAAATGAAGAGTCTGCGTTTGACTGCGTGTTGGTTCTGCCTCAACCGTGTCAATAAAGTCACTTTAGTTCGTGGGTCAGTGAGCTTTTTTAGGGCTGCTGCCTGTTTAGACGTATTGATCCTGTCCTATTAAGCTCCAAATGTTGTCCTTTCCTGTCCAGACAGTTCTCAGCCCACTCCAGCAGAGTGGGTGGCTTTGGAAGGAGATGGAGTGGAGCGGCTGAGAAGGAATCAGATGCTGCTGCCAGCTCCCCTCTTCACCCCTCTGGCTGAAACGCAGCGTTAATGGTCCAGCCCAGCACATCCCTGGGGCCTTATCTGCATCCTCAAATTGTACCAAATTAATTAGCCCAGCACAGCAAAAGCAACCCAACCTTCCCTAGCACTGTGCGAATGCAATTACCCGGTACCAGAGTTTATTTGAGATACTCCAATTAACAGCCAGCTCTGCTTGTGCACTGTCTGGTGGAGCTGCTCCTGTCTGGCTGGTGAATAGCTCATTAAATCCTGTTCCGTGGGATCCCAGACTGCTTCGGGTTGGAAGGGACTTGGAAGGTCCCCCAGTTCCAACCCCCTGCCCTGGGCAGGGACACCTTGCACTGGTTGTTCCGGAGGAAATGGTGTCCTGGGGAAATAGCTGTGTTTGACAGGACCCAAATCAGTGCAGGGGATGGAGGGAGGCAGAGCTGGCTCCCAGAGACACCTGGATTTTCCCTTTGTCTCCCAGGGAGCCTTTCCAGTGGAGTTTTCCTGCCTCAGTGAGTGTAAATCAGTGCAGAACCGCAGGGGTGTGGGTGCTTGTGATTAATCCCCACACTAAACTTCCCATTACATAATTTACTCCCCATTAAATAATTTAATAATTTTTTTTGGTTTGAAAATATATAAAACCCCCTCACAAAATACAAAATAATGCTCTTCCATATTTTTAGCAGAGGGGAAAAAAAAAAGGATAAAAAATATAAAAATATTTTTCTGCTTGTGTGTGTTCAGCCCCTGTTATTCTGGCTCAGAAAGGAGGACTTTTCCTTACAGAAGTCTGAAGCCAGACCTGGAAACTGTTCAGTCAAAGCATCCAGGAGATTTTGGGAGGATTTCTATCCCCCTCTAGCCCCAGGTGCCAGCTTTGGGTGCACCCCTGATGTGTTGCTGTAATAAATCAGTTCTAGGAGCTGCCAGGAATGGGATGTGGGTGTTAAATTAGAGGGTCCTGTTAGCTTGTTATCCTCCCCAAGTATTAATTTATAGAAATATCCAGAGCCTTGTTTCCCGTAATCGCTGGGATCTGTTCTCAGTGGTGGTTTTTATGAGCTGGGGACCTGACCTTTTTAAGCAGCTTTACAAATTAAGTAGCCAGTAGATTAATTTTCTGTAGCCTGTTTTGATCGTGCAGAGCAGGAACTGTTCTGCATTGCTGTGGCAATAAATTCTGCTCATGGAGCTCAGGAAGGGAGGGAAAAAAATCTTCCAGATCAGGTAAAATGGTCACATCCTCAAGGAGAGGTGGAAATAAATTGGGTCAGAAATGGAGCTCCCCTTGGTTTAATTCAGGGGAGGTCGGGGACGGGGTTGTGCCCAAATCCAGGCAGGTTTGGAGTCTGGGGCCAAAATTTAAGCACTGCTCACTGCAGAAAGGTCTTTAATTCATCGTGATAACAAATCCCTGGATGCTTCAGGGAACTTCACAGAACCGGGCTTGATTCAGGCTGGAGCCTCTCATTAAATTCCGCCCTTGCGAAGAATAACTCGGAATGGGAAGTGATTTCCTTTTTGCTGCCTGTTTTCTCCCCGTGGTGTGGATTGGGATAACTGAGCTGTGCCGGGCACGCGCGGGGGAGGCTCCATGTGCAGAGCCCTTCGTGGAGCTGGTCAGGATGACGCCTTTCCCTGGTCTTAAAATGAAGAGATCTGAACACAGTTAAGAGGGAAAAAGGGTTTTACCTCGGTGTTTATGGAAGGATCCTCAGGTGTGCCGAAATGCACATCGAAATGCACCCCGAAATGCCCCCCGGAGAAATGGCCCCCCACGATGTGATGTGTGTGCAATTACAGGCCTTGCTAATTAGCACATCTATCAAAGATTCCCCAGGGAGGGACTCCAGCGAGACCCCTCAGCGAGGAACCTTCCCCTGGCTGGGCCTGGCTTTGTTTACAGAATGTGTTCTGGAGAGGCCCTCGGGGTCTGGGGTTCCCAGGGTGTTTGGGCTCTTGGCTTAACGGGATATTGGGTGTGAGGGAAGTGATCAAACTTAGAGAATTATAACTGTGTGGGCTAAAAGCACTGAGAATGCATAAAAGCTGTATAAACGAGTGTATAAAAGGGGTATAAAAGAAAAAGCAAAAAATCATCATGGCATCAGGGACAGCCCTGCCTCTGCTGGGGCTCGGAGCAAATTGGGGTTTCCTTTAAAATACGGTGCCAGGATCAAGGAGTGATGGCTCCTGTGCTTTTCACCTGGCTTTCACTGAAGTGTCAGAGTGATTGCAATGATGCTTGATGCTCTCTGGTAAGGAATTAAACCTCTCTTTCCTCCACGAGGGCTGAAAATGCTTAATTGAAATCTTACAGATAAAATACAGCCTCTAATCTTTAAAAAAAGCCCCAAACAACCAACATCACAGTGATGGCCTCGTCATCCTCCCCCTGATCAAAGTCCATTCTGATTTTTATCTTGTGCCTGCATTAAATGTGATGGTTAACCTTCACATTTCCTGCCTTGGCCTCCCAAGCTTTGTGATACTTACAGTTACTCTTCAGTTAATTAATTTCCTTGCAGTGCTGAAAGGGAGAGGAACTGATACCCTGAATGCAAATTGCCCAGGGCAGCACCAGTGCTTCAGGGAGAAAGAAAAATGGGTGCTGGTGTCTGTGTTTGTGGGTGGCTTTTCCTTTCCTGGTGCACAGGAGTGGATTTGGGATCGATACATTTGGACAAACAGGATTTTGGGACGTGCTCTGAAGCGTTTTGGAGTCTGCTGGAGACTCATGGGGGGCTTCTCCTGGTGCCAGGGGAGTTCTGAGTACCCAGTTGTGGGTTTATCGTGTGAAACTCCGGCATTTTCCTATTCCTGGGGGGAAGGTGCTGTGCAGGGGGCTCATCCCAGCCTCAGTTAAACTGTGGGCAAACCCAAAACCCTTCCTGTTCCCCAGCTCACACCGTCTGTTCCCAGCACTGTTCTTCTCAAGACTGAAAGGCAACAAAAACATTCATTATTTAAAGCTGAGGAGAGCAAGAAGCCCTGAGCGACCCCGAGAGCCTCGGGGCTGCCTGTCCATCCTCGGTCCCCATGCACAGGCACCCCAGGCTGCTTTCCCCAGCTCTGCCAGCCCCTGGTTCAGCTCCTGCTGCTGCCCAGAGCTGCAGATTCGGTGCTCAACTCCTGCCCATCACCCAGGAGGCTCAGAGGAGCTGCTGGGCAGTGGTTTCTCCCTCCCTGAGCGAGGTCTGGCTCGTGGGTCCCGTGATACAGGAGAGTTTTCCATCCTGGAGGAGCAGTGCGCAGCTTGGTTGGCACCCAGGGGCACCCCACGACCCCATTTCTGCTGCTTTTTGGGGTGAGGAAGGTGCTGAGCTGCTCGAGCCAGCCCCACCTCTGCCCTGAGGAGCTGACGGCAACACAGAGCCCTGGCACGGAGCCACGAGCATCCAGGGACCTGTTAAAAAGCACATTTTGGGCTCAGTCTCATGAAAATGCAGCTTGATTTCGTGCGCAGGTCTGCATCAGTTCTCCAGAATGTGCGAAGTGTTGTGGTTTTAATTCCTTCTCCAGGCAGGAGCTGGGGGGTGTCTTTCAGCATCATTACCTGGTGCCATTAAGGGAATGTTCTGCGTGTTTGTTGTCTGCTTCTAAAAATGCCATCCCGGCCCCCGGAGTGACATTTCGGGGCTGTTTCTCTCCAAACCCACTGGCCTGGTTTTCAGCAGGGCTCTGGGGGTGGCTGGCAGCCCGGGCAGCAGTGCAGGAGGTGTCACACAGCGCGGGTGTCGCGGTGCCGCTCACCGGGAGCGGGTTGTTTCCATCTCCTGGGATGCAGAGCTCCTCTGCCAGCTCCAGCTTCGGCAGCTCCGGTGATTTGGGAGCTGAACTATCCCCTCCACGCCTCGTGCGGTGGGCAAGGCTCTGCAAACCTCACTGAGACAGAAATGTGCAGTTTTTCCAGGCTTTCATTCCCTCCATCGCCCGTTTGAAAGGTAAATCCACGCCAAACTTGGCGTTAGGAACGTTTTCCTTGGCTGAGGGTTTGCTTTGCAGCGGTGATTTCCCTGTGGGCAATGCCCTGCTCGGGCTCCGTGGGATGGATGTGGCAGGAGTTTGTTTGCTCTGCCTCCTGGCAGGTACCCTGGCACCGCTGGTGCCGAGGAGAACAACGCGTTCAGCTGTGATTTTGGAGGCTGTGCGAGAGCAGAGCCAGGCTGGTTGGAAGGGAGTCACCCCACAGCGTGACTGTGCGCAGAAAAATCGCATTTTTCCCCACGATGGATGAATAACGCAATGGCAGCCGTACAAAGCTCTTCCCAGAAAAGCCTTTTGGAAGTTGGGAGGATTGAATGCTGCTGGTCTGGAGGCAGGATTTCTAAAATCAGATTTCTCGGGATGTTTTAAGAAAGCAGAGTCTGCAGTGAGGCTGCTGCGTGCCCTGCAGTGAGGATGTGCCTCTGTCCAACGCCAGCTCAGGGGTGTTTGGGGATCATAAAACCACAAATTTTGTGGAAGGGGCCTTAAAGCTCATGGGATTCCACCCCCTGCCATGGGCAGGGATGCCTTCCTCTGGACCAGGTTGCTCCAAGCCCCATCCAACCAGGCCTTGAACACGTCCAGATATCAATGAGTATTTAAAATCTGCTCATATGGGACTCCTCTATCACTGAGAGAAAGCTTTTAAATTCAACTTGCACGTTTGGTTATTATTTAATTGCCTATTTTTGACAACTTTGCACGAATGGCAGTAGGCTCTCCCATTGCAGCCACCCTCCAATCCCACCCTGTGGTTCGTAGAGGTTTCAGAGCTTGGCTCTTCGGCACTTTCACAGGGCAGCTTGGTTTGCAAGAGACAAAAATCAGGTTGTGTGAACGTCTTGAGTGAGCCCAGGCCCGCAGGCCGCTGCCTGGCCCGAACGCCTGCCGTGACAGGGCTCCATTTGCTGCCTTGGCTGCTATTGACTCATCTCAGAGCTTTTCTCATCGCTGTCCTGTCAAAAGTTCATCACGGTTCCCTTCCCCGCGCCGGCCTGAGGAGCAGGAGGACGGTGCCTGCCTGGAAAGTTCCCTGGAAGCGCAGCGCTGCAGCGTAACTCTATCTGGGCTTACGCAATCCCTGGTTTTCCTCAAGAGCAGCCCAGTGGGCTGTTATAATTTGATTGTCACGGTTCAGGTCGAGTCCTGTCTCACAGCTTTGGCTCGGCCAAAATGTTTTGAGTTTTCTTTGCAGGAGCCCTCCCACGCACGGGGTTACCTCATTTCTCGATCGAGAATAAAACCCTCTAATCAGGGTTTGTTTTTCACATACCCCATCTCTTATCTGTGGTCGTGTTTTCGGAGTGAAGTGTGATCCTGGGTGCGGCAAACACGAGGTTGGGACTTCGCAGCAATAGTATGAGCTAAGATATCTCTGTTTTTCTCTTTTTTTTTCCTTTTTTCCCCTCCTTTTTCAACTGAGCTCCCCTGGTGGAGCTGTGTTTCCTCCAGCAAGAAGAGAGAAAGGCTGGGTTTGGGGAGTGGGGAAGGGAACTCTCCATTCAGGGTGCCTGAGGTGGGCAGGTTGAGCAACACCTCCAAGCTCTCCTGCTCCCAGGCTCTCTGCAGCCTCAGATCCGACTGCTCAGGAAAAGCCCAGCCTGGATTTGTCAGGGTGCTGTTGATGCCTTTTCCTGGTCTTAAAATGAAGAGAGCTGAACACAGTTAAGAGGGAAAAAGGGTTTTACCTCGGTGTTTATTGAAGGACCCTCAGGGGCGCCGAAATGCACATCGAAATGCACCCCGAAATGCCCCCCGAAGGAATGGCCCCCCACGATGTGATGTGTGTGCAATTATAGGCCTTGCTAATTAGCACATCTATCAAAGATTGCCCAGGGAGGGACTCCAGCGAGACCCCTCAGCGAGGAACCTTCCCCTGGCTGGGCCTGGCTTTGTTTACAGAATGTGTTCTGGAGAGGCCCTCGGGGTCTGGGGTTCCCAGGGTGTTTGGGCTCTTGGCTTAACGGGATATTGGGTCTGAGGGAAGGGATCAAACTTAAAGAATTATAACTGTGTGGGCTAAAAGCACTGAGAATACATAAAAGCTACATAAGAGAGCTTATAAAAGGGGTATAAAAGAAAAAGCAAAAAAATCATCGTGGCATCACTGTGGAGACACCCAGATCTAGGATGCTGGGGTCTGAGATTCCTGGATCCTGTGAGAAAGCCCCAAAGAACCACCTTGGATGGATTTGCTGTGGTGCTGATGAACCCTGGGAGTTTCTGGGTCTCTCCTCTGGAGCAGGGTGGTGATCCTTGGTGTCCTTCCCTCCCAGCCTCTGCTCCCTGCCCTGCCATCCATCCCCCAGGAGCTGCTGTAGACCAGGGCTGGCACAGGGGGGTTGTGCCCACCTGATTTTTGCCAGAAGCTCTTGTTATTCCTGGGATTGGCTCTGCAGATCTCTTAGAGACACCCTAAAAGGTGAACCTCTGCGTACAGCCAGCGACGCAGGGATTTGATTGAGGTTTTCTAAAACCTCAGTGGGCAGGGTTTGGGTTACACAGACCTCAGACCTGTGGCTGGCAGGGGTTGGGGCGGTGCTGAACCCGTTGGACCCGCTGGATTTGGGGTGGTTGGGGGGAATTTCAGTCCTTGTTAGCACCGTGGATGAAACCCTCACAGGCATTGCAATTAAAGCCTTAAAACCGTAACGATTCCGGCCTTCCCAGCGTGTGCAGGCCCGGGAGGGCTCCACAAAGGAGGGAAGTACTGTCAGCAGCGGCAGCTCCAGAGTTTTCTCCGGGAAGTTGCAGCTTCCTCCTGCTCATTTAGAGCCCCTGAGTGCCGCAGGGTGACCCTCGGATGGACAGACGGACGGAGCCCGGCGCTCCCCCAGGAACGTGGGACCTGCTGGCTCCTGGCACGGGCTCGCAGAGCCTCTCCTGCCACCTGGGAGTGGTTCTGGGCTTTGGGGATGTCATCACTGCTGGTGGGAGCTCTCCTCATGGCACACAAACATCTGGGCTCGCCTGTGACGTCTCTTCCCTCCTCCAGGCTCACGGATGTCCCCGGAGCCTTGTCCCCTCCTCCAGCCCTGAGTTATCTCAGACTCATCAGCTGCCTGGTGGGGGTTTTAGCCACATTTATGGCCTTCTTTTTTCTTTCCCATTTTTTTTCCATGTTTAATGGAGGAAACGAGCCTGGCAGTCCTCAGGAGGAGTTCAGGAGTCAGGAAAACCTCCCTTGGATAAAATAGGATGAGGCCTGGGAGTGCTGGACTTGGCAGGGTGACAGCAGCCTGCTCTGGGTGTCCTTGGCCTCTGGGGCTGAGGTTTGGGACCTCTGGGTATTTAACAGGTTGCTCTGGAGCATCTCTTCGTTGTTTTTTTTTTAAATTTTATTTTGTAGTTTTAAATTATTTTCACAGTTCTATGTAGATTCCGGTTTCCAGTTCATGAGTTCAATACTATTAACTGAGAGACCTCTTCCCTCTGAGAGCCCACAGACCATGATGGGAAGTTCCTGTGGGGTAACTGTGGGATCTTTGTCCCTCTGAGCCACGCCAGGGCGATGATGAGCGAAGGTGTGAGGATGAGCAGGACCAGAGCAGGGCTTGGCAGCCTGTCCTGGTCTGCTGCTGGACTCCCTCCCTGGCTCCCTGGACAAGCTCCTGGTGAGTTTGTGCAGGAGTTTTGCATCCCCCCCCCAGCTCTGGCTGATTCTCCTCCCAGGAAAGGACCTTTGCTTGCTGTAGGTTTTGTTTCCCCCAGTCCCCCCAGTGCCCAGCTGTGGGTGTTGGCTAAAATACGTGGCTGCTTTCCCTCAGGTGCTTTCCTAGGGATAAATCGTGCTTGTGAGTGGATGTGAGAGGGAGAAGCTGTGGAGAGGTCAGCCCTCATCAGTGTTTCAGGCTCATTAATCAGCCTCCCTAAATGGAATTTGCCCAGCCCTGGAGCACTCAGCAATTGGAATGGCTCTGAAAGGGGTGGGGGGGGAAATAATAGTGCTAAACTGTTTGAGAAATAATTTCATTCTCCACTTCTCAATAGATAAATCTGCTGTCCAACAACCTGAAATTTAATCTGTCCATCTGAAGTAATTGATGAGCTGCGACTTGAATCCAAATGTGAAGGGGAATTCTCTGCAGAGAGGTTTTGTGCTGTCTCTGCACCAGAGACAATGGGGCGAAGCTGGGGAGGAACAAAGCCAGGAGGAACAAAGCCAGAGGAGATTTGGTGCTGCTGTGGGGGGGGTTATACCAGCTCCAGTGGTGCTTTTGACTCATTGCTGGTCCCCAAACGGTCCTGGTGAGCCCCTGATGTGGAGGGGAGCTGGATGGGGCAGAGATCAGAGACAGGCCTTGATTTTCAGTTTTAGATCAGAGAATGGTTTGAGTTCGAAGGGACCTTAAAGACCACCTAATCCCAACCTCTCCCATGGGGTGGCTGCAGCCCTGCAGCTCTCACTGGATGCTCTTGGACTTTCTCCCCATTCCTGATGCTGGAGGCAGCCGAGGGAGTTTCGATGCCCCTTTGCGATGTCAGAGTAGCACAGGGGGACTCGCCGTGGCTCCGAGATGCATCCTTTGGCTTTCTGCAGACATTTGTGCCATGGGACTCCTGTTTTCCCATTGTAAATGATGTGTTTTCCCAAGGAGAGAGCCTCCCTTGCCCGTTTGCAGAGCCTGTGATAAGCAGCTGCTCCCAGCTCCCCGTTGAGGACTCGCTCCTCGCCCGGCGCTTTCGAGCGGTGCCGGCAGTGAGATAAGAGGAAATCTGACATCACGGCCAGGAAGTGCTAAAGAAAGTCCCTTTCGTCATTCATCAGAGGGGTTATCTCCCCCAGCAGAGCTGCAGCATTCCTGGCACGCTGCAGGACACATTCCAAGCCCACGGCTTTGGCCACGCTCAGCGCGTGTGCCACTGAGTGCTCCCCGCCACAGCCCCAACCCCTCTCCAAAAGGGCCTCTCCAAAATGTCGTGAGCTGCTGGGTGTTCCTGCCCCTCCAGGCAAAATCATCCTCCTCATTTCTTTCCTTTTCTCACGTTTTATCACATTATTTAAAAGTCTCCTGGAGATTCCCAAGCTTTGTGCGTCTACCCCGAGTGCGAGGAGCAGGGGCTGCTTTGATGCTCCTCCAGACCCTGCCTGGGATCCCAGTTTGGTCGTTGAGCAACTGCTGCTGCGTTCTCCAGCTTTTGGTCTGTCCCTGCCAGTGAAAGTGACGGAGTCCCCACCCCTGGTGGGATTTAACGGGGTGTGGATGTGGCATTTGGGGACGTGGCTTAGCGGAGGGCTTGGCAGTGCTGAGCTGATGGCTGGACTCGATCTTAGAGGTCTTTTCCAGCCAAAATGATTGTGTTTTTCCTTTAACAAAGCAGTTTTGGTGGGTGTCAGGAGCATGTGTGGCCTTCAAGCCTGTGGGGCCGGGGAGTGTTTCCAGCCCACCACGAGGAGCTCGAGTAGTTGGCTCTTTTCTGATGAATTTGCATTGGAAATGGCTCCCGTCTCGTCAGTGCAGGTGCCACGGTGCCCCGTCATTCGGGGACTGCAGGGAGGGGCCTGGAGTGGGGGTGTGAGGAGGGCTGAGGGGCTGAGCACCCACACCCTCCCACAGGCTCCTCTCCCACCCCCAGAGATGGAGTTTCCAGCTGCGGAAACATCCGACCTGCCCTTCCTGCCGTGGGGCGGCTGGGCATGTCCCTGCTGGGATCCCAGTGTCCCTGTGCAACGTGCAGCTATCCCAAGTGCCAAACTACCCCTTTTCTGACCTCCCCTGAAGGCACCTCCAGCGCATTTCTGAGTTTGAGTGGCACAAAAACTCGGCAGCACAACCCTTTGTACGCGCCCTGATCGTCCGAGGGGTCCCCAAACTCACTGAAACCGGGAAAAGAGATAAAACCATGAGAACTTTCTTTAAAACAGAGCATCCCAGAAGCTGCTGAGGAGGTCCCAGCGTGTCCCAAGCACTGGGGCTGTTGGCCACCCCGAGGGCTCCCAAAGGGGGTTTAGAGCAGTTTGTTCACTTCATGACTTTGCAGTGTGGTTAAAAATAGGTGGAGCTCTTGTGAAACCGGGTGAGCGCAGGTGATGGGGCCCTTCTGCTGCCTCTCTCTGGTGCTGGTTCTTCACACCCCTCTGAGGGCTGGGGCCACGCTTTTCTCATCTATGATCAGGCCTCAGGGTGATTTGTTTTACCAGACGAGTTTCTCGCTCTGTTTGGCACAATCCCGTCCCTGTTCCAATTGCCTCTTCCCTCCCTGATGGGCTTTGCAGCACCTAGGATGTTCTCTCCACCCAAGGACTTGTGCTGTGGCTGTTCTGGGGCCTGGAAATGTTGGCATCCCTGGATTTTGCCATGCTCTCAGGTCTATTTCCAGAGCTGAGCGTGGTGCCTGTGCCCAAAAGCCGTGGCTGGTGGCTCCCAAGGTTGTTTTGGATGCACAGGAGGGTGGTGGCAGGACTTGGGATTTGTGTTGTTTGTGCTCCCTTGCACCAGGGGAGATCCCAGGGCCCTGCTCAGCGCTGGCCTCGCTCCGAGCAGATAAATGCCACCATTGATTTTGGGCCTGACAGGTGCTGAATGAGCCCCACGGAGAACATTGATTTCTCTCTCTCTTTTTTCTCCTGCGAAATGTTTGCTTGTCCAAAGGTGTGATGGACTGGTGAATAAACTGGCCTCGGCACAGCCCCCGTTAAATTGGAGCTAATTTTAACACGTGGCCGTTGAGTAACAGTCTCGAGCCGAGGATCCATCACCTCCCACCAGCAGCGACCTCGAAATGCCAAAAAAAACAAAACCACAAGATGAGACTTTGCAGACTGGCCACAGAAATAGAGCCAGGAGTGAACTGTGCCCCCAACACCCACGCTGGGTATCCCCACCCAGGCTTCTGGTGCTCAAAGAGTGAGGGTGAAACCCACCTGCAGTTGTCATCCTGAGCGGGGGCTTTCCTCGCGGGCAGCCTGGTGGCCTTGCTCTGCTGCCAGCTCCTCGCTGGTGGAGCAGGACTCTGGTTGATTGTGTTTGTTGTGTTTCACATCGGGCCTTTTTCAGCAGCTCTTTAAATAGATCATGGGCTTTTTCCTCGGCGTTTGTCACCTGCTGGCGCTCAGGGCCTGGCTGGCAGCATGGTGGCTCTTTCCTGATGTCACCTGGGGCTGCAGGAGGGCACTGCCCCTGTGGCAGGTGCCTCCTACTCATTCTCCAGCTGTGGCAAAGTGGTTCCCACATCTGAATTGGATGAGCAAAATCAGCTTTGGCCTTTGGCTCCTTCACTGGCCCAGGCTGCCCAGAGAAGCTGCGGCTGCCTCATCCCTGGGAGTGTCCAAGGCCAGGCTGGACGGGGCTTGGATCAGCCTGGGATGGTGGAAGGTGTCCCTGGCCATGGCAGGGGGGTGGAAGTGGATAATCCTGAATGTTCCTTCCAACCCAAACCGTTCTGTGATTCTGAGGCTGCGATTCGGTGTCGGGATGGGCGGGAGCTGGGGAGGGAACGCTGCAGAAGGGCAGGGCGGCTCTGCAGAGGAAGTTTGCATCTTGCTGTGTGTAATTGTGGCTGTACCCTGTGCCATTAACTTTCAAAATTGGAGGCTTAAAAAAGGATTTAAAATAAGCCCATGCTGGAATTTTGGAATCAGTGGGACTGCAGTGCAGCAGCACACACAGCCCGGGGTGTAAATTCTTGCGGAGACCCAGGAGATAAAGTTATGAAATAACCCATGTCAGCAAGAGAGGTTGTAAAGCAATTCCAAAAAAAACCAACCAAAAAAAAAATCCCAACTTCAGAGTCTAGACACTTATATTTACTGCAGCATTTATGTGAGATAGAGGAATGCCCTAGAAAACCAGATTTGTTTTCAATTGCTGCCTCTGGCACATGCTGGTCTAATGAGAGGGCTGTGATGCGATGGGACCGTCCCGTGCCACCCCCTGTGCTGGGGGAGCTCTGCTGTCACCTGCTGGCCCCATGGCATGGGGGAGAAGGGTAAAAGGTTGGTCCTTGCTGCGTGTAGGTGAACCAGCCGGTTGTTAATGAGGTGGTTTTGCTAATCCACGGCTGCAAACCTCGTCTCTAATCCCCAAAGCAGCGATAACGAGCTGCGCCGCGCCTCTGGAGATACCACGGCCCCAAAGACTCTGCTTTGATTCTTTCAATTAAAAGAAAATTAAGCTATTTTCTTTTGCTTTGAACCTTGGGTGAAGTTTGCAAGCGGTGTCTTTGCGTGGTGCGCGTTTGGTGACAGCTCGGGGAGCCGAGATTGTGCCGCGTGACAAAACCAGGCCGAGGGAATCCACCCAAAGGCAGCTTGGCTCCTCTGCCTGTTGATCACGTGGGGGTGATTCACCCCTTTAATGGATTGATTTCCTTAGGATTCTAACACGTTTTTTAGGTATTTGTAAGGAATTTGCTGGAAAAGTGAAGAGTTGCCTAAAGACACAGCGATAAACTGAAGGTATTTTGCAGTGAGGAGGCAGAAAGAAGGGAAGTTAATTGGCTGGCTCAGCAGATGAAGGATGTAGGTGATGCAGCTGCAAAAATGAGGCAGATTTTTATTTTGCTCTTCTTAAGCCCCTGTGCTGCCAGGCAGCACCGCTGGAGTGAGATCCCCTGGAGCCCTCAGGCTTCAGAATCCCTGATGATTGTGGATAAACCAATTGTTGCTATAGCCAAGGACTGTAGGATTTCTTTAAAGAGAAACACAATGTTGCTCTGCCAGTCAACCATGCTGGATAACCAAGGGTTTGGGTTGGAAGAGGTATTTCAGATCATCCAGCCTGACCCTGGCCAGGGACACCTTCCTCTATCCCAGGGTGCTCCAAGCCCCGTCCAACCTGGCCTTGGACACTTCCAGGGATCCAGGAGCAGCCATAGCTTCTCTGGGCACCCTGTGCCAGGGCCTCCCCACCCTCACAGCCAGGAATTCCTTCCCAATATCCCATCTAACCCCGCTCTCCGGCAGTTTAAAGCCATTCCCCCTTGTCCTGTTGCTGTAACACGTGCCCCTTCTGCACGGAACCAAATGGGATCGTGCTGGAAATGGTTAAAAGTTCAACACTGGGCTTCTGTGCAACATCAGCTGTAGTTTATATTTGCCTTCGACCTTGAAAGGGAAGAGTCCTGGCTTGAGTTTTGCAGCCCTTCTGCGACGTTACCTTGGGAGAAACTTGTTTTTCCAAGGGGTGTTGTGTTCCTGGTGCGCAGCTGAGAACACAGGAGCCCTCGCAGGGCACCTGGAGCCTGACATCCTCAGGAACAACAAATAAACCCCCGCCTGGCTTTGCAGTGCGAGTTTCAGTCCCTGCTAACTTGTCTTGCATTTAACTCAGTAAATCTCAGTTACAAATTGTGCCTGCCTCGCTCACTTTCCCCTTCCTTTTCTCTTTTTTCCTCCCTCAGTTTCTGTGCTTGAAGAACATCCGGACCTTCCTGAAAGTGTGTCACGACAAGTTTGGGTTAAGGAACAGCGACCTCTTTGATCCCTTTGACCTCTTCGACGTGCGGGATTTTGGAAAGGTAAGAGTTAACTCCTGAGCTCCTGGGAAGGCATGGGTCTGGCACTGGGGCTGTTCTCCGGGCTTGTGCTCCAGGTTTGGGGTGAAAATACAAAGATTTTACGGTTTTCTGAGCAGCTTCTGAGAACTGGGCTCCTGTTCCCCTGTGCTCGCGGTGTATTTAGGACTCTGCTGTGTCCTCAGCGTATTTAGGGTTTGATTTAGTACGTGTGGGGGTTGATTCTGCTGTGTCCTCAGTGCAGGGAGACCAAGCCTCCAGAGTTCCTGCTTTTGATTGAAAAGTGTCCGGGATCAGTCTCTGAAGGATGCGACCGATGTGTTTTTGAGAGGAATCAAACCTTGCGCAGGGCCCACACCTCGCACGCTCCTTCCCCATCTGCTGCCACCTCCGCAGAGCAAAATAACTTTGCTGAAATCGCCTCTGATTTTTGTCCCGTGGCCAGGGAGTGTCTGTGGGGTCAGGGAGTTTCAGGGCAGGGTGAAATGAGCGCCCTGAGCTTCTCAAAAACCTGTTGCTGTAAGTGATGGTTGCCCCTGATGTTCAAATACTGAACAAGGAAAACTCTGCATGGTTTTGACAAGTGGCTCTTGTTCTGATCCCCTGGCTTTGACACCAGCTGCATCAGGGCTGATGGATACGGGGCTCAGGGAAGCCATTACCCAGGACAATTGCCATATTCTTCAGCAGAAAAGGTGATAAAAGATTTATTAAAGCTCTGTATTGTTTTACCTGTTTCGAGCTGCCAGACATAAGCTGCTGGAAGGCATCTTCCCTTCTGATTATCCAAGGAGTAGATTTTCACTGCTGATGGGGATATATTATTTGATATTTATTGCCTAATTTATTTCTGGACCATTATGTGGAATGTGCAATTGCAGTGCCTTGTTTTATGAGGTTTTTTTTGATTTATGGAATACAAGGAGGCAGTTGTTGTTCTGAGAATATGAATGCACAGAAGGAACCTTTTGGGCTGGGGAAGGAACTGCTGCTAATTAAAATGCTGCTTTATTGTCACATTGTCTCCTGCTTTGTGCAGTTTCAGATTGCCTCTGATGCCTGCTAATAGGGCCTGGTGTTAAACACTGCTGGAACATGTCAGCTGATGAGCACAGTTTGGTTTCCTTTCTGGTCTGCTTAGGGAACAGCTCTTCCCTCCCCCTCTTCACTTTTTGGGGGTACATTCCGCTTTGTGACTTGGGGAGGTGATTGGCCACTCCCTCTTCCCTCATGGCAATCTGGTTTTTTTAGGAGACTTGGGAAAGAAATGTGTCATAAACTTCCAAGAGATCCAAATGTGCTTTATTGCCTGCATCGTGCTTGTTTTCATGTTGTCGTCATCCTCAGCCAACCGTAGAAAATGTGGGAAGCACAGACTCTACACAAAAACCTCTTTTTTTTATCAGCTTGGTGGAGGTATCAGCTGTCCAGCTCTGCACCACCCTAAATCCCTCTGGAAGCCTGTCAAAACATTCCCATTGTCTTCACCACCTTTCATTCCCACATTATCCTCAGATCTGTGTTCAGCAGTGGCAAAGCAAATAAACAGGGAAAAATCTGCTGTTGAGCAGAGCTCCTTTTCCATTTTGAGTCACGGCGAGAGCAAAAGGAGTCTCAAACCCACGTCCCCACTGGCCAAACACAGACTTCACACACAAAAAATTCTTCCTGGAGCTATTCACTCCTCAGATCAATGGTATTTTTTTGGTTACAAGGCACTTACACCATGTAGGAGGCGTTTCGGACGGAGCACAGCAACAGCCGAGCGTTTAATTGCAGAGAGGCTTTGGTGGAGCGGTGTTGGGTGTTTCCTCTCTGGGTGCCACTGGGAGAGTTATTCCTCTCCTCCAAACCAAAAGGCCACTGGGACAGCAATTACCAGCAGCTTTTGGGATTGCTGGAGTGTAATTACCGAGGAGAAAGGCGGGGGCTTGCATTTCTGTGGTGCCAACCTCTGTGTAAAGGGCTTTGGATCCTTTTTTAGTGTTAGAAAACCACTGGTGCTTTATAAGAGGGTGAAAAACGGGATGCCTCAGTCTTGCCTTGACCAGCTGTTATTGTGAGAGAGGTTTCCATGTTTCCATCATTCCTTCTGGCTCCTGAGCCGGGGCTTCTGCGAGGAGGGGCTGCCATGGGATCGATGGAGCCCCTTCCAAAGGAGCGACTCTGCCTGGGGGCTGCTCGAGTCCAGGAACGTGTGGGTTTTGCTTCTTCCTTGAGTTTTAAGCTTGGGAAGCTGCTTTTTGCTGTCAGCAGGGCAACAGCTGGTGAAATGGGATCGTGAACCGTGTGGGCTTCTCCAGCCAAACCCCACTGGAGCTGGAAAGCTCCGGCTCCGTGGGACGCCGGGGAATGGGCTCCTGCCAAATGCATGCGTCACCCTCCCTGTAATCTGCAGTGTCTCCCAGCTCCCCCGGGCAGCCCAAAGGCCACTTCCAGTTGCTCATGGCCAGTTGAAGTTGCTCACAGCCAGCTCTTTTTCCCCATGTCCTGTTATTCAGCAATCCTGCAGTGGGGGAGGGCCGTGCTGTGTTTCATGACAGAGGTTTCCAGAAGTGACCCCAGATGCTGGTGCCTGTATTTGTACCCGTGCCCCTTTAAAAAAATGAAGTTATATTGCTTTCTACCAGTTTGGCTCTTAATTATTTTTGAAAATTTGATCCCTTTAAAGTGGCTCAGAGCTCTGCATAAATCACTGGTGGCATCTGCAAAAGTGTTTTCTCGGTGGCTGCAGGATGCAGGAGTAAAACCCCAGTTCATATTTCCTCATCCCTAATTAGGGTCTGATTCTGCAGGGTTGCTGTGCCCAGTCTCTGTTAGTACAGCCTGGCTCCTAAAAAAAGAAATGAAATAAAAAGCTGGTGCTCATGTACTGTGTGTTGTTACACATTTAGTAGCAGTGATGGTATAAAATCAAACTCTTATTGGACTTGCTAATTTATTGGCACCAACTGTAATGACATAAAATGTACATAAATATGGATTAAACTCTTTATTACTCTATTAGTCAGCGTGATGGTAGCCAGGCTCATTAAAAGGAGTTACTCATTTTAAATAACGTGCAGTAATGTACTATTTTTTTTTAAGAAATATCGTTCAAATATTCATAAACCTGTGGAGCGTGCCATTTATTAGCCTCCCGCTCCGCTCCGCCCTCCTGACATGGATTTAATCGTCCTGAATTCCTTTTGAAGTTCTTGCTCTGCTTGAAAAAGGGTTTTTTTCTTTTTTTTTTTTTTTTGCAAGATAAGGGTCTTCCCTCCCCTGCCCCACAGATATGAAATGATGCTGTTCTAAAAATGAAAAAGGGAAGGGATTCACAGGTCAGCTGAAAGAGGAGGAGAGGCTGGTACTGAGATTAAAGTTGTGTTTTCCACTCTGGTTCTGGTCCAGAGGCTGGGGAGAAAGAGTTGCACCCACCCCGCAGCTGGAGCGGGGTTTGGAGCAGGGTCTGGATCAATCCTCCCTCTCAGCTGAACCCACCGAGATTTTGGCTGGTGTGTGGCTGGGGCAGGGCTCAGACGTGGCTTATCTCGTGTGGCTGGAGTGCCAGGGAGGGGATGTGGGTGGTGGGGAGGTGGCCCTGAGCCTGGCACGCTCCGCTGGCCGTGCCAAGAGCGGCCTTGGAGGCGGGAGTGAAATCAGAGTTAAAGCGAAGGGTGCCCTTTATAAATTCAGAGCAATTGCTCCATGTGTTCAGGGTGTTTTTTAGTGTAAAGGTGTCCCCTTCCTCCTGCTGATGAGCTGCTGTGGATCCCTCTTGGAGAGCTCTGGGGGGACCCAGGCTGTCCTCACTGGGTGCTGTTTGTCCCCAGTTCCATCCCCAGCACCGTGGCTGGAGAATCTTCCAAGTGAGGGGTCCGACCTTGCTATCCAGACAGCTCTGGAGGGGCTCAGCTGCCACGGTCCCCCCCATCCCTTTCTGTCACACCCCACCCTGCTGCCAGAGAGTCAGAAAACTCCGTTTTCTGCTCGGTTTCAGACAGGAGGGCAGGGAGTCAGAATTATTTAAGGGATTCATAACCGAGAGTCGGTGGTTGGAGAATTCCCCTCCCTCCGGCATCTCTAACGTCAGATACGAGCCACCAGCCCTGCAGCAGTGTTTTTAAGGGTGCCTTTTGAACACAGTTTGGGCAGAGGAAAGGGGGAGATTTATATGAATTAATATAGAGAGGTGAAAACTGCAGAGCTTTGGGATGAACGGCTGCTGTAACGCAGCAAACCCAGTGCCAGCTGTGACCTGCTGGTGGTGGGAACAGCTCCTCTTCTCCCATTTTGACTTTTAGGGGGTTTTTTCTGACCTCCTGGAGCCAAGAACATATTAAAAGCAGTGTGCTTTCTCTCTGCACCGCAGAGTGCATGAAGCAATAGTGGCTGGGAGTGGAGAGCAGCGCTTGGCAGCCACGCTGGACGTCCCATCCCGGCCCTGTCCCTTATTTTTACACATCCCTGGAGGCCCAGGCAGCCGGACACGGCTTCCCGCGTTGTGGCCCACTGTGCCAGCTCCTCAGATGGCTCTGTGGCACTGGCTGTGTGCCCAGGGGGATCCTGTGGCAGCTGGGAACATCTCGGATCGCTGTGTCACCACGGCGGGTGGGGAGGGGAGCGAGGAGAATTCTCCGAAAGAAGGGCGTGTATATTTTATATATACATTTTTTTTTTTTCAAATTCCCACCGGAGCAGTAGAGTAACTGGCCTGCAGAGAGATTTTTGTGTGTGTCATTGCCTGGAAGAAACCCACTTTAACCCCTTGCTTGCCCAGTGCTTGCTGTCACTTTGTCCCCACCGAAGAAGGAGCCACGGGATGCACTCTGTGCCCACGCCAGGGTTTTTCCCAGAGCCTTTGAGGCCGCAGTTCTTGGCTGAGGGAGAATCCCCAGCTCTGGGGTGGGGAAGGCAGCCCTGGATGCCTGTGCAGGGCTGTGACTGCAGCCAGTTGATGATTAACTCCCCACCGCAGGAGCTGTGGGTGATGTTTGGTCATCAGGTGTTCAGCCAGCTGCATTTCCATGACCTCGCTGGCGTTCTTCTGGAGATTTGGACATTGGGATGAGCGCTCCAAATGGCAAAAGCAGCCTGGAGCAGCACGGGTTTGGGTTTGTTCTTCCTTCCCTTTGCCAGCTTGAGGGTTCATTTGGGCTTGGGAGCTCATAGTTTGGAACTGGGGTGCTGCAGGGACCCTCCTGGTCACCCTGAGGGCACGTGGGGCTGTGCTGGCAGGTGCAGTGTGTCCGGCAGCTGTTCCCAGCTGGAGCACCACAAGTGTGTGCAGGAAACCCCGATGCTGAACTTCCCTAAAACACAAGCACAGCATGACAGATTTCTGGGGCCAGTCAAGCCTGAACCCGACGTGCCTTTGGCTGTGCCGTGCCAGGACCATTCCTGGGGTGATGTTTGCCGTGAGCGACGTGGTGGTGCAGCCACTCCTCCAGTAATGGACATTTTTAGGCTCCAAATCCTGATAATTTCTCCCTGCTCTGAGCATTGCCCTGGTAGAGACTGGATCTTCCCAGCTGCTTGGGGCAGTTGGTGTTGGAAGGGCCGGGCCTGGTGTGTTTTGGGGTGTTCAGGGCTTCAGAAACAGCACCACGGCCTCAAGCCGTGCTTAGGCAACAAACTGCTGATAAAAGCCAGTTAATATTTCACTGAACCCTGAGGGCAGAACCTCTGTGACACAGCTGGGAGCTGAGCCACCAACCTGTGGCCCTGCTGTCACCTCCTGTCCCATGGGCCAGAACAGGAGTGGTCACGCTGGAGCAGATGGAAATTGCCACAATCCAGCAGCTGCTGGCCCCCTGGTATTCCCTGCAGGAGCAGCTTTTAGCTGTGGCAAATCCTCTGCTTTTCCCCCCTTCCTTTCTGCCCTACTCAAAACTCCAGACTGGTTATAGATGTGCGGCTTCTCAGTGCGACTGAAAGAGCCAGAAATGTTCGTTCTGGGAAGTTTTGCTCCCCGCCCCCCCACTTCTTGGCTGCTTTCCCCAGTATTTTTCCAAGGGGTCACACTAAGGGGTGTTATGTTTCAGATCAAACAAGTACGGGCAGGATCTTTTGTCACTCTCACAGTCCTGACGGGAGAATTCTGCCGCCGGGCCTCGAGCGGTGATGGAAGCGCTTTAACGCGCAAGGAATCCGAGGTATTGATCAGGATATGGAGAAATGCGTATCCTTAATGTGTATGAAATTGATTTCCTCGTACCTTCATGATTTGTCTGTGTTCACCTTGTGTTAATTTTAGACAAGATCAGGGAGAGAAGGATCTTTTTTTACTTTGGAAAAAAAAAAAGAGTGTTAAAACAGCTACAAGTATGTCTCCAAACAGTGGGGAGGGGAGATGCCAGGCTCTTTTTTTGGGTGATTCAACAATTTCTGGCTATTGTGTGGTTTCATTTGAACCTCCTTGATTACATCATGGGATTTTTGAGGCTTAATGACACAGTGAGCATCACTGTGGGTGCAAGATGCCAGCAGGCAAAGCCAGGCTTTGTGTGCCTTGGTGCTGTGAGTGCATCTCATCACTTGGGCTGAACTGCTCAGCATCATGTGCTCCGGGAGAGGAAGGAAATACATCCCAGCTCATATCACTTCAGGGACTCTCGGGATAAAAGGAATTTTTTATTCTGTAATGAGCTCTTCTGTTTCTTCATTAAAACCTTCAGCCTCTTGCAACATCGACGATGAGGCTGTCCCAAGGTTACAGATACCAAACGCTTTGGTTTTTATAAACAAAATAATTGTTTATTTTATGTAATTATTCTACCGTCTATATTTTTATAGAATTATTTTAAAATAACTATAATTATTATTTACAAATCGTAATTAACATTTCTTGAAACAGATTAACACGTAGCAAAAAGTGAAACTGTCAGGCTGAAAGTTCTGGCGTGGCTGAACTCCACAATCCCCAGTGCTCAGAGCACAGCATCTTCTCTATGAAACAGGGTGAAAAACAGAGGGGGAAGAAGCTTCTGTAGGAAATTGTGGTTTTCCTTGGGGCAGAGATGAGTTGGTGCAAGTCAATACATCGAAATATCCCACCTGAACACCAACACCCTGGTGCCAGGAGGAGCCTGGGTGTCCCACGCCCCATCCCCAGGACATCCCAGGGCTGGTGTGCTCGGAGGGAGATGGAGATGGGCTGTGGTCGGTGAGGCTGGGGCCTGCCGTGCTCCTGCCACATCCATATTTCACATTGGAGAGCCGCTCTCTGGAAGGGAAATGTTCCTGTTTCACAGTAAATAAGCGGTGCAGACACAAATGTGTTGAAACCTGTGTCAGCAGAGTGTGGGCTTGGTGAGGTTTGCTGTTTGCACCCCGATTTCTCACTCAATTCTCCTCTGACTCCCCTGTGTTTGGAGAGACTTCAGGGTGTGGAGACTGTGCCAGGCAGGGACAGCTTTAGAAACCAGGGATGGTGGAGAGGCTCCTCATCTCCCTCCCACACTTCTTCATGGGGGAAAGCTAAAGGGGAACAAAAAAACTACATCTTGGAGTGGTTTGTTCCACTGGCTGGCAGAATGGGCTGCCTGTTTGTTCTTGGAGGGCTTCCAGATAGGGGATTTTTTTTCTTTTCTCCCTCCTTTTCCTTCAGAAATTAAATATTTCTTCAAGAACTCCCTCTAGGTTTGTGATTCCTCCCACCTGCCCGCTGCAGGATGGGTGTGGACATTGGGGTGCACTCACAGGAGGGGTGGAGAGGATGGTGAGGGTGGAAAGGGTGGAAAATTCCAGCAATATCCTGGAGCTGCAGAATATTGGGATGGTCTTTCTGTGCTGGGTATAGCACATGAGGAGCCAGGTGATAACACAGGATCCCAGGGCTGGTCAGGAGCAATCTGCTGTGAAAAGCTTCTCTCTAAACATCCCACGGGAGGCTGGAATGAGCAAGACACCTGCAAGGATATCTTAAATATCAATTTCCCCTTGTTTTCCAGCTTTCTCTTGCCTGGTTCCAAACCAGGAAGGTGATGGTTGGACATCCTTTCCCATCTGGAGCAGGACAGCATCCCTGGCTCGCCCTCAGTGCTTGGCTGCTCCACTTAATGGGCCTCAGATGGTTTTGCTGCAGAAAGTTCATTTACACCGGGTGTTAATGGTGTGTAAGCGAGAGATCCCCTCTTCCACATTGTTTTCTTCCTGCTAATTAGGGATCAGAGCATAATCATGGTAGCAGCACAGCAGCCATCACACAGGGCGAAGCTAATGATGTGGCATCATGTGCAGTGTGTGTCAGGGATTCTCATTCCTCCTCCCAGGCCTCCCTTGTTTGTAATTTTAGGAATTTCTGAGCCAGCGTGGACTTGACTCGGTCGTTTTTTGAGTGAGGCTTGTGTGGGAGAGGCTGAGGGAGCTGTGGTGGGGATTCCATCTCCATGGCTGACAGATGGTGGGGATTTCACAGCCTGGGACTGAAGTTTTTGGAAAAAAGCGGTTCAGCACCTCGGGAAGGAGCGATGTGCAAACGGGCTGGAAGTAACGTGGCAGCTAGAGCCAGCGGCGTGCGTGTCCTCATGGAGCTTCCCATCCTAATCCTCCTTTTTTTGGGCATCATTTTGATGCCAGTGAGAAGCAGTGGCAGAGCTGCTGCTGTCCCACATCTCGTGGGAGCAGGGAGAGAGCTGCGGAGCTGCTGGTGTTGTGAATTCCTTGGAGATGGGGTGGATGTTCCCCCTGCATGGGGCAGCGGTTCCCGTGCAGGTGAACGCTCTGGATTTCGTGCATCTGATTTAAAATTTGCACATCTCTGGGGAGAAGGGATGCAAAAGCGAGGCTTTGTGGACTTTTCTCGAGGAAAAGAAACGCAAGGAAAGATCTTTCCCTCTACACGGACTTCACACAGACCTTTCAGAGTGCGCTGAGGATTGAAGTGGGAGGATTTGGAGCGCAGTGTGACCTCGGGGGTGTCCCTGTGACAAACTGCTCTGCTCAGGGCACGCACCGGAGCCAAAACAACTGGAGGTGGTGCTGGGGGACTGGTTGGAATGAGTGCTTGGAGAGCCAGACTGTGAGACAGCGGCTCCCCTGCCTGTACCTGAGCCTGATGGAGCGCAGCAGCTCTCCGACGGGAGAGAGAAACTCGCTCTTCCGAGCCAGTGGACTGCAAAGATTATTGAAAAAAATTGAATATATTTCTTTCATGCGGAAATAGTGCTGCAGTCCCTGTACAGAGAGATTTATCAAAGGGACCTCTGTGCTCCAGCAGCGGGGCTGAGATCACAGCTCGCTGCAGATGTGAGTTGAACTGACTGAGTCCCACTTTCAGCAGCTCTGAGTAACCATTGTGCAGTGTCCTGAACCCCACACACCAGCCCTGCTCCCAGGCTGTCCTCACACAGGCCAGACTTGCACAGCAAATGAGTTTTGCTTTAAAAAATGAATTTTCTGGCCCCTGGAAATGCCCCCGTGAAGCTGGCTGAGCGGGCTCTGCACTGGGCACTGCCGTGTGGGGTGCTGGAGGGCAAACAGAGCCCTCCTGGAGAGGATGCTCCAGTGGCCAGGGAGGTGCTGGACGTGGATCCAGCAGCATGTGGGTTTGTCTGGTTTGGTTTCCTTTTTCAGCTGGGATGTTCCATCCTGTTGTAATAGAGATGATTTTAAGCATATTCAGCTGATGCAACAACTGGGGGGCGTTGTGATTTTTGTAGATGTAGGTGACAGCTCTTCTGTGAGACCCTGATTTTTTGGGACTAAGTGCTCAATGGGATTAGGCTTTAATGATGTCTCAGGGATTTATTACTCACTAGGAGAGTCTGTAGCAGGGTCTTGAATGTGTTGGCCTGGAGGCAGAAAAACCCCATTGACCTCGATGGTGTGTCTGAGGTACAGAAGGCAGCTGGGTCTGGCTCATCAGCCCTATATTTGATCTCGAAACAAGAAATTTCATTCAAAAACACTCCTGTGTAGAAAAATGGAGAGCTGGGAAGTGGAGAAGCTTTTGGTTGAAGTCCAACCTGCAGGGATCCCGTGAAGGACTCTTGCCTTGGGGCCTCACTTGACTCTGGGTGTTTGCTCAGCCCTGTTCCTCTGCCAGCCAAGTCCCCGTGGGAGCCCTGCTGCCTGCCCTCCCCCTCCTCCTCACCCTTTTTTTTTTTTTTCCATAATATTGTTCTAATTACTGGGGTGTGAAGAATTGACTCTTAAAACGCCTCTTGGCAAATTCCATTCGTGCATTGACGAAATGTCCAGCCCGTCCTGGGATCGCAGCTCCCCCGTCCGGCCCCAAACCGGGGCACGGCGCTTGTTCCATCGGCTGGGGACCCCAAACGCCAGCAGGAGATGGAAAAGAGGGGAAAAAAATAAAAAAAGAGGGAATTGGGGGAGGGAAAAGGGTTAACACTTGTTTGCTGGTGTCCTGCTGGGCTGTGTTTTCACAGGGCTGTTTCTCCTGGGGAGCTGCCAGATGTGATTTTTTTTGGGGGTGAACTGGGACAGGCTGGGACAGCTGTGGGTGCAGAGCTCAGAGGAGCAGCTCAGGGCGTAGCTCAGGAAAGGGGTTTGCAGGAAAGTTGTGGGGCTGAGGATTTTGGGGGTGTCCAGCCCTGAACCCTGCAGGGAACAGGGATTTTTGTGGTGGCTCTTTGTGGTCACGCCCTTTGCCTTCTCACCGTGTTTGTCCTTAAGGAAGGGACTTCCAGGCCCTGCTGGACCTTCTGCTGCCTGGCTGGGGCATGGGCTTGCAGAGGATTCAGGGGCTCTGGTTTAGGTGCTCTCAGAGTGAGTTATTTTAAAACCAGCACTACTGTGGGGCTGTTTCTGGAGGGCTGGTTTTTTTTTTCAACTGAGTAGGGAGTACTTGTGCAATGCTTCAGGCTTTTTCTGCATTTCCAAGGCCATAAAAACTGGAAAAATGACAATGAAAACTCAAGTTAGTGAGGAATTGCAAGGTTTGCAAGGCTGAGGCTTGAATTAAAATGCCAGAGATGAGGTTTTATTCATAATGGTGGAGACTGGGCAGCTTTGGACAAGGTCCTGATTCCAGAGCCCTTGTGGTGGATGCAATAAGCAGACTCATGCAGGAAAATTACAGATTGCTCCTGTCTGGGTTCCCCTCACCCCTCAGTTTGCAGCCTGGGAGCTGGAGAGGGGAAAGGGCAGCAGGGATGGGATGGAGAGGTGGTTTTCCCTTGGGATGCTCAAAGGAGCTGGGGGCTGGGCTGGCCTGAAGCACGGTGGCTTTGGCTGCCGTGAAGTCTCCTCCTTTAAGATAAAACCCCCCAGCAATCCTCCTTGAAGGGTGGGATATGGACTACAGAGGCATTTGGCTGGATCCCAGTTGATTTTGCTGGATCAGTGTCTCTGAGAGGGAGCCAAAATTCATCCCCACGGCTCTGCCCTGTGTGGGATGAGCTGGTGGCCAGGGGAGGGGACAGTCATGGTGTGGTGACAGCTGTATCCTCTGTGAGGCCTGGCAGAGGGGTGCCCCACCCTCAGTCTCCCACTGAGGATGTGCTGGGGGCACCTCTCCCACCTCCACAGCAGCTCTGGGGACATCGAGGGGTTTCGCTGTCCCTCGCAGGAGCGCTGGGCACACCCCCTGCCTTGTTCTTTCAGCGGTGAGCTTGGCAGCGCCGGGTCAATGGTTGGGCTGGGTGATCTTGGAGGTCTTTTCCAAGCGAAATGATTCTGTGGATCCGTGACTTTAACGTGCCTCTCGTCGCTCGGTGGCTCTCAGAAGAGCAGTTATCCTTCAGAGGAGCAGCAGAGCCTGAACCTTCACCGCCTCATCCCCCGGCTCTGGCAGCTCGCCAGTTTTCACCCTGGTGAGGGGGAGAGCTTGAAAAGCAAGGGAAGGTTGGATGGAGGGAAGGAGAGAGCGACCAGGGGAGGGACGGTTTGTGGCCAGGGATGCTCAGCTTTGGGATTTGTGTTTCCGCAGTGCCAGGGACCTTCAAAATGCAGGGAAAGGGCAGTGCTGGAAAACCTGGGAGCATCTGAAATGGGATGCAGCCACTTGGGCTCACAGGTGATGTTAGAGAGGGTTTTGGGAAGCAGAGCTCTGTGCTGGGAGCTGGGGGGGGGTCTGTGAAGGCTCAGCATGAGCTGCAGCAGACACTCCTGTTTGCAGCCTGGTCTAAAATGGTGTAAAATGGCCCAAAACCCATTTGACTCCAGGCACTTCACTCTTCCCAGATGCTTTTCCAGCTCTGCCTTGCCACAGAGGGGCTTGTAAAGGGGGAAGAATCGATGAAAAGGAATGGCAGCAAGCTCCTGGTGGTGGGAGCTGTCTGGAGAACAAGCAGATCTTTCGATTCTTGTGGTTTTCCTCCGTTCTATTTCTAGGTCCATTAAATCCATTTTTTACCCTGTTCTCCTCTGAAACATAAATGAGTAAATGAGGTAACAAGGGCACACTTAAGGAAAAATGAAGCATGACTATAAATACGAGTGACCCAGCTAAAAGGAAGGTCAGATAAGAGACATTACCCAGTTGTGCTCATTAAGGGTGCCAGGCTGTACTGCAGAATCCTGCTTTAGGATTGGGAAACCGGTTGGAGGACCCATGGAGAGAGATAAGAGATGCAAGATATGGAGAGGGAAATGTTTTCCTTCCCGTTGTTTGCAGAGGGTGAAGTGAAAGAGGGGTTTTGATAGCGATGATGATCTGTGGTGTGTGATTATCTTGGAATTTCGGGGGGAAAAAAAATGTCTGAGGGGGAAAGGAAGGAGCTGAACGATGGTGGTGTGACCCTTGTGGTGCTCCTGTTTGGAGAGGGCAGGGCTGTTGGATTTCCTGCCCCTTGGTATGTGCTGAGCAAAGCTGGGCTGAAACAGGTGAAAAGTGCAAAAAGGCGTAGTTTGGACCCTGGAATTTGGGGTTGGGGTGCCCAGGCTGGGGCAGAAGCTACCACCACCCATCCCTGGTGGTTTCTGCTCGAGGAACAATGGAGGGAAATACTCGGAGTTGCTTCAGAAAACAGAAATAAGCTGGAGACAAGAGACGAGCTCCCTGCTCTGCGGGATGGGAAGGAGTTTCCTGCACGGCTGTTGGATGTGGAGGTGTTTTCCAGGGCTCTGCTGTCACCAGCCCCAGCACGCTCCTGCCTGTCAGTGTCCCTGCTCCTGCCCGTTTCCCCGCCCGGAGCTCCCCAGGTACTCCTGCCAAGCGCGGAAATACATCCAAGTGCAGAGAAATTCCTCTTCATGGCAGCAAGCAAGAGAATGGGGATTTATTTTGGTGATTAACTGGGCTGCTCTTGTCAGTTTGCTTTTCCTGCCACGAAATTCAGTCCTGTGAGCTCAGAGGTTGCTCCACAGATCAGCAGAAGGTGCGGTGA
Organism: Oriolus oriolus; assembly: GCA_013400235.1. Classification (NCBI taxonomy): domain Eukaryota; kingdom Metazoa; phylum Chordata; class Aves; order Passeriformes; family Corvidae; genus Oriolus; species Oriolus oriolus. The sequence continues at coordinate 89,819 of VXBT01012525.1, forward strand.
TAAAACTGTTTAAATCCCCTTTTAGATTTTGGAGGGCCAGTGGTAATTCCCCCGGTGATGAGGTTTATTTTTCTCCATTAGTACCTGGTTTTGAAGAGTTTCCTTTCTGCTCCATGCTCAAGGCTGGGCTTTCAGAAGAGCCTCTTCTCGAGGAGACTCAGTGTGTGCACACGCCACGTGAAGCCAACTTCAAAGTGAAGCATGTGGATAAATATTATCCTGACTTGAGGCTACTATTTATTCTTTTTCTTCCAAAACAAAACACATTCACACATGCCTTCCCGAGACTTGGAATTAATTGTTTTTATTTTTTACCACTGTGTATTTACTCTGTTTTTCTCAGATGATCACACCTCATCTGCCTCTCTCGGGTGGGTGGGGGTCACTGGTTTTCAGCAATTTTTGAATATTGAGGGGAAAGTGGTGCAGCTGGGGCCAAAATCCTCCACTTTTAGGCTCAAAATCCTCTGCTCTTGTTTGTGTGGTTTCCATGGGTCACCAGGGTGGGATGGGAGAGCCCAGGGAGATGGAAACCTGAAATTTGGAGGATTGGGAGGGTATTTGGTTCAGGGTTCAGCTGAGCATGAGTTGTGCCAGTACTGGGTAGTTCGCTGTGGGATTTACTCCCTAGAGGTGCCTGCAACAGGAGAGTCCCTGCGTCCCAGGTGCCCAAAAGAAGCCACTTGCTCTGAAAATCAGCCTGGTTCATTCTGCCTCAAGCCTCAGGACCAAACGCCGCGGGCTCCGGGCGATTCCTGGCCGCGGCATCGCCGTCCCAGACGCGTCTCCGCGTCTGCTCCGATCCCCCGTGCGGGGGAGAGCCTTCACGCGTAGGAAATAATCAAATAAAACGATGCCATCAGATGTTTTATGTATGAGGAGGCACGGGGCTGCCAATAATCTTCCATGTTTTTTAATGCGAGCTCTGCCGGCGTCGCCGCTCGCGGCTGATGACACCAATTAATTTTATTGTTTGGAAATAATCTTCGGCGGCGCGCGATTCGCACGGCCTCAGCCTTGTGCTTCCTAATGATTTCTCTATTAATTTCACCGCTGCCAATAAGCTGGAGATGCCTTTCAAGTGGAAAGGGAAACATGACCTAATAGCACGGATAAAATATTAGCGAGAGCGAATTAAATCCCTGTTAGCGGTGGTGGGACCCCGGCCCCTAAAGACACAGGAGCTGCTGGAGCGTGGCAGAGAGAAAAGAGCTGCACGTGCTGCGTGTGGATGCACAAGTGTGGAGCAGGAAGTTTTCAAACAGCTTTGAAATTAACGGAGAATAGGTGGTTTTGTCCCCTCCTGCTCCAGCTGGCTTTTCCCTGGTTAAAATAAGAGCTGACATGGAGAAATTCAATGTCCGGGCCTCCCTGTGGGGTGGAAACGCTGGGGCTGGGCTTGCCCCACTGGAGCTGTGCTTGTGCTTTGCCTTAATTCCTGCTTTTTGGTCTGAATTTGGACATGATGAGCTCCATGGCAGTGCTGCCTTTGTCACCTTGTGTCCGCTGTGCAGATTCTCCCCAACCTGCGGGTCAGTGCCATTAATTTTCCTGGTTTTCAGCATCACGAGCCTCAAAGTGTCCTCAAGCCTTGTCCTTTTATCCACCCATCTAGCAGAAATCCCAAAAAGCAAGGCTTATACGCAAGATTTCCAGCAAGCTGGGCTTAATGACTTTGGTACTGGTCATGTGGGAGTCCTTTGCATCTCCTGAGCACTGAGAAGTGGCCTTGGAGCAACCTGGAATAGTTTTGGGGGGGAGAATTGGAATGAGATGAGCTTTAAGATCCCTTCCAACCCAAACATTCCACGATCCTATGGTGAAATTATCCTCTCTCAGCCTTTGGAAGAGCTCTGTATTCACGGTGTGGCTGGGGCTGACTTTCTTCACCTCTTTCCTTCTGAGAGGAAAAAGCTATTCCTGTAATGCACAAAACCATCACCCCATCAATATTGCCTAAGTGAGGCACAAAGCGGGGGAAAAAAATCAATTCAATTTGCAGCCAAAATATTTATGTGCTGATTTATATGAACACCCAGATATTTATTGCTTTCGTGTTTTAGTCCCTGTGCTGTGAAGTTTTTTTTTTTTTGGTTCCTGCATAAATAAGAAGGAAAATGAGTTGGTAATCAAGGATATGGAGCTGAGGGGTGAAAACTTGGGAAAGAGCTGGTGGTTTGCAGCGGGGAGGATGGAGCCAGGGCAGCAGGATCAGAGCTTTTCCTTCACAGATTCAGATGTCAATCATGAGGCTTTGGGGTTCTGTGCTCCACAGAAATGACGCTCACCACGGCGGGGTCGGTAACCCGTGGGGCGTTTCAGTAATTTCATTTTCTCCCCCGTGTCTTTAATTGTGCAAACAGAAATGAACACCAAATTTTGTTGTTTTTTTTTTTTCACACGAGTGGATGGTGACAGTGTGGGCAGGAAGAAAATAATACAGTGAATTCTGTGTAAAACAGTGTGAGCAGCTGAGGTGGGCTGAGAGTCTGTGGTGCCCCTGCTCGGGAAGGATTTTTGGCACTGCTGGATTTGCATTCCCGGTGCCCAGTGGGTCTCTCCTGCCCCACAGCCACTCCCAAGGACAGGATTCCATTCCAGAGGCATCCTTGAGGCCCATCCTGCTCTGTGACATCACCAGGAGGCTGCTCCATCCCCCGGCTGCTGACTTGGGGTGCCTGAGCGGGCTTTGGGACGGCGATAAAATGCTCCTGGTGGGATCAAAGTCTGAGTGTGGGGTTTGTGCTGGCTCTGGGTTCAGGGTTAGAGAGGGAAGTCCAGCCCTCCTGGAGGGTAGCTATGAGCACAAAGCCATTACAGCTCTGCCCTCGCAGGGGAACTTACTGAAACTCAGCGCCTGCCCTTCTGAGTCACTAATTAACTGAAAATTCAATTTTTTTTCCCCCCCTTTGCTCTTAAAAAAAAAAAAAAAAGGCAAAACTGCTCAAAAAATTTGGTTGTCAGCAAAAGCAAAAAGGAAGAAAATCCCCCCAAAACCCCCAAAGTTTCTCTACTGCCCCCAAAGTTCCTCTACTAACCCCCAAAGGCATCTCTACTGCCAGGGCAGACCCAAACCAGCGGAACGAGCTGGGGTGGCTTTTTCTCCCTCTTGGAGGGAGCTCTGGTTCATAATTAATAGTTTTCCAGGCTGATTCTGCAGGGAGAACAATGAGGACATTGAGAGCAGATCCCTGCTGGCCTCACAGCGAGCCCGAGCCCCGTGCCTGCTCCGAATCCCTTTTCCTCACGCACCCCAAGCCGGACGTCCCATCCCACCCGGCATCAAAACCCCTTTAAATCACAGAGTGACGTTTCCCCCGCGGTGCTTTCTTTCCCTTCCTCTCCCTGACGGACTCGAATCTTCTGATATTATAAGAAGTGAGGAGTAATGGAGCTCTTGGCCTTTTTAAATATGTATGAACTTGTCGGGGAGATGAGGAGCGGCGCAGACAGATCACAGATGCGAGCTGGTCCCGCAGCCGTGTCATTAACCAGGCGTGGGGGTCTCTTTTCCCCCTGTCCCAAGTCATTATTCACAGGCAAAGCATCATGTTGCTGTTCCTTCGGTTATGGATTATTATTATTATTATTATTATTATTATTATTATTATTATTATTATTATTATTATTATTATTATTATTATTATTATTATTATTATTATTATTATTATTATTATTATTATTATTATTTCTCAGGATCTGGGCCGCAGATCACAGAGAGCTGATGGTGCAGTTCCTGCCTCTGGCTCGCTGGGGTTTTTGCTGCTGGCAAGCAAAGCTGTTTTCTGCCACTTTGGCGGGGTCAGGCTGGCTGGTGACTCAGGAAAATGAGCTTTAATAGCGGGATTTTGGTGATGAACCTGCACATATTTATTTGTTGTGATGGTGAGGTTTGGTTTCTGAGAGCTGGGTGGGTTTGTCCCGTGTTGTCACTCGGCTTTGTCCCTCCAGGTGAACGTGGTGGGATTTCTCTGGGGTAACCTTTCTTTCTTTCTTCGTGTGTGCTATTCCTAAACACTGATACAACCCTTGGATGTGTGGATCAGCTGTGCCAGGATCTGCTCCTCACGCACTCACAACACAGCAAAGCTCCTCCCTTACTGTCACATCAGTGGGTCACAGCAGGGCAAAGGCTTTTCTCATCTTCTTTAATTTTCCAGACAAACTCTTAACTAAAAAAACTCCTAATTTTGGCTGAAATGCAGCGGATAGTTTTGTTTAAAAAGCAAAGTATTTGAGATTAGGTTTTTTTTTAAATTTTCACACAGTGTGTTTTGTCTTAATTTAAAAACAAAATTACATTTAATCTGGTGAGGTTTTTATTCTGAGAGCTGGGAGCTGTACAGAGAAACAGCAGGAGCAACCCTTGCTCGTGTCCCCCTCTCCTTCCTTCCCACTGTGCTGCCACAGCATCCCCCCAAAATGAATAATTCAGCCAGCAGGGATAGCTGAGAAGGTCACATAAATGAGGTGACACCCACTTTGTAGCAGTCCTTTGACTTCCCAGCTGTAAAGGTCATTCCTGAGGGGAAGAGTTCAGCCTTGGGACGAGTTTCTTGCTCCACAGGGCCTCTCCATGCAAGTGGTTGCAGGATTAGGGCTTCTGGAGTTCCTGGAGTTTGGGATGTGCTGCACACCTACCAACATGAATTTGTCAGCGTAACACACGTGGCATGAATTGGTTTTTGTTTTTGCTAGGGAAGGGAAGCTGGTGAGGGTAGGAAAAAGAGGAAAACAGGAAGGGATAGATGGGATTTGCTGTCAGGGAAGGCTCTCCTCACCCAGAGGGTGATGGGGTGAGATGTCCCTGTTTGCACAGGGATTGTGTCTGTTACAGGAGTGGGGTTGGCTCTCAGAGATCTGATTTTCTTGTGCTCTTCAGGCTCTGGACCATGGAAAAGCTGGTGGTCATTGGCTTTCAGCCTCCTCCCCAGGGCAGGGGATCAATACAGCTCAATATGGGGTTCAGCCTGTGGTTTGTGCTTTTTCCAGAAGGACCTGGGGAGAAAAGATGCCGTTTAAAGAAAATTACTGCATTGCCTATCAACTGAAAACAAAAGTCTTTTGTCCTGTCAATCACGGGGAGGCTTTATCTTGTCAATCACAGGGAAAATGCTTCCCTTGCACTTCTGCCAGGCTTTGCACAGAGTGGGTTTCTCCTTCAGTCAAACAAGCAAGTGTTGGGCGCAGTGGCTTTTAATTAAAAAAAAATATAAAAATTACATAAAAATAAATATGAATGTTTTATCAGTATTTAGACTCAAGAGAAGGTGGCAATGCGAGTCAGAGGGCAGATCTCTGCTTCTCCAGCCCCTGGGGGCTCAGGCAGGAGGGAAGAGGCTGCAGTTTGATCCCATGAGGAAACCACGGTAACACTCCAGGGTGTTTGCAGAGCCCAGCTCAAGCTGCTTCTGTCACAGAGCCCTGGCTCTGGTCACAGACTGGACTCTGTGGCTTGTTTTGAATCATTTGCGGCTTTTGTTTTGTTCACAAGAGTGAAAGACTTTTTCCTTTCCCTTTCCACTTCCTTTCCCTTTTGCAGAGTGTTTTTTTTCCCCCTGTGCTTCTCCACAGATGGGCTCTGAATGGGTTTTTTTCTGGGAATAAATGCACTTCCAGGAGCCCATCCATCCGTCAGTGCACAGCCCAGGCGATGGGAGCTGGGTACCAAACACCTCCCATCCCTGTGTCTGGGGCTTGTAGGGATGCTGCCATCTCCTCCTGCCACGGGAACATTCCCACTCAAGCTGGGGACCCAGTGAAACTCCAGGAGTTGAGGTCACATCGTGCTGGCAGCGCTGCTGGAGCTCCCTCAGCGCCACTCACAGAGTCACAGAACCAACCAGGATGGAAAAGCTCTGGAGCAGTGCAGGATCCCTGTTCCTGCCTGGCCCTGGGGCTGTGGTGAAGGTCTCCCCGCTGCTGCCAGTGATGCCATGATGATTTTTTGCTTTTTCTTCTATACCCCTTTTATACACTCTCTTATACAGCTTTTAGGTATTCTCAGTGCTTTTAGCCCACACAGTTATAATTCTTTAAGTTTGATCCCTTCCCTCAGACCCAATATCCCGTTAAGCCAAGAGCCCAAACACCCTGGGAACCCCAGACCCCGAGGGCCTCTCCAGAACACATTCTGTAAACAAAGCCAGGCCCAGCCAGGGGAAGGTTCCTCGCTGAGGGGTCTCGCTGGAGTCCCTCCCTGGGCAATCTTTGATAGATGTGCTAATTAGCAAGGCCTGTAATTGCACACACATCACATCGTGGGGGCCATTTCTCCGGGGGGCATTTCGGGGTGCATTTCGATGTGCATTTCGGCGCCCCTGAGGATCCTTCCATAAACACCGAGGTAAAACCCTTTTTCCCTCTTAACTGTGTTCAGCTCTCTTCATTTTAAGACCAGGGAAAGGCGTCACCAGGAGCAAGGTTTCAAGAGCTTTAAACCTGTGCTGAGTGGGCTGTGCCAAAGCCGGGGCTGTTGCTGTGCAGTGGCCGCGTGGCCGGCGGTGTGTGGGTGCCTGCCCTGGGCTCGGGGCCATCTGCTCCCTCCTCCAGGGCTGGCAAAGGCTTTTTCCTGCAGAAAATAATGGTGTCAGGAACTGGTATCATTGTTCTGCCATTTCCCCTTGCAGCCAGCTGAAGGTATAAAGCTGCTGGATCTTTACAGCAGCCGTGTGGAGTTTCCATTCTCCCTCAGCTGCTCTGTGAGCAGGACACCCAAATATTGCTGTGACTCCGTGCCAGGGCTGTGATGGGAGGTTACGTGACTGTGGTGCTTTTGGCTGATGGTCCTTTTGAGGCCAAGCTGAAATTCATGGTAAACAGGGACATCTCTGTAGCAGGGGAGCTGAATCACCCCTGTTGAGTTTTACCCGCAAACTTTATTCTTTCTGCAGCTCAACTTCGTTTCCACAGCTCTGACTTTGGATGCTGGAGCTGCTTTTTCAGGAGGGGCTCAGTGGGGAGGGCGAGCTCAGGGTGCTCCATCCCCTATGGCAGGAGATGATGGAGCTGGTGGGTCCAGAGCCAGGGACACAGCTCATCCTAAAGTTCTGGAATCATCTGCCCGGGGAGGTGGTGGAGTCACTGTCCCTGGATGTGTTTTTAAAGATTGGATGTGGCACTCAGTGCCATGGTTTAGTTGAGGTGGTGTTAGGGCATGGGTTGGACTCGGTGATCTCAAAAGTCTCTTCCAACCTGGTGACTCTGTGATCCTCTGGGAAAACACAGCGTGCTGGTGTTGCTCTGCATCCTGAGGTGATGCTCACGCTCTGCTCCATTTGCTTTCTCTGCTGGGAGGTCCTCCAGGGTTTTACATCAGCCCCAGGTGTTTTACCCTTCTTCTCTTGCTTAAAAAAAAGTTGATTTTCAGAGCATGGAGTCATCAGGGCTGGGTGTGCTGGAGCAGAGAGCAGGGACCAGTGCTGGTGATAACTCACCACCTTCCTTTAGAAAACCTGGCTCATTCCCAGAAATTCTCCTCATTCTTTACAGATCAGTATGTTATAAAGCCCAGGGCACCCAGCCCAGGCAGGTTGGAGCTGGGAGAGCTGTGGTGTGAGGATTTGGTGGGTGGTTTGCAGAATGCTGCCCTGGAACCCATCTCCTCCCACCCAGCATCCCCCCTCCATGGACACGGCATGTCCATGCCAGACAAGGACAGATGGGACCTGGCACTGCTTTTCACTCCCCTGAATGCAGGAGATCCATCTTAGCCAGGCTTTTCTTAAAGGAAGACAAATGTGAGTCACCCTGGTGGTTTTTCATACCAGTCTTTTGTTCCTTTTCCTTCTGAACGGTAACAAAAGCTTCAGTGCGCTGGGACCAGTAATTAGTTTCGCTCTTATTTTCCGTAGAACTCACCTCTGGAGCACGTGTGTGCCGGGAGCCACATCCAGGAGAACGGCCCCGGGGCTGAATTTGCATTTCTGATACAGAAATTCAAATTAGTGCCATACATCAAGCGATTCCAGTGGTCAGAGCATCGCTCCTTCTCAGGGGCTGTCGGGCTCCTTGGCTGCCGAGCCTCGCCGGCTGCAGCTGCCAACTCCTTTGCAAACCCGACAGGAATAACCCCGAGTGCCCCGTGGGATGTGCTCCTCTGGGGGAGGCTGTGTCCTGCTCTGCAGGGAGGAGGAGGTGTTTGATCCCCACACGTGTCTCTGAAGCTGTGGGCTGAGAGGACGTGTGTGAGGTCTCACCTGGGCGCCGCCCTCATCCGTAATTTCACCTTCTTGCGAGTTTATTCAGTTGTTATCTCGGTGTTTGCTTTGGGTGAAGCAGTGTCTGGCTGCTCCTGAGCTGATTGCTGTCAGCCAGACTTTGTGTTTGGCTTTTAATCTTTGGTGATAGTAAAAGTGGATGGGTTTACACCCCTCACTTTTCATCCTCGAGTATCCCAAAGCTCTGTGTGAGTGGAGATCTCTGTGAGGGAGGTGGTGCCAGGCACTGGAGAGGCCGGGGCTGCTCCTGCTTGGCACAACCAGGAGCAAGAGCAACCCAAGCACCAGGAGGTGCCTTCAGGAACACATGAACTCCCTCAGGTTTGATGAACAAAGAGTTTTGTCTCTGCCCATGGAGCTGAGGCTTCCAAAGAAGAGCAGATGGCATTGAAAGCATCTTCTTGGTGACAGCCAGGCCTTCTGCAGGGCTGCACACAGGAGGTCACACTTGGTTGGATGATTTTTAGATTTTTGAGCAAGGTTTGCAAGTTGTGTTTCTCAGCTGGCTGTGCTCCTGTTGATACAGAGCACGACAAAACTCCTTCTCCACCGTTCACTCACCGGTTTTGGGTGTGATGTGGTGAAAAAGGAGATTCTTTGTGACCTTCCCAGTGCTGTGTGTGAGGAGGGGGGTGTGGTGCAGTCAGTGTCCCGCTGTGGTGTTTCTCCAGCTGGGTTTGGCTGTGAAATGGCATTTGCCACCTGCAAAGCCCAAACCTTGAGGGAGATGAGGCGCCCCTGATGAGGGGAATCCTCAAACCGCAGCAATACAGGGCAGAAAGGAGCACAGGGAAGAGCTACCCTGCAGGAAATCGCAGTTTGCTGATTGACCCCGTGATGTGTTTGGGAGCGATGGCTGCGCTAGGGGTGGCTCTTTGCAGCTGCTGTTCCTTTCCGTGTCCAGCCCTTCCCTGCTCAACCCCCTCCTGCCCTCCTCCTGCCTTCCAAGAGCCTTCCCTGCCTGAAATCACTCGGACACTCATTACCCACATCCGAAATTGCTGCTCAGTTCATCCCCCTCCGACAATGACGAGCTCCTGCGGAGCAGTTGCTGAGGAGGAGAGGACTGAGCATCTTCTGTGGCTTTGTCTGGAGGAGGAAGATGAAATAAACAAAAAAAGGACAGAAAATCAGCTCCTTGTTCAAATTCTTGCTCTCCTCTGCCTCGTCACTTGGGTTTTGGTAATTGCTTTAATCTGCACTTGGGGTTTCCTGGCAGGAGAAGGATTTTTCAGTGACTGTCATTTCTTTGTTACTGGTTGTTTCCAAACTCATTACTCCTGGCATTTATTCACTCAGGCTGGGAGCAGCTTGCACCAGGGGCACAAAATGGAAATTGATTTACAGCGACGGTGTGTGATCTAGAAAATGTCAATTTTTTTTTCCCCTCCTGAGTCTATAAATTAGTTTTGATTCCAGTAAGGTTTTCTGCTATAGTTATAAATCAGATCCCAAGGAGCTGTGTGAGTTGGGATATTAAAGCAGCCAAGCAGCAGCCCTAGTATCCCAACATTGCTGATGCCCAGAGGTTCGTGTGGGATAAAACTGGAAAAGGGGCTTTCATCTGGGGAGAAGAACCAGCTGCTGAAATACAGTTGTACCCTTAATAAATCAATTTACAAATGGTATAGGTCTAAGTTTTTAGGAAGATGAGGGCCTGGAATTGCTTGTGATTTGAGGAAACAAGCCCCACGCTGAGTTTTTTGGAGGATATTGACGCTTCAGCAGTTCTGAGCTAGCACGACTCTACGAGGCCTTGCCTCAGGCTGTGGAACCACTGATGGTTTGGGAAATTTGGGGTTGTTTGGATTTGCAGTCTCAGCACTGGGAGAGTTCCCAGTGTGTGAGCAGCTAATGCAGGGCAGCACTCCTGGGGCTGAGGGGCAGGAGGGCTGGAGGGAGGCTTGAGAGGGAGGAAATCCACCTTCGAGCTGGTGTTTCCCAGGACTGGTTTGACCTTGATGCCTAAAGAGGCCAACCTGGAAACAGAGACTGGACAGGGGTAAGGGAATAAAGGTGGATATTTATTGGAAAGGCCTTCAGGGGCACACCCTGGGCAGGCCAAAGGCTGCACCCGAGATGGACCCCGAGTCACGAGTTCTTCACACTGTTACAGGTTTGGGCCATTTGCAGATCAGCATAAATTGGCCAATTAAACTTTAGCTAACGATGGAACTGCCCCTCAGCTCACCCCCCTTCTCAAGGTGCTGGGTTACACATTTTGGGCCTGGGACGGGCTGGGTGTCCTTGCAGAGCAGGCCTGGAGAGGCTTTGTTATGTCTGTGTGAGCATGAGAGAGCAGCAGCTGCCAGGCTGCGAGGCAGCTCAGAGTCACACACTGGGAATGCAGAATTTTGAAAAAGATAAGAATTAAAACCTAAGGCATCAACCTGCTGTGAAATTGGGGAAAGCTCTGTGGGCAAACACCATGGTGGCTCCTCAGCAGGTGCTCACTGGGCTGACTCCCCTTCTGTGGGTGTTCCTGGGGGAATCCCATGACTCCCAAAGCTTCTCCTGGATGAGCTGACAGCCCTGGCTGCAGTGCTGTGGCAGAAAATGACCTGGCTGCGAGCGAGTCTCATTCCTGCTCAAGAGTTCGCTGGAAAGAATATTTCTGACCCGACACGAAGCCTCACAGGAGGTGACAGCGTGGCGTGGTGTCACCCTCATCGGTTTTTCCATCTGCACAGCCATTAAAAGGCCACAGCAGCAGAGAGCATCAGCTGTGCTGTGCCCGATCTCTGCTGTGGCACCCAGGGCTGGGCAGTCACCTCCCAGCCCAGCAGGCTGTCACCGTGCCCCTTCCTGCGCCATCCCACCCCGCTGGTTTTTATAACCTCCAGGACTTCTCCGAGCTTCCCAGCGCCGATGTTTTGAGCTGGTTGGAAAGAAAGATGTTTTGTGTACGTGTGGGGATGTTTGCTTCGCTTTGGGTTCGTTTAGCAAATGTTGGTGGGTTTTTTAATCTCTTTTTTTAAATTTTAATTAGGGAGATTGAAAGCTTTGAGCAAATTTGAGGCAGATGGAGCTGATGACATCACTCTTTGTTTTACTCCTGTTAGTGCAGATTAGCTACTTTGGGGTAAATCTTGGAGAGAGCCTTTCTGTGCTTAAAGACACAGGAATTCCAGGCAGGGCTCAGATCTCCACGGCTTTTTCCCATGGCCCATTTAAGGAGCGCTGGTTTGAGGTTGTCCCCAAACCTGTGTCGCCCAGGGCCGGTGGCAGCAGCCCTGGCTGTGCAGAGTGGCTCCCGGGGCCCTTTTCCTGCTGTCCTGGTGCCGGCACTGCCTCACACCGGGCGCTGCTCCCGCCCCAGCCAGCAGGAATTCCCTTTATCTCCCTGGCAGCTGATGAAAAGCCCCGGCCACAGGATGTGTTTGTGCACATTCTGCTGGGGAAGGCGAGGGGAGGCAGCTCAGTTGTGCTCTGTATCCTCAACTCTGTTTTTTTCAGCATTTCTTTCTCCCCCCCCAAAGGAGTTAAAACTCTTTTCATCCCCGCTTTCCCTTGGAGATTTACCCTGCCTTCTCCAGCAATAACACACCCTTGGGATCCTGGTGCTGGGCTCAGGGGCTTGGGGTGATGGTGGAGGTTCAATTGCCAAAAGCAAATGCTCCCCAACCTCTGTGACTCGCTTCCCCCACGGACCTGATGATGCAATAAATGAACACACTCATGTTCTCCCTGTGGGAGTCTGGATTAGGGCGAAGGAGAAAATATCCTTAACAGGCTGTGTACCATCTTCAACTTTATTTCCCTTTTTGCCCAGCACGGATGCACAGAGCTGCCTGCTCTGGAGCCACGGACCACTCACTGCAAAGCCCACAGCACGGAATATACCAAATATTCCTTAAAAACATGGCCGTGGATAACCCCCATTTCCCCTTTGCACAGAGCTGGATTGGATCTCTGCTTTTATACCTGCTGTTCAGTGCTTTGGATATAAATACAGCTCAGTTTTTCTTGGCTGCTCCAGGCATGGCTTGGCTTCCTCCCTGCTCCGGGGCCTGCAGCATGACACGTGCAGGACACAGCCCAGGCATCACCCTGCTGCTTTTTCTCTCGGTCACACTGCTCAGGTGGCTTTGGAGCTTGGGTTTTCCGTTTGGAAAATGGCATTGTTTGCAGGAGTTTCGTGGGGATTTGTTAATGGCTGCAAGGATTGGTGGGAATATCAGTGCTGAATGTGTGCAGGGCTGAGCAGGGTCCGTGTGGGCCCTCTTGCTGGGCAGCGTCACGGAATGGTTTGGGTTGAGGGGGATTTTAAAGCTCATCCAGTTCCAGCCCCTCCTGCACACCTTCCACTAGCCCAGGGTGCTCCAAGTCCCGTCCAGCCTGGCTTGGGACACTCCCAGGGATGGGGGGCAGCCACAGCTTCTCTGGGCACGCTGTGCCAGGGCCTGGCCACCCTCACAGGGAGGAATTTCTCAGAGCTGCCAGTGTCTCACTGGTGCCAGGCTGCCTGGCTGGGGCATCCCAGCTGGAGCCAGGCTGGGAATCTCCAGTGGAGCCTGACTCGTTCTGAGCCAGGTAAAATCTTCTTTTCCATCCTTCTCGTTGATATCTTATCACCCACGCTTAGTTCAGAGGGTCCCTTCCTGCAGTGCCGCCTCCGTCCTGCCATCCTTTGGCTTAGGCCAGTGTCCAAGGAGAGCTTATTTATTTCCCCAGTTTAGGTTGATGTACAGTATAAACCATTGTGTCCCGAGCTGTTTATGGAGCACAGAGGCGCTTCCTCTTCTCATTGCTCATTTTTAATCAATGGTTTTTGCTTACTCACCAACAGCAAAGCCACAGAGGGATCATTTCTTTTCCTTTTCTCCTTTATTAAACTCCAAAAGCCTCGGTGCAGGTACCGAAACCAACCAGTTGCTTGGATAAAAGCCTTGCTTTTCCTGCATGGATGCTTTGGAGACAGTCAGCTGTGCCATTATTGGGGCCAATTAAAGTGAAATGGCAGCAGCAAGGTGTGTGTGTCTGGTTCCTGGTGCTGGCTGTGAGCAGGGCTGGGGGCTGCAGCCTCTGGGTTACTTTGCGGGCGAGCTCAGCCTTGCAGCAGCAGAACTGGATATTTTAAAATACAAATACTAAATATATAAAATATGTTAAAAATATAAAATAGAAAGAGCCCTTTCTGCACCCAGCCAGGTGCTCGGAAGTGTCCAGGTGCCTTTTGATGGTGGGATTGGGCTCGTGGGTTGAAGGACTTTGCGAAAGCTTTGCTCTTACTTAACAGTCAGAGCAGTTGGAGAGGGGTTGTCAGGAAGTGACACAGGGGACAGAAGAGGGTGGCAGTGACTTTTCGAGCCTGGCAGGTAACTTGGCAGCAGAAAAAAGCTTGGCAGCAAAGCTTTTGCTGTCTGCCAGTGGCTTCACCTTTGTGTCCAAGAGGTTTTCCACACGCCAAGCCTGGAAGCACAGCTGGCTCCAGACCTGGCGAGGTGTTTGCTCAGTGTGGGTAATTAAGGTCATTTTTGCCATACCTAATTGATAGCACGAGACTTTGATCCTGCTTGGCATGGTGGCAGTCCCTGGCAGGGATGGGGACACTGCTCTGGCAGTGGCTCCACTGCCCAGTGCTTTTTTTGTGGGAGCCGTGGTGTTTCCATGCTTATCCTGCAGCACCTGCTGGGCAATAAATAAATGAAAACCGGAGTGGCTCCGCTGCTGGTGCCAACCAGGGCAGGGCAGAGCTGCATGGAGGGTGCACAGCCCCAAATCCAGGGCTCCAGCTCCCTGTGTGGCAGCAAAGCCAGGCTGCAGGGAGGTGCTGGCTGCTGCATCAGAGCCTCTGGTGGGAGTTGGAAGCCTGGAAGTTTTTCCCTGCTCCTCCTTGCGTGGCAGCTCTTTCGGGGCAGGATGATCCTTGCTGGAGGTCCCAGTTTATGGGGTGATTCCCTTGTGCTCCCAGCCTGGAGCCTTCACACCCAGAGCTCACAATTCCCCCCCTCCGTTCGGCACCGGTCGTTTGGGGTCACGGCTGCCGTGGAGAGGATGCCTTTGGAAAGGATGTGGTTCTGCTGTGTTTGCTTGCAAAGTTTCCTGTTTGAGTGTGGTTTCTCTTCCTCTGCTCATTCCACGAGCATCCAGGGGCTCAGCCCGTTTCCTGCTCCCAGCCCAGGGGGGGACACGGTGCCGTGTGGATGTCCCCAGTGTCACCAGCAGGAGCTGGGGCTTCAGGATGTGTCTGAAAAATCAGCTCCACCAGTGAGGATGGGTATTTGATTTAGTCAGCTCATATTTGAGTTTAATTTATAAACTCTTAAGGGGTGATGAAATCAGTGTTGGATTTTTCTGGTGTGGAATAAGAACATTTCCCATCACTTCATTCCCTGGGAAAAAAAGAGGAGAAAGTGTGGCTATGAATAGCTGCACGAGGAAGGCTGTGCACAATAAAGTCATTATGAAAAATATTACACTCATCCATATTGATTTTTGCTTTGTTTGCTGGCTGGTTCCTTTATTACCCTGGCAGAGCCATGAGCAATGTCATCCCAGCTCAGCTAATGAGAAAACATCAGCTGCTGCTGTCAGGCTGCCTTGAAAAGCCACTTCCATGGGCATTTTAAAAAGAGCAGTTTGGAATGTCCAGCACATGGAAATGCTGGCCTGAGAAAGGGCTGCTCTGATTCCTGGCCTGGTGGTGATGGGATGGATGATGTGAGCTGGAAAATGTGGCACATCCTGGGCACGGGGCTGCACTGGGGGCGACCTCCACTGTCCTCCAAAACCAGTGCCTTTTGCAGGATGGCTGAGCCCAGCTAAAGGGGATTAAACACAATCCTTCCCCAAATTTTGCAGGTCCCCTTTGTTCAATGGCCTCTCCTTCACCCTCCTGTCTCCCCCCCAAGTAAGGAAACGTTTGCCAGTGCTTCATTTATTTGAAACTGACCCCGGTTCCCAGCAGCCAGGGCTGGAGTGAGCCCCAGGGTCTCTGGTGGGAAGAGGTTGGGGCTGTCACAGAGAGTGACGTGCGTGGGGTTTGAATACCATTCATTAATTAGGATTTTCCAGTCCCTTTTCCAGGCTGGAGCAGCAACTCCCTTCATTAGCAAAGAGATAAACGCTCCCTCCAGCCAGCTCAGTGTGGTCCCAGAAACCTTCCTGGCTCCTTGCTGGAGAGCACGTGCTCAGCTGGGACTGGATTTACGGTACCATCATGTATTATTCATCCCAAATAATACATATTCCAAGGGCAAGGCAGGGTGATTTGAGGGATATCTCCAACCTATAAATCTTAATATTCAAAGCACTGACAGATTTTGTGTGTGTATTTTTGGGGGGTACACAAGGAACGCTCCCTCTGCTCTGCACCCAAAATTAAATGTTTTACAAACAGGCAATGCAGCATTTCCTTCAGTTGTTCATAAGCGGTTTGTTACATCAATTCTGGTCTGGTCTAAATATATCTGTGGAAAAAAAAGTGAGAGCTTGCAGTTTGAGAGCATCTTGTTGGACTTGAGGTCATGATACTTGGTTATGGCTAAGGCAGAACCTGTTACAAAGTGCAGATTTCCTCATTTGTTAGTGGGATTATTTCTGAGTGGGGAAGAGGAAATAATCTTCCCAAACCCACCAGCATTTAATTTAAAATTTACGTGTAAGTGTCTATTAGAAAATTAGGGCAGTGGAACTTTTTAAAGGGGGCGTACATTGATTTATCTTAATCTTATTATAATAATTGAAGTTAAAGGAAAAACCAGCAGTGAAAAGCTGCCTTCTTTGCCATCGTGAAATCTTTGTATTTCTCATAGCATCGTATTTACCCCTAGGACTAAATTACAGCTCGTGCAGCCCTTTTCTTTAACTCAGTAAATAAGATTTAGCTCCTGCGTGCTATCCACCTGTTTCTATGGAAACCAGACTGGAGTGCCGAGCGAGCGGATTCGGCACCGGCCGGAGCGAGGGCGGCTCTGAAACCCATCCCAAGGCCTGGGTGGGCTTGATGCCTTAGGGTTTAACTCTTATATTTTTCAAAATTCTGCATTCCCAGTGTGTGACTCTGAGCTGCCTCGCAGCCTGGCAGCTGCTGCTCTCTCATGCTCACACAGACATAACAAAGCCTCTCCAGGCCTGCTCTGCAAGGACACCCAGCCCGTCCCAGGCCCAAAATGTGTAACCCAGCACCTTGAGAAGGGGGGCGAGCTGAGGGGCAGTTCCATCATTAGCTAAAGTTTAATTGGCCAATTTATGCTGATCTGCAAATGGCCCAAACCTGTAACAGTGTGAAGAACTCGTGACTCGGGGTCCATCTCAAGTGCAGCCTTTGGCCTGCCCAGGGTGTGCCTCTGAAGGCCTTTCCAATAAATATCCACCTTTATTCCCTTACTCCTGGCTGGTCTCTGTTCCCAGGTTGCCTTTTAGGCATCAGGCTCCCACTGGTGCCTGGAGAAGCCAAAGGAAGGGGGTGCAGCTTGCTGATGTGATGCTGAACTTGTTGGTGTGATGCCGAACTTGTCTGAGCCCCTTAAAACTGATCATAAGTTGATTTTCTTGGCTGAAATGAAGACCTCGCCTGTTTTGGAGGGGGAGAGGAGATGCTTTGGGCTGTATCTGCACACAGGGAGCCCTGATGCTCTGTTTATTTTTGTGTGTGGGACACGGAGGGGTGCAGAGCTGGGAGGGCTGGTCCAGGGGATGATCCACGATGCTCCAATGAGCCCTGGGCTGGATCCTGGATGAGATGAGCATGGGAGAGTGGAGCTTGGCTCAGGGTTTCCCTTCAAGAGCAGAGCAAGCCAAGAAGACTTGCCTTTTGTAGTGAAAAAATGATTAAAGCGTAATTAATATCTTAGACTTGGATAATGAAACATCTTTCTCTGCAGGCCTGAGGGCCCAAATAGGAGCATTTTTAATGTTATTTTTAACAGTGCTGTTTTTTACGTGTCTCCACTCCCGTTCTCTTCATGCTCAAAGTGGGAAAAGCCGGGCAGTGGGATTGGTATTGAAATCTCCAGCCTCTTTTTGCCACGTTTGAGATTAGATAATGCAACAAATCTGAGGTCTGCCCTGGAGACGGGGATGTGTGGAGAAAACATCAGCTGGCTAAAACCAGATGGCCTCTCTGGTCATCTTTCCCTGACATCAAAGGCAATTTTGCATCATTTTTTTAAGTTCTAATGAAAAACTGGGGTGGAGGCTGGTGTTGCCTTCCTCAGGGCCTGGACATCCCGTGGTCTTTCCAAGGCTGTTAGATTATTTCCATAATCCTTTAGGTATTTTTCTCCCTGCTTTCCAGGCATTTGTCCCCTCTCTTTGCTGTGCTGGGATTTGAGATGTGGGAATTGGCCGTGCCTGGGTGGAAAACAAACCCAGTCTCTCTTGCACACTGAGATCGATGATAATGAGCATTAATAACGTGCCACGGTGAGAAAATTGGAGCAGACCCAAGGTTTAACAGGAAGGACCAGGGAAGGATTTTTACTGGCAGCTCTTGGGTGATGAGGAGCAGCCAGTGCTTGCTGAGAGCACAGGAACCCCCCTGCTCCGCCTGGCTCTCCCAGGGAAGATGTTCCCTCTTTGCTTGCTGCAGTTCCTGCCCTTCACTTTTTGTGGAGCTCATAAAAGAGATTCTTCTGCAAAATGGTGTAGCTGGAGGCTTCTGCCAGGCTCTTGCCTTCCAGTTTGGGGGTTTCTGGGATAGAAGATGTCGTGTTCTTCACAGCCAGCTGTGTCCAGCTGTGTCAGAGGGGTGTGTGGAGCAGGGGAGATGCTGGGCTGGCTGCAGAGCCTCTCTTTCCATCGCCCTTTATTTTTTTGGCATTTTCTTCTTCCTTTCCATCATCCAAGTGCCTATTCCTTGTCTCAGCTAAGCCCCCTGGATGACTGATGGACCCTCCAGCCTGTGAGCAGTTCGGATCCCGGTGCTCACTGGGTGCCTTAACGAACGGGGCAGAAACGAAACCCTGGGTCTGGAGGTTTTCCCTTTCTTTCAGCCTCAGGCCCTTCTGTAATCTTAATGGAAAAAAAAACCCCTCCCTCCCCATCCACCTATCCTTTATTGGAAGTGCTAAACAGCCATCTTCAGCGACTTTTTCTAATAAAAGGCTGTCTGTTAAACAGAGCCCCAGAGAGCTGAGCTGCTTTACAGGGAGCTGTTTGAACTGCTTTCCGTGCTGGCTTTTTAATATAGTTTAATACAGTTCTGGCCCTTTTTCTGCATAGTTTTTCCCCATCAAAGCTTATCGTTTCCACTCTGTTGTCTGACTGTCACGCAGCTTTAGAGGGGGTTTGGGAAGGGGAATGGCACATGGAGCAGTGGAGAGCTCCGTATTTACATCCCAAATGCAAATTCACCACTGACTCGTCTGTGTCCGGGTAGGGAAACGCTCTGTGGTTAAAATCTCAGTGATAACAGGCGTGGAGCACCCCAGCTGTTCACTTAACAGGTTGCACTGGCTTATTTATTTATTTGTAATTGTATTTATTTGCAGTTTTTCCTGCGGTGAGGTGTCAGTTCCAGCCCGATGGCACCGCGCAGCGCAGGAGCAGCTCCGGGGACAGATGTGGCCCCAGGCAAACAAAGGCAGGAACACAGATGTGCTGTAGGGCCAGCAGCCAGAGAGGACAGGTGGGGATTTCCACAGGTCTGAATCCCGCCTCGGAGCTGGTGAACAGCAGTGGGCTCTCCGGGATCATTCCAGAGATGCTGTTGGAAAGACACGACAGGATGCCAGCTTGCTTTGTGGGATCCGTGGATGGGCCTGGCCGGGCTTCCTCTTCTAATATTTCATTTAAAACTCTCTCCCAAGCCGTGGGATGTGCATTTGTTTGAGATGAAACCCAGCAGAGCCTGTGCTGCTTCAGGTGGCAGCAGCTGGGACCCTTTGCCAGGGTGTGGGGTGGTGTGACAGCCCCTGGGTTTGTGTTTCGGCACCTTCATTTCTCCCACAGAAAAGGTGCTGTGCTTCCTTGGGAAGGGCGGGGAAAGGTTCTTGTGTGGATTGGAGCAAACCAGTGAGCAGGGAAGGGGCCAAGGGCACTTGAGAGCCCTTCTCACAAGGGTCCAGAGGAGAGCTGGGATCTGCCCATGCCCTGGGAGCCTTTGGCAGTGCAAAAGCTGTGGGGAATGCTGTCAGGAGCCAGAGAGGGGATGGATGTTTAATTAATTTAGATCGTTTATATCATGAAGTGATTGGCTTGACACAGGGGCAGGGAGGTTGGTCCCAGTGTCTCTGCTGGAGTCACTGGAGGGGAGGTGACACTGCCATCCCTCCCAGCAGGCCGTACACAGCCCCTGAGGGAAATTCCCATCAGAATTCCCGGGGATCTGCGGGGAAGCAGCTGCAGGGCCAGGAGGGAGTGAAGACATCACCGAGTGCACTGGACAGATCCATGGAAACACCTCCAGCTCTGTGTGTGTGTCTGATTGCTTCAGACATGTCCCATCCTTTGCTCATCCACCACGGAAGCATTTTCTGTTGGAGGTGGGGCTGGGATGAGCAGATGGAGAGATCCCCTGTTTTATAGGAGCAGAGTGCAATGCACAGCACGTGCTGGTGCCAGGACTGCATGAGGAACTGCCCATACTGGGGGCAAACTGGGGCAACTCTGGCTCAAACCCACTCCCACTGGTGTTTAGGTGTGAAGGCAGAGGGTGAGAGGCAGCGAGCCGGGATCGTGCTTTTTAATGGAGGCATTCCAACATAAATAGCTTGGATTGATGGAGGTCTTAATAAACACTGAATTATTTTGGTACAGGGCTCCTCAGCTCTTACCCAGAGCTTTACAGATACCAGAGCCACCACCTCCTACCCTGCAAACATTTACAGCTGATCCTACTCCACATCTGCAGCAGAATAAAGCACTCGATGAAAAATACATCAGTGGAACCTTTGTTAGCAGGGGGCTGCCTCGGTACTCCTGCTGTGATAACCAGCAGGGACGTTCCCCTGGGTGTTCCCTGGATGCTGCAGTGATGACAGTTCTGTCTTTCTCTCTCTCTCGACCCACCAGCTCCCCCCTCTCGTATCCTGGGCTCCCGGAGCTGCTGCTGGATCCCAGTGGGATCTGGAGGCACAGGGCTGGGCAGCGTGGTCAGGAAAAAGCTCCATGCTCTGGGCATGCAGTGGGAGAGGAGTCAGACATGGGAGGGGGTCCTAGCAAGTTCTGGGGTGGCAAATTCACTGGTGGGCGCTGACTGGACATTTGGGAGGGTCTTTTTTTCCCCATTGGAGCCCATTTGTTCCCTGTCCAGAGGCAATACCAGGGCGCTGCTGCTGGGAGAGGAAACTTGGATTTTGTGTGACTTTCAGGGTGCCTGTGAACACCCCAAGGAGAGCCCAGACCCCTGTTCACCTCATAGGTCAGCATACAACACCCCTGGGGGTGGTTTTTCCTTCGAGGTGTGGCTGGAAGTGGGGTTGGATGAGTGATGGGAACACGGAATTCCGGGCTGGAGAGGCTCCAGCATAGGCAGCTGCTCCTCCTGCTTGCACCCAATTCCCCAAATCCACAACTGCAGCTCCTCACTGACCAGTCCCACCACTCCAAATCCCATTCCCAGCCAGCAAGGGGGAAGGAGTTTGCTCAGCTGAACGTTCTCTTTGCGGACATAATTTCCGCATAAATATCCACACATTGTCAAACCATCCTTTTATTTTATTTTTTCCCCATTTTGAGCCCCTCAAACACGTGATTTTTATTTCTCCAGCTGTAAAGCCGAGCGTGTGAATGTTAAATTGTTAAATAAGTCAAACATAATCATTCATGTACCCGGCGTAATGCGTTTCAGGAGTGCGGAATCTGAAATCCGACACGATGCGCTCGGGCGAACGCTTTTGTGGGGATTGTACTCCTGAGGGGGATGTCATTTTGACAAGAATATATTTTCCCTCTTTCACAGCCTGTCTCGTGCTGTCTTGATGCTTTGGTGGAAGTCTCATCCGAGTAGAGTTGATTTTGATGGGGAATTATTCAAACCTTTCAGATCCGTCCCTGCGGAGCGGTTTGCTCCGCGGGAGGATGAGATGATACCGGTGAGGAGCTCGGGGCTGAGGGCCTGATGTGAAATAAAAGGTTTTGCTTTTGCAAGGCTTGGTCTGAGCTGGTTATCTCCTGGTAACGCTATCAAATGCTCTTTTTCTGCAGTCCAAGCACATCGTCTCTACATCTGGCCAAAATGTGGCATGAAAGGAAGATGTTTTGAACAAAAAACGGCCTTAATAGCAGATGGGGAAAGAAGTCATTAAAACTCAATTTTCAGGGAATTTTTTGGGCTTTTTTAAAATCCAGAAATGGAAAATATTTTGTTTGTTTGTGGATATAAAGGGAATACTGCCTTTTTTCATTGGACAAAGCTAAAATGCTCCTCAGCATTGATCAGAGCAGAAAACCCTTTCTCCTTTCTCTGTCCCACTCCTCAGTTCTGAGTTTTAAACCACACTGAGCTTTTCCTCTGGGCATTCCAGACATTCTGCCATTAAGCACATGTGCTTATTTGCAGTGTGGATTTTCATGCCCCACATGAGGTACCTGAGCTGGGGCTCACTCTGATTTTTGGGGATTTTGTGCTACATAAAATGCCCTGTTCAGTGGTAACCCAGTGGTGCTGGTTGTGAAGTCAACAAGAATTTAATGTGCTCTTACTGGCAGCTAGAAAATGCCAAGAGAGCCAGGTAAGAAGAAATCCCAGTTTCCTGTTCCCTTCCCACAAGTAAATACTTGTCTGGCCCTTCCAGGAGCTCCACAGGACAGAAACCAGTTTTACCTGTTTTATTACAAAATCTCTTTGTTCTGGAAAAGAGCTCCAGGGAGGAGTTTTCCCTGACCCGCTCACAGCTGCGGTGACAGCAGTTATTTCTCTGATCTCATCCTCAGATTTGAGACGGTGGCCTTTGGGATGCAGTTTTGGGTGTTGATATTTATTGATAACTCTGCCTTGCTGGCACCAGTAATTCCTGTTCTTTTTTTACTGTTTTTCCCTGCTGGGACCCTCATTCTCTCCTGCACAGGGCATTGTCAAGGACTCTCATCCATCTTGGTGACCTTTATCAACACTGCGTGTTCCAACCTGAGCCCTTGAAGCCATCAGGGGCCCGTGGTGATGGGATCCTGCACTAACACATGGATAAATCCCTTTTTTCTTCCCTCCCCCTGCAACCCCAGGCTGACCACAGTGCACAGCCCAGCTGCTCTTTGTCTCTAAAGTCTGATTAAAGGGCTGGGAGAAGGAGCACGGGGTGGTTCAGGCCTCGTTTCCCTTTCTCCCTGTGATGATGTGTGAGTGTATTTTTGGCACTTTCTCTCCTGTACCGAGGTTGGCTCTTCCCAGCCCGCCCCACCTGAGCGCCGCGCGTCGAAATCCCTCAAAGCTCCCGCTCGCTGTGCGTTCCACACTTGCTCAATCTGTTCCTATTAATTTTTAAACGCGTTTTTAGCGGCAGACAAACAGCTGGTGACACTTTTGGAGCCGCTGAGGAGCTGCTGTGATGCTCCCAGCGCTGCACATCGGGGCTGGGGGATGCGGGAACGGCGCCGGGGGCATGGGGATCGTGTTCCCTTGGGATGCAAACACCCTCTGTGTGCTGCTTCCCTCCCCTCCCCAGCGGAGATGGGGCTCTCCAGCTGCCACTTCGCTTTCCCTGCTGTTTGAAACCATCCTGGCTCGCTGCAGGTCCTGAGCAGAGCTGAGCTCCCACTGGAGGATCCAGCTGGGGAATCTGCCTGAGCATCCTTGACAAAGCTATTTACATTCCTTAAATCACTCACTGAAAACATCATGCCTGACTCCTTTTTTTCTTGGAGACAGCTAACATCTAATCTATGATTTTTTTTTCTCTCTGTTTTTTTTTTTTTTTTATTACAGCTGTATGGATTTGTTAGGCCTGAAGGGACCCTTAGATCATCTCGTCTCGCCCTCTGTTCAGTAGTGACCGTGGAAATCCATCCAGCTTCCCTTTCCACCCTGTCATTTGTGAGCTGTGCACTCCCTGTCAGGGGAGCCAATATTTTGGATGTCTTTTCAGTGCTTTTCTGGGCCCCTTTGCAGTGTGCTGGGAGTGCTGCACGTCTGTCACCCCTGGAGCAGTAAATGTGCTGTCTGCAGAGGCAGAGCAGCGACTAAATTTAACATCCTCAGTCAAATCAAAGCACTTTGTGGGTATATTTATCCACTGTTAGGGGATGAGAGGAAGGGAGGTGGTTTCTGAGCATCTCTGGAAAATGCTTTGTGGGTTGCTGCTCCCTCTGCCCTGGACTCCTGCCTTCCTGCAGGTGGAAATGCATTAATTGATATCATAGAATTAATAGACAGAAAAAATGTGGCTGTGTCAGAGATCTCTGTCCGATATGCCATCCTCTTCGGATGAAGCCCAGACCAGGAATTTGCCTGCCCAGGGGTAGGAGAGTGCTCCAGATAGCGAGTTTTGTCTGGAAGCCTCTTGATGCTCCCAGTTAATCATGGATTTGGGAAATTCAGGGCTTGCTATTTTGAGAACTGAATCAGAGAAGAAGCGAGGGTTGTTTCTGTGCTCAGGATATGATTGATGGAAAACTCTTTTTTTTATTTCTGAAATAACATTTATTTCTGGGAGGTATTTCACCAGCGAAGCAGAATCTGTAATAAAATAAAACCCAATCCTTTTATATCATTCAGGGAGGGTGGGGAAGAGGAGGAGCAGCATCTTTGCTGCACGCGGATGTCTTGGCTCCGCTGCAGCACTGCACAGCCTTGAGAGGCTTCATTTGTGTCAGACGTGGAATAATTGCAAAGGGAAAAGCTCTGGGTGGTGTTTGTTTGCCTGGCAGAGCCGTCCTTTCCCAGGTTCTCTTCCTTTTGAAACAGTTCTTGGAAAATCGGGCAGGAATTGTGCATTGAGGAAGAATAAAACACCCAAATCAGGAGCTCTGATGCTCAGCGCTGGCCCCTGATTGCAGCTCTTCTTACAGAATAAGAATTTATACATTTGTAGGGGTTTTTTCTCCCCCCAAAACAATGCAAACTCACAGAAAAAGGTGAGCTGACCTTGCCTCAGGAGCTGGGAATTTCTCCTCTCTGCTCTGAAGTGCTCCTCCCTGCCCTCAGTCTTCTGAACATGCTGGTTTAGCTCCTGCTGGCTGCCTGTTTTTCTAGGAACTGGGAATTTAACACAGTTGTTTTCCAGGAAAGCCAGAGGTGACACTTTTGAGACGGACAAGAAGTGACTGCGGTGTCCAGCTGGGTAACGCTGATGGAAGGGTCGGGCCAGCAGCAGAATCTTGGCACATCCCTCTGGTTTAGGTGTGCAAGACAGGGGAAATCAGTGGATAGAAACAGTCTGGTAAAAATCCATGAGGAATTTCTCCTTATCATCGGGTGTGGAGCAGCTGAGGGTTCAACCAGAGCATTCTACAGCTTTGGATGGGTTTTTTTTTTTAATTTGAAGAGCAGTGAATTCCTGTGAGGGCTTTACGTGGCTCCCAATAACCCGGATAAATTAGGCATTTGTTTCTGATGTGCAATCTTCCATACCCTCTGGACAGGAGGAGGGAGTGGTGGGAATATTCTCCTGCTGCCTCCATGAGTGGCAGCCTGCAGCACTCTCTCCTTTCCTTGGAGAGACTTGGGAAGGGGGCAGTAACAGCAGCTAAATTGGCAATGCTGCAGGGTTGACGTTCACGTCAGTTATTTTCCAGACTTGCTGGACGCTTGCAGACGTGGTCAGGAAATGGGTAAATGATTCCCTGATTGATTACATGTCTGAACGGGGCTTTGTGGGATTTGGGAGCCTCTTCCAGCTCGGGAGGAAGGGGTGGGAGCTTAAGTCCTAATCTGAATTGAAGTTTCCTGGGTTTAGAAAGGAGAAGTTTGCTTCCTTGTGCCCCACACCTGAACTGCTGTTGGATGCTCGAGGTGATCTCATCACAGGTTTTTAGTTACTTATGAAACCAGGAGCTTGTGCTTGCAAATGATCCAGGATGAAGCTGGAGCTCAGTAGCACCAAGAGATGTCTCAGTTTGAAGAGCAGTTTTGAGGGTCCTGGAGCAGCCCCGGGTGATGTGATGGGCTTTGGTCGTGTGTCCAAGTGTCCCCAGTGCGTGGAAAATGGATATTTAACAGGCTGAGTTAACTATGAGTTAAGTGTTAGTGCTGATCTAGGGCAAGGAGGCAGCTCAGACCTGGGTGGCTTTGGGGGAATTTTGTTTGTGGTGATAATAAACCCCACAAGTTTACAAGGTGTTTCTCCTCCTCCCTGGAGTCTGGGAGAGGATTAGGGCTAAGGAAATGAACTTCATCCCGCTTTCCTGTGCTTCTCTTCCTGCTTTTCTTCCTCCTGAGTGTTTCTGCTCAATGTCACTCTGTGTTTTGAGGTGCTTGGGAAGGGGGGTGCAGGCAGTGGAGACCTTCAGCCCTCTCCTGGGTGTGTGTTCCCAGACTCATGGGCTGTAATTCCCAGCACATCGAGTTCTTTTGCACCTTCCTTCTCTTCTTTTTCCCTCCTTTTTTAAAACTTGAAGCTGCGAAAGTGAAGATGTTTCATCCAGGTGGATCCGTGCTTGTGCAGGAAGCTTGGAGCAGCCCCTCCACCTGTGGAGCCAAGTGGGATTCCTGCTGCAAGCCCTGACTCCGTGGAGCTGCAGGGAGAGGAACTTCAGTGGGAAAGGTCTCCCATCCCTGCAAACACAGCAGTTCCAGGTTTTGAACAAATCAAAGCAGCAAATCCCAGGCAAATTCTAAAAGCTGCCTTTTACAGAGCACTTGAAAAACTCCTGTTTGCTCCCTGCCTCTTTTGTGTACGTTGGAATTACAGGAATTTCTTTGAGCTTAAACGAGTTTTTCTCCTGATTCGTAAAACACAGCTGCTCTCAAAGGGCTTGTGATGGTTAAGCTGCTGCTGCAGGAGGGCTTTAGGAGGGACTTTGCCTCCATGAGGCTCCCTGGGGCAGAGCTGATGCTTTGCAGGTAGGATGGGGGCAGTTAAGTAGAGCTGCAGGATGCATCCAGGGCTCAAAGCCTGAGGAATCAATGGAAGAGCTTCCTCTGCCTTCAGGGCTTGGAGCAGGGAGGTCTCTGAAGTGTTAAGCTGCAGGTGCCTCCCCTGAAGTGGGATATTTTCATTCAGTGGGACGGTGACGGTGACGCTCCAAATCCGAACCCCTGGGTGTGGCAGGGAGGGACAAACCTGTCCTCGCTCTGTCCATCCGCAGATGGGCTCCGGAGCTGCTCCTGGCCTGCGACTGGAAGGGATTTCAACTTCCCTGGAGAAACCTGTGCTGGAGGCTGTGGCCCTGCCAGAAGCTGGGGCTGTGCACAATGCAAAAAAAATGGCTTTTAAACACTTTCCTTCGCGTTGTTTTTATACACAGCTGCGTTTTTTCCTTTAGCACCTGGGATAATGATGAAGGAAATCAGGCAAGGAGAATTTTAAGCCCTCTCTCTGTCCAACAGGTAAATTACCCTTTGTGCAAGTGGATTGGTTTCATATGGATGCTTCCAATTTCTCCTGAACATGCAAAACGTTCCTTAAACCTCTTTTTTTTCTGGCGCTCCATATGTTTTGCTCTGAGCTCCCAGCTCCCTTTCGGAGCCAAGCGGAAATGGGAACCCAAAGGTATGTGGAAATCTGTAATATTTTCTGCTTACATCCCAGGCCTTGATCGAAAGGGATTAAACGTAATACAGATTAAAGCCAGTTTCTTGGAAGCAGGTTTGGATATCCGTGTTTTGCATCTGACTAGCTGTTTTTTCCATCTGTTTCGACAAATCCAATCAATACTGGGGGAGGGAGGGGGGAGGTTTTTGTGGGAGAGCCTCTCCTTGCAGCATGCAAGGAGCCCTTGGCAGTCCCCTTGGCTGGAATTCACTTGGAATACCTCAAGGCAGGGCTGATGAAAGGGCTGGGATGCGGTGTGCTGGCTGAGGTGCTTTTTAATTTAGAGTCTGGTCATGGAGTGATAAAACCACACAATGGTTTGGGTTGGAAGGGACATGAAAGCCCATCTTGTCCCACCCCCTGCCATGGGACACTTTCCACCATCCCAGGTTGCTCCAAGCCTCCTTCAACTATTGCAGGGATGGGGCAGCCACAGCTTTTCTGGGTGAGCTGTGCCAGAATTTCCGGTGTGGGGACAGCCCAGGTGACAGCTGTGAGCAGAGCCACGCTCCTGTCTCATCTTCTCCCACCAGGAGTGAACGTGAGCTGCTCCTCTTCAGTGCTCTGCCTGTGCTGAGCGGTTCTTTACTCTGGGTGCAAATAATCCCTAAGGAGCTGCTGCCTCTGACAGGGGCTTTTCCCTGGGAAAGTTTGGGTGGCTCTTTTTGAGTTACAAGCTGAGGGTTTTGCTCATCTTTGGACACCCTGAGTTATGGGCTGGGGTCATAGAAGGAGCTGGAGCCCTTTAGCAAGAGGAGGGGATGAGGTTGTGGAGCAGGTGACCCACAATTTGGGGAGGAAATTTAATTAAATCTGACTGCATTCAAATGTTTAGCAGGAGCAACTGATTTCTGGACAAAGTTTAGCCTGCCCTGGTGTTCCCTGCGGTGTAAGGCAAATATGGGAGCCATTTTTGGGGTTGTCTGACCATCCTGTCCTTTGACATCAGTGCTGTGGGGGTCAGGAGTTGTCTGCAGGACCCTTTTCCCTGAATATTCCTGGTCGTTACATCCATGGAAAGCACAGATAGGATAATTATAACCACCCTGCTTAGCACAGGGTGAGTTCTGAGCCTTTTCTAGGCTCTCCAAAGCCTGCAGAGATCCATCCAGAGCATCGTGGCCAGGGTTTGGACCACCTGGAAACACAGAGGCACAATGAATTCTGCTCGGGGTGCATCCCATGGGAATGATCCTGCTGCTGTTTGCTTCCCACACACCTTGGCACGAGGTGTCTTTGTGGCCGCTCAGGGCTTTGCAGACCGCCTGTGTAAACCCATTTACCAGCATTTGAAGTTAATTAGTGGTTTTAGGGAATTTTTTTTTTGCCTTTTTCCTCCCTTCCTGCCCCTCTTTCTGGGCCAAGTGCCCAGCACAGCTTGGTGGCTTTCAGCAGGGACTCCGCCACTTCATGCGAGGTCGGAGCCGTCAGCGCCCACGTCCTCCCACGTGTTCCACACCTTCCCACGCTCCAGCTCCCTCCTGTGCTGCTCAGAGCTCGGCATCCTTCCAGGTTCATTAGGGAACAGTTAATTAGGGGCAGAGGGAAGGAGCTGGGCAGAGCAGAGGGGCTGTGTTGGGGTGTGGAGCTGTCACAGCCACGCGGGGAGGTTCGCTCTGTGCTCACCTGCTCCAGGCACCTGAGCCAAAATCCTGCTGGGATCAGTTTTTTGTGGTTTTTCCACCTCTAATTTGCAGGAAAAAGCCGAGTTCCCCGGCCTCATTACCCTCCTTTCCCAAAGGACACGCTCCTTTTGTAACCATCACAAAGCCACGCAAACGAGCCCTCTCCAGTTACACGCTGGATTTAGGAGGAGGAGGGCAATTTTGTAATATCTCGAGTCTGGAGGGAAGCATTCAGCCCTCAGCTCAGACTTCCAGTGCTCAGGCGTTTCTGGGAATCCTCCCTGTCTCTGGGAATCCGCTGGGAGGATGCTGAAATCCCAGCTGCAATAAAAGTGAAGCTCTTATTAGTTTCTTCTCCCTGCTGGCTCCCTCTGCCCAAATATATTCCATTATTGCTCCGAGCAAAGGCAAAATTTGTCTGACTTGTGCTTCACAGGTCAGCAATTCCCAGCCTGTGCTGGGGTGCACTGGGATTGTGTGAAAAATGAGGGATCAATGTGCTGGGCAAAGCTGGGGAGGTGACACAGCACCCTCGGGCAGTGGTGGCACCTCAGAGCCCTGGAAGGACAGGGGGAAGTATTTACAGAGGGAGAGAGATACAAGGACAGCTCTCCAGAAGGCCTTGGGAATCACAGGGGTGGGAATATGTGAGTAAAATTTAAAACCTCAAGATCAACATGTGCAAAAGCTTGCATCCTTCTCCTCCACCTTCAGAAACCCGGGGTTCTGTCCAGGAATTCTTCTGGTAAAATCAGTCTGGGCTGGATGTCCTGGGCTCTGTCCCGTAGGGATCTCTGATAAGACCAAGGTGCTTTCTCCTTTCTTTCGTGGAGGTTCAATCCCACACCCCTCTGATCCCTGGTTTCAGTTCCATGTGTCGCTGCTGGAATAGTTTCGCTTAATATTTAATTAATGCTGTTTTGTGTCATGCAGAAACGGGAGATGGGCTGGAGTCACCCTAAACCCCAGCATGGTGGCACAGGGGTGCTGCCAAAGCTTGTCCCAGAAATGGGTTTTGGATATCAAGGCTTTGGATTTTCCTTCTTTTCTTGAGTGAGTGCTGAACAGTTGCTCTATTTTCTGGCATTGGCAAGTTCTGGGCAAGTTGACGGGGCCAAGCTGAGCCAGGGAAAGTGGGGATGTGGGAAGGAAGGAGGAGGAGGAGGAGGAGGAGGACATGGCCACTCACTCCCACACCTCTAACTGAGCACTTGGGGTTTTTTTCCTGTTCAGGAGCAGATCCTGGGGACCCTCTTGTCATCTTCCCATCGTGCCACCCATTTGTAC
This sequence comes from Oriolus oriolus, assembly GCA_013400235.1. Lineage (NCBI taxonomy): Eukaryota > Metazoa > Chordata > Aves > Passeriformes > Corvidae > Oriolus > Oriolus oriolus. Next base: position 119,525 of record VXBT01012525.1, read on the forward strand.
CCAGGAGCTTTGCCACGGCACCAGGTGTCTCCTGCTCAGTCCCACGCTGGGTGCATAAAGATGGCATTTCCCTGCCTCTCCTGTTGAATTCTCCTCTCTGGCAGAAGTGTTTGCAGAGGCAGCACCTCTCCAAAACCTCGTGTGGGCTGGGCTTGTCCTTGCCCCAGAGCAGGGGTTGTCTGTCCCCAGGCAGCTGGCTTGGGCTCGCAGCAGGCCCAGCCCGTGGTGCCCTGGGAATCCCCAGCATTTACAGGAAAACGGCTGGTTTTTGTCACCCAGAGTCCCTTCCAGGCCATGCCCTCGCCTTGGCTTTGTGTCTGCACATCCCCTGAGCCCAGGGGTCTGTGCCACGCTGCTGAGCTTGCCCCAGACTCACGGCTTTGCTGAGTGTGGCCCTCACAATCCTCTCACCCTGAACACTTCCAGCACCCTTGGGTGCTGCTGAGCCCTCCCCAAGGGCTGAGCTCTCCCCAAGGGCTGAGCTCATTGCTCCGACTATTCCAGGGCCATCAAATGAATCTCTGCGCCCGTGTTCAGCTGGAGGCTCTTTCCCACCTCATCTCTCTTGGCTTTGGTGTTGGCTCACTTGAGAAACTGCTGGGTTTCCCCCCCTGAGGCTTTTAAAGTCCCATCAAAGCCAGCTCCTCGCTCCAGTCGCCGCTATCACATCGAGATAATAAAAGAACCCGAATGAGGCAGCGGCGCAGCAGCCGTGGCAGAGCAGAGAGCCCATTAAGGAGCAGAATAACTCTTTATTGCAGTTGTATTAGAGGAACTCGGCAGCATAAAGCAGGCACTGGAGTTTCAGGGCATTAATTCCTGTGTTTGGGAGCTGTGGGAGGCACGGGGAGCGGGGCTGTGGCCGGGCTGGTTTGTGGCTCCTGGTGCTTCTCCGTGTTGGGCTGCTTTGCCTCTTCTCTTCTTGCCTTTGGATCCTCTCTGTGTCCTGGGGAAGTGAGGGACCTGACCTGCCCTGCCCTGCCCCTGGCCAGGGGTGTTTGCTGTGGGGTGGAGACAGAGGAGCACAGACACCTCTGGACACAGAGACATCAGGGTTTAGGGACTCTAAAGACATGTGACAGTGTTCCCTTTATTCCTCAGGACAGTGTTCCCTTTATTCCTCAGCTGTTCTGAGGAATAAAGAGAAGATATGTTATGGGAGAAGATAAATTGGTGTCTTAAATACAAGAGAGGGGGTGTGTGCATCTGGGTAACTTATGGTGGTGTGACAGAGCGCAGAGATTTTCTAGCAGTAGCCATAAATCCACCCAAATTGTTCTTTTCTCCTCCTTGTAAGGGAACAGTGCTGGTTTTGCAGTGACTGCTCGCTCTTGAAAGGCTTCATGATTTCAGACATGATGCCAGCCCCAAAGAGCCCCAAATAAACCTGTTAAAATCCTACACAAGCCCCGTTCCCACTGGAAATCAGCAGTGGCTTTGCCCAGTGATTTAATATTTGCATCCCCGACACATAATGCAGCCAAATCATGGGTTTAATGCAAAACAATGATGTTTTAATAATGCTGTTTTTAAAAGCCCATTCAAACACACGCTGTAGCTTAAAGCAGCACTTTACAGCTCATGGGCTTCACCACCCTGTGGGGCTGGGGAAGAGGAGGAGCTGCCAGAGCTCTGGGACCAGCAGCAGAGCAAATGGAAGTGGCAGTCAAGGATCCCTGGTTTTTGCTGGAGGAGGGAAGAGGCTTTACCATGCCCAGACTTCCCCATCTGTTGCATGGTTCTTGTGGTGAAATACAGGGACCAAAGCCCGGACACACCAGCACAGCAAAACTTCCCTGGCTTTGATCTGAAATCCTTATCAAACATGAATCAGCCCAAATCCACTCAGCTGGCACCTCTCCAGAAGCTGGATGCCAGCAAACACCACGCCTGGCATAAGTGGGAATGGGAGGAGAAGCCGTGGCATCCCTGGGCAGGCAGAGTGGAGCCACAGGAGAAATGATCCAGGCAGGCACTGGGAAAGGCTCAAAAGAGTTGTCCAAACCGGTAGGGATTGAATAGCCTCATCCTCAGCAGGCAGCTGGGTGGATGTGGTCCAGCTGAGAGGAGGGATGTAGGAAAATCCATCTGATGTGATCCCTTCACGGGGCTGTGCCCACCCTTGGCATCCCAGGAAAACATCACACCACGTCTGATTTCCTCCTGCCCAGCCAGGCCTGATGCCCTTCTCAGGTACCAGGCTGTATCAGGAGATGCCGATTTAAGGAATTCCCTATCAAATTCCCAGGATGCAGGCCTGGCTGCTCCGTGTGCAGGGAAAAGGGCTGGTTTCGTGTTTGCTGTTTAGGGTCTTGCAGGTTTGTGCCCCAGGCAAGAGCACAAATAACTGATCCAGAGCGAGCAGGCTGTGGTTTGTGTTCCCCTGGCACTCCAGGCTGTTCTGGTTTTCCAGCTGGAAAAGGGGCAAACCATGGGACAGGGATGTGCAAATAGAGGAGATGGGAGGCTGGAAGCTGCTGGTGAGGTTTTGGTTTGCCAGTCCCAGGTTGTGCCCAGCCCAGGGGGGTGTGTGGGTGGCTGGGAGGGGCTGGGAAGTGCCCAGGTGTGCAGGGAGAAAAGCAAACAGGAGCTGACCAGCCATGTGCACCAGTGAGAGAAAATACAGGGCTCTCTGGCACCTGAGGCTGGAGGCAGCTGGATCAAATCCTCTTTGCCCTCAGGACTGCTTTCCTTTGAGCATTCCTGTCCCTGGGACCGTTCCCATCAGTGTTTTTATTGTGGGATGCCATTATCCAGCTCGGAAATGGTATCTCTGGGTTCCTCCCATGCCAAGTGTTCTCCAGCCCAGCAGGCTCGGTTTGTTTTTTCAAACCTGAGAGAGTTGATTTGAGAGTTTTTCTGGTTGCTCAGAGATACCATCAGTTTGTCTCTGATTTTGGGGTCAGCTTTCTGCCTGAGGCTGGGGATGTTTGGCCTGAGGATTTGTTTTGCCCTTCGTGCATTCAGGGGCAAAGCAGAAAATGACTCCGTGTAATTGCGGGCTGTGAAATCACCTCTCTCTGGCCGGGGATGTGCAGAGGTGGCACAGAGGTGACAGACAGGTCTCTGCCCAGAGTTATCAGTGTTGGGCAGAGCTCCTGATTTGCTTAGAAGCAAATCTCTGTCTGTTCTGGGAATGCTCAGTGCTGGCTGTGAGCCCTCAGCTCATTCTCGCTCCCAGGGTCACTCCTGGAGTGCCCAGAGCTGGGAAGTTCCTCCTGTGCAAAGTGTTCTCCAGCCCAGCTGGGTCAGTTTGTTTTTTCAAATACAAAAAAGTTTATTTTAGAGTTTTCTAGATGCTCAGAGATACCATCAGCCATAAACAATGCCAGAGGAAGTAGAAGAGCAGTGAACATAATAATTTATTTTCTGTTTGGCTTTGGTTTATTTTAAAATCCGTAATTCCTAAAAGAAAGTGTTGCTAGTAAGAAAGAAAAGTGGTGAATTTCTTATCGCAGCAGTGTGGCTGTTGTGGGTTTTTTTATTCTTTTCAAAAAATCCCACTTCTTTTCTCATCCATTTTTTTTTTTCAAAGTGACCAGTGGGTGTGAGGAACCCACTTTGAGTCTTGATTATTTTATTTTATTTTATTTTATTTTATTTTATTTTATTTTATTTTATTTTATTTTATTTTATTTTATTTTATTTTATTTTATTTTATTTTATTTATTTTCTTTTCCCATGAAGTGCAGAACTTGGTGCCTTTTTAAACCTGGAATCACGTGCAGGGCCCTCGTGCCTGACTCTGTGGTGCTGTTGTTTTGCAGCAATGATCTCTCTGGTCAGTAGATGATCAGCTGAGTGGCTGGATTTAACTCATGCCCATAAATACAAGGCATACTGGAATTTCAGGAATGTGAAGGGCATCCCTCACTTGTCATGGCAAAACCACCAGAAATTTCCCACTAACCCTTTGCTGGCAGAGAAAAGTGTCTGTGCATCACCTGCATTTTGTACCTTTCTATTCCTATTTATATTCCTGCTATCTTATTGTCAGTGGGATGTTATATATAGCTTTTATGGTAATTTTGTCTGCTGAATGCAGTTTTCAGGGAGGAAATTGCATTGAGAAATGGGTGAAGAAGTAATAATAACAGCAATAATCTGCATAAGCCCCTGTTGTTAAAGCCCACAGCCCTCCATCTCCTGAAGAAAAATGCACAGATAAGATGTTGTTTTCCAAACAACATCTTCAAATGACTCGGAGAGGGACTTTTTGCAAGGGATGGAGTGACAGGACAGGGGAAAATGGCTTTAAACTGCCAGAGGGCAGGGTTAGATGGATATTGGGAAGGAATTCTTCCGTGTGAAGGTGGGGAGGCCCTGGCACAGGGTGCCCAGAGCAGCTGTGGCTGCCCCTGGATCCCTGGCAGTGTTCAGGGGCACGTTGGAATATCTGTTTTGCTTGTATTGGCGTGTCCTGGCATTCCAGAAGCAGGGAAAAGCCTCAGCTGAGATCAAGGACCCTCGTGCTGCCGCGTGGGTGTGGAACAGATCCTGCCTGGCCTGACCCAACACGAGAGCCACAAGTTAGGCCTGGGTTTGCCTGCAAATACGAAGCTGTTTTACGGGGGGGGGGGGGAAAATGAGACACAGTTTAGCAAACACTTAAGGGCTGACTTTTAAGAATGTAGTTTAATCCTGTTGAAACTGAGAGGATTACTTATCCCTAAACGAGTGCTTAAGCACTTCCCTGGCTGGGGGCTGAGAGCTGTGAGGGGCTGGGATCTGCAGGAGCAGGCCTTGAGCTCTGGTCTCGCTCTTAGCAGGAGCTGTTGTTGGGAAAAATACTCCCTGATATTGGGACAGTCGCTGTTCAGCCTTCTGGAGGTGCTGCAAGGAGGTTTTTTGTGCCTGATCCCTCACCCTGGGTCGCTTCTGTGTCTCACCTGAGCGTGGATTTGGGATCCTTGCTGGAACCAGAGCCCGGCTTTGATGTGCCGGGATGTGCAGAGCTTGGGGCTGCTCAGCAGAGAACAAAGGGAAACTTGTTGGTGAGGAGAACAGGGAGCTTTTCTCTTCAATTTCCCTGGAAGTCAAAGCCCGCGGTGGAACTGTCTGATTCATAAACTGGGTTTTTACTTCACAAGGCTAAAAATAGAGCACGGAAGAGACTCATTCAGTCAGTCTAGGGCTTCCCTGGGACTATTTTAAGCCTCCAGGAGCAGGGCTGGGGGTGCCAGTGGAGTCTCCAGTCTCTGTGGCCTGTCTGGGCTCAGTGTTTGAGGTACCACTTGTGATGTTTTGTGCCATGATGAGCCCTGGAGCCTTTCAGGGATGTTCTGTTGCCTGTTTTTTATGTGGAAATCACCCACTAAACACCAAACTCTGGTCATTTTTTGGTCGCTGCCCTGGGTTTGACTCCACATGTGAGGCACCAGCAGATGACAGCCAGACTGGAATTCGTGGCGAATGAAAAATGGGAGGGATGAAGGTTGCAGAAGTGTGGAGGAGAAGGAGGCTCTGAGATGAGGCTCTCATTGATGTCCTGGGATAAAAATGTGGGAGGGAGAGAGGCTCTGAGTACATCCCAGGAGAAAATCCAGGCACGTGGTCCCTGGGTGGGTGGTGTGGAGGTGGCTCAGCAAACCGGGGGAGCATCCCAAAGTAAAATCCCTAAATAAAGGGACCTGAGGGGTCCCTCATGGCCGAGTTGGGTGCAGGGCAGCTCCAGGCAGCAGCAGCCCCCACAGGGTTGGGTTTGTACACCTGGAGCCCACTCAAGAAGCCCTTTATCCATGTCCCATCCAGTGGATTGGACACAGTCCAAAAATAATAGGTTTATTTTTACCAGTCCAGCTTTGAAACGGTGAATGTGAACAAGAGGAAAACACGGTTTAAATCTGCAAGGGACTCAAACCCATTCTTTGTTCCTCTTCGTTGAAAATTCCCCATAGCAATTAAAACTTCCATCAAAAATGGGAGTTTTGCTGAAAAACCTGGTGGTTTTATTGCTCCTGACTGCAACACTGATGAGAATATTTTGGTGTTGAATCACTCCTGGCTGTTTTCTGCCAGAAAAGGGCGATGGTCTGCACTCACCTCTGACAAACTGATGATGCATCTTTATTGAATTGCAAGCAGTCAGAGCCAGTCAGTCTTGGCAAGTTTGCCTCAAAAAGATCATTTTGTGTGAGGAGAGACACGAAAGGAGTTGTAAGCCTTTTGCAATAAAACACAAAGTAAGAGGGTTTTCTCAGTGCTTCTTAGTGCTGCATAAAACCTGTCAGGGCAGGTCTGGGCTCATTAAATGAGTGTGGGGATGGAGTTTCCTCAGATGAAGCTGTTCAGTAATTTCTTTATAGCTGAGGGTGAAATGTCTTTTGTGCTCAGTGGTGGAACCTAAAGCAGGGTTTGCACTGGCAGCGTCCTCCCAGCCCTGGTGGTGACACTGTGACACCGAGGAGGGGGGGACTGGAGCACTCTCATTCTAGTGGGGTCCAAGCACCAGGCTGGGGGTCCTTGGGCTCCCACCAAACCTCCCTGTGTCCTCAGTAAGCACAGCAGCATCTTTTTCTCTCATTTCCAGGTGATCTCTGCAGTATCCAGGCTCTCCTTCCACAGCATTGCTCAAACCAAAGGAATTAGGTAAGATCCTTTCAATATGATGCTTTAAAATGACATCTCTCTCTCTCTCCCCCTCTCCATATTCCTCGTGTTTAATCACATCAGACTCTTTAGAAGCTGCACATAATGGGGTTGAAGAGACATCAAGGGTGCCTTTGGGATGTAGGTAGGATCCTTGTAAAAGCACCTTCCAGGCTGCTTGGGAATAGTTTCAGATGAAATAAGTGAAAATATGATGAACTGTGTGCACTGTCCCCGCTGGGGTGAGCAGCAGGGTGAGTTTTGGTGTCTCTTGCTGGAGGTTTTGCTCAGGTTCACGAGAGATCCCAGGAAAGCCGGCAGTGCCCAGGAGCTGTGGCATCACCCCACTGTCCCCTGTGTCCCCTGCCCCTGTGCAGGAGAGCCCAGGGACCTTTCTGGCCGTAACAACTGGGAAATGTCCTCAAAGGCACATCCTTGGTGAGGGGGGTAGGAGTGCCTGGCACCCAGGGTGTGCTGGCTGCTCCTCCTCTGCTCACTGAGGGAGCAGTGGAGAAGGAATTAAAACCAGCAGACAGCCCCTATTAGGCAGAGCTGTTATCCTGCTCTTTGTTCAGCTCCCTGCAAAATTGCTTTGCAATTGCTTTCCTTGTTAGTGTGCCTTTGTATTATTAATCTGGGAACATCTCATTAGGACCACGGCTATAATGGGGATGAGTTTGCAGCCTAAATTACCTTTCCATGTTTTTTGAGGGGAGAGTGTGTGTGTTTTCACCCCCTCCAGCTGTAGAACACATTTGATTTTCTCCACAGCATGTGTCCTGCTGCTGCTCTGGGTCTGTGGTGCATCCCAAGCCAGGCACAGCCACGATGAAGGGATTCAGGCTGGATGGGGTCCCTGCCCCACTGCCAGCCCTGCCACCCATCCCCAGCACCCCCTGCCGCGATTCCCGCTGTTGGAACATATTTTCCCTGCCTTGTCTGCACTGAGATTGCTGGAGGGGAACAGCTTTTCACGTGTAAAACCAGCTCGGAGCCTTTCCATCTGTTAAACACGGAGCCGACAGATCCCAGCAGGGCTGGGGGGAGATGCAGGGCACGAGGGTTTGAGGAATGAAGATGTGCTATAAGTTAAGGACTGTTTGTTATGATGATAGCCCTGAGTCCTGGAGGAGCCTGCAGTGATTTTTGTTTTGAGGGAAAAGAGCATCCAAGGAGTTTGGAGGCCGGGAGCAGTGGGGGTTTCACCACAGTGCCTTGCAGTGCCTTGGCAAGGGCTGGGTTTAAGTCTTGGGGCGTCACTGGGAGGGGTTCCAGGGTCTCATCCCTGGCAAAGCCCTTCCCAAGGCAGGGAGGGAGGTCCTGGATCCAGCTCAGAGGATGAAGGAGCTGCCATCCCCTCCTGGGAAGGCTTTGGCCAAGCCCCTGTTGGTTGTGTTGAGGGCTGGGCAGAGCTGGGATCCAAGGACAAGAGAGGCTTTGCTATTCTTGTGGCTATGTGGCTTTTTCTCATTCATTTTACAACTGGCATTTACAGTTCCCACTAAAATCCTTTATCTTGGAAGCCTTTGGCACCATAATTACACGAGAATAGCACAGAGCTTAGCGAGCCTTTGCTTCTAACTCTGTTTTCCTGTGTATTAACCCTGTTTCTCCTCCAGCTCTGCAGGAACAGAAAATGCTGCCACTCCTTTGGCTGGAAAAACAGACAAGACTAGAAATGAATTCTGTAATTCCAGGAAAATACCCTCCTGGGAGTGTCCCCTCCCACCTCGCTGTCCCCTGCAGCCACAGAGCCCTGGCTTTGTCCATTGCTGCATCTTCTTTCCTTTAAATTAGGTGATTTCTTGCTGCACCATCACAAACCCCTCAATGACAGAAACTAATCTCACATGAATTAATCTGAATTAATCTAATCCTGTGGGAACCAGCAGCAGCTCTGGCTCCCTGAAGGGACTGCTCACATCAGCTACCGCTGCCCCTCAGCTCATTGGGGTCCGTCCTCTTCCCTCTCCCAGTGGAGACACTTCCATTGGAAGTGGGAAAAATCTTGTTGGCTTAGGCACAGTGCTTAAAACCATGGTAAATACAGTGAAATTCGGATGCTGTGTGGATTGTATGGTCTTCAGCCCCACAGCACGAATGTGGCTCTGCTCCAATCCCTATTTTAGGGTCTGAGAATCAGGATCACGCAAATTAAGAGTGAAATAAATCCCAAAGCCTATTACTTGTCCTTAAATAAGTTTCATGGCGTGTAGAAAAAATAAAAATCCATCTTGTTTGCTGTTCAGTGAAAAAAAAAAAAATCACTCTTTCTGTCTTCATAATTTCTGGCTACAGGAACCTTGGCAGAGGAGCCCTGTTTCCCAGAGTGCTCCAGATAGCTATCAGGATAGCTCTGCGGAGATGACAGAGTGTTTCTTCCAAGAAACAAGCAGCAAAAACAGGGCAAAAACTCGATCCTGAATGCAGTGTTTTATTTGCAATGCGCTTAATGTGCAGCAGCTGTAGCTACAGCCCTGCTGTGACCATCCTTGGCCTGCCTCGTCCCCATCCCAGGGCTGCTTCCACAAATCCTGCAGGAAACAGGCTCCGTGCTGATGAGATGGGAACTTTTTGCTGGGATTTTCATCCCTCTGTTGTCCCAAAGGGTTGTATGTAGGGACAAAGAGCAGATCCTCGTGTGCAGCATTGCCCAGGAGGGGAGATTTATTTGATTGCTATTGGTTCTCATCCTTGCCTCCATCTTTTTGGAGGACTGTCAGCACTTCCAGGGAGAAGTGCAGCATCCCTGGCTGGCCCTGAACAAGGAGCCTTTATTATCCAGCCAGGATTTTCCACTGCAGCCCCAACCCATGCCTGCTAATTCCATTACCCCATTCCCACGCTGCCTGGCGCTTCCCAGCCAGCCTGGAGGGTTCTGGAGCAGCGTGGTCTTTGCACAGGGATATTGTGCAAAGCTTCTCCCGTGCTTTGGAGCAAGAGTTTTCATTGCCTTTCCGAGTTTTCATTCCAAGTTTTCTTGAGCAAACTCAGCTCTCTGGAGGACAAGAAGACTTCTTGTTGCAGGTCCCAATAAACTAGGATTAGAATTATTTTCTTAAAGCTTTTTTTTTTGGTTTTCCTTTAAGACTTTCCTGCCACAGCCATGAGCGTTTCCTGCTGCCTGTGGCACATCCTGGCGTCCTGTGGGCTCCGTCATCCACCTTGTGCTCTGAGGGCTGAATGTGAGCTCTGAGCAGAGGAGGGGGCATGTGTTTATTCATCTCCCTGAGATCTGTGTTTTTCCTGGAAGCAGAGTTCTGCAAGCAAAGCAGGAGGTTCAGGAATATTGGCTCGTGCTGCCTGCATGCATTTTTAATGTGTGCACAGCGAAGCCCAGCTGAGAACGGGAAGGGGTTTGCATGTTCAGAGGCCTTTATGGAGGCCCTAAATCGGAGTAAATCCTTTCTGTATGAGCTGAAGCTCTCGGTGACTCTCCTCGGAAGGCACCACAGTTCATAAAAGAGAGTTAAAGACATTTGCAAAAGGGCAGGAGGGTGAATCCTGGTTGTCAGAGGAGGTTTTCTCTCCCAGGAACAATGGTGATGCTTTGGCCGGGTGGTGGAGGGAAGGACACAGGGATGAGTTTTCCCCATCTTGAGGCCAAGGCAGGACCCCTTTGGGTCAGTGTCCTGTTGGAAGGAGAAGTGACCAGTCCAGATCCAGTGAGAGGGGTTGTCAGGACTGGGTTGCCCACGGGCACCCTGTGGAATGGCCATCACAGGCACCCTGTCTCCGTTCTTTTGGAACAGGTTGCCCAGAGAAGCTGTGGATGCTCCATCCCTGGGAGTGTTCCAGGCCAGGCTGGATGGGGCTCTGAGCAGCCTGGTTTAGTGGAAGCTGGGTTAGGGAGATTGGAATGAGATGATCCTTATGGTCCCTTCCAAACCATTCCAGGATTCTGGGATTTTTCCCATCTCCACAGTGCAGACAGAGAGATGGAAAGAGAAAAGCTCAGCACTGGGATTAGCCCAGATCAGAGCCACCTCCAGGCACATTCAGGGCAGCCAGATGAGTACCAGCATCGTGCCCCAGTGAGGACTGATCTGGAGAAGATTCCCTGCAGCCCCTGCCTGCTGCCAGGGCTCATCACTGCTCCCCTTTGCCCGGGTGAAGCATCAAACGGGCTCGAAATGAGGAATGCAGCTTTGTCAGCCCTGGAGTTTCGGTACTTAACAGCTTGCCAATAATATCAGGATGTGGGGGGGAAAAAAGGGAGGAGGGGTGGGAAGGGAGAGGCAGAGCAGCATTCCTGCCAGGAGGTGCCCAGGGATGCTGCCCGCAGGGGAGGAGCAGGGGGGCACAGGGAGCTGCACCTGCAGTCCCCTGCCCTGCATAACTTGTGTGTCTGTGATCCCAGTGTGTGTCACTGGGTGGTCAGGAAATTCCTCAGTGATTCAGCCACCAGTTCGGAATTAAACTTGGAGTTTTGTCCAGGTTTCATGACTTTAATCCGTTTCCCCATCTGACTGAGCCCCACTGTGGTGTGGGGATACCCTTCTGCTTGCAGAGGGGGTGACCCTGCAAAGGGGCCTTTGTGATCCCACCAGCAACTTCTTGCAGAAGATGTGGTGGCACAAGCTGGAGCTGATTGCGATGTTTGTTCCCCTTGCTGTCCCGAAGGAGGGAAGGGAGATAAGGGGAAAACTTCTATGGCATTTCCAAGGATTCTCCAGTGTGATGGAGGCTTCCTGCAGGTCAGATTTGGTGTCTGCTCCCTCTGCCCCTGGGGATGGGAGGCGGATCCAGCTGGGTGTGAAAATGGCAGGCAATTAAAGGCGCTGACAATTAAGTCCTCAAGTGTCTTCTGGTGAGGAGGTTGTTAGGGGACCTCTTCTCCTGACGGTTGGTTTTACAAGGACTGTTTTATTCCCTGCCAGGGGCTTTCTGGAATTGCACTCTGCCCATTATTCTTTTACTGCCGTTGTGTTTTCCTTGTACACGCTTTAAGTGTTGCTATAAAATGGATGGAAGAGGCTGTGGGAGGATCCATGTCTGGAAATAGGTACAGTTGCTGTGCAGAGCTCTCCTGCAACTGGGACCAGTCCTGGAACTGGTCACCAGCACAAACCTCACCAGCAGGAGGTCAGGTGGAGGTTGTTTCTTGTGACACCAACAAACCTTCAGGAGTCACCACAAAGCTCCTCCATTTGTTGATGCGCAGAATCCTTGGCTGAAAAGCAGCTCCTTTCCCGCTAAAAAACTGTTCTTAACACATTTATTTTGGCAAGTTTGTATCCTCACAGAGAGGCTGAAAAATCTCCCTGACGTGTTTTGCTGCGCGGCTGCTTTGCAGGCTGGGGGGGTGCTGAGGTCACCCCGTGAGCATCTGCTCCCAGAGCACAGGCAGCTCCTGTCCCCCTCCCCACCAGCAGCTTCGCGCAGTGAAGACGCAGCTCTGATGAGCTCAGCTCTGCTGGGCGGGCTCAGCTGGGGCTTGCTGGGCTTTGGGGTCACTGCTTTGTCACTGCCCATCGGTTTTGCCCACGTTGTGCTTCCCTCGGGCTCCTCCTGTGTCGCTGCCCACCCTGGGAGACCTTCCCAGCATCTCTGACTGTCTCCCCGAAGTGCAGCCTTTGCCCCAAGGATGGAGAAGGGCTCCAGGCTCAGCTGGACCAAAACAGGGGACTTGGGAGGCTCCCAGCACTGAGGGACGGGGACACTGCCATGGGCTGTGCCTGGAGAGGGACACTTGGATGCTCTGGGACAGCCCTGCACCTCCCTGGGGAAGGGATTCCTGGTGGCCCTCGGAATGGGCTGGTTGGGGCTGGTTGATGCTGCACTGTTGGGCCCCTCTTGGCTGGGATGTGCTGGTGGTGCTTCCCTGCAGACAGCAGTGCTGGGGCTGGCCTGGAATCAGGCAGAAAGGCCCATTTAGGTAATTATTTATTTTTCTTGGCCCATGTTTCATAGGATGGCAGCTGCTCAGGTAGAGCGGAAAAACTCAGAGTGCTGAAAGATCTCTTTGTGCTGCTCTGCTGAGAGTTAAAAATGGGGATTTCAGGATTTATGTTTTCACCAGGTGCTTTCCAGTGTGAGGCCGTTGATGTTGTTGGATACCACTGGATGCATCCCACATCTTTACTGGGGCAGTCATTCCCTAGTGCTTGGTTGTGCTGTTACCCCACAGTGTTTGGATTCTTTTCTTCCTTTCTCTTCAAGACAGACATTTCTGAGTTCCCCTTTTGATTTTATCCATCTGTTCTCGTCAATGTGGAGCTGAAGTGAGGAGAAAATCATCCCTCTTGCTTGAGCGAGGCACCGGTACACGAGGGCTTTTTAAAAATGCGATAATGTGTTGAAACGTAAAATTAAACGAGCTGTTATTTTCTTGTCTTCTCATCTCCAGAAAAGCTCGGCTCAGATTTGAGCTGAGGATAAAGCAGCTCACCCTTGGGCGCTGACACTGCGCCGAGTGCTCTCCTGCAAAATCATCATCATCATCTTTGCGTTATCTGGTGAGGTAACTCGCTCTTTCCCCACTGAATTGCCATCAGAATTAATCTTGTGAGAATTTCTGCAAGTTCCAGACCACAAATAAAAGCAAACCGTAATTTTTCAGAGGACGTGTCTAAAATTTGGCGCCGCGTGAGGTGCTTCTTTCCAGAGATGAGTAATGTAACACAACAGTGTGATTTTAATTAAATTCAGCAGCTTTTGGTATGCTCTGGTGTGTCTCGTTCTGCACGGGGAGAATTGATTCTATTCTGCTTTATATAAATGGATTTTGGGGCATTAATAGTGTGGTTTTATCTCGCAGCATTTGACCAAAACCATTCCCTGATGCCGCTCCCGTTTCACAGATGGGGACCAAATCTTGGAGGTGCTGCCTGGGTCGAGGGCAGGGCTGGAGAAGCAGCTCTAGGTCACCTCTTTGCTGGTCCCTGGTCACCTCTTGGTAAATTAATGCTGCTTTAATCTGCCTGATTCCATGAAGCCGATGAGGGAGGCATTTTCAGTGGTGTATAAAAGTCTTGGAAAAATACATGATTGTCTTTGGGCAGCTCCAGGAGCGCTCAGGGTGGTGGGCCCAGGGTTCCAGAACTGACGGCTGACGGGGGACACACTCACAGAGTGACTCGTCCTCCTGGAGAAACAGAGGAGGAAAAAGAAAAGGGGAAGGTTGGAGCTATCAAAATGATGTGCTGGGAACAGCCGAAGTCTGAGATTTTGGGATTGAAACAGCATTAAACCCAGTAGTGGGACAGAAGGACTTTTCTGGAAGCATGGGAGCTGTGGGGCTGTGAACCTCACACCCAAACTCGCATGGAAAGCACAGCCTGAAGCCCAAAATGTTGGTGAAATCAGTGTTCTATGGGTTTTCTATGCAGTGCCACGATGGTCCCTTCAAAACAGGGATGTCAGGAGTTCTGTACCCCCAGCCAGGGGAGCTGGAAATCCCGCAGGGTGTAATTCCAGGCTGTAGATTCCACCCCGTGGAAATGTTTTTCTGCCACATTCTGGGCCAGGAGGATTCAGCACAGCCCCGTCCATCCCAGCAGAGCTGCAGAAGCTCCTTTGCACCAGCTTGGGGCTCTCTGGTCCTTCCCGTGGCTGAAGAAATCCCTCGCAGAAGGGATGGCAGATGGGAGCAGCTCAGGTTTCCCGCGTGTCACACACTCCACCTGCTTTTTAAAACACTCAAGTGTTATCCCTGGACTTAGGGAAGCAGGGGGAGATTATCCTGCTGGTGCTGGGAGGCTGAATCCCCCTCCAGAAAGGGATAAATCACCTCCTTTAGACTCCTGAGGGCATTTGCACCAGTCAGGAAAACTTCCTTGCAGATCTGCCTGACAAATGATCTCCCCTGAGAGCAGCCCCAGGTGGGAACAGCTCCTTGGGATAGAGAGCCCTGAGTGGGACATTTCCACCCTCCCGGCTTCTCACCGGGCTTGCTGTTCCCAGGGCTGATGTTTGACCCCGAGAAATCGGAACTGAGACTGGAAAAATGGTGAATAAACCATGCCAGGTCTTCCTTGCTCTGCCCCACATGGATTTGAGGCCAAGGTGCTGCTGTACAAAACGACCAGACTGAAGCTGCCCTGCCCCTGGCCCTCTGCTCTCTGCAGAGGTGAAGAGCTGGCTTCAGTCGCTAGGACCAGGCACCCCAGATGCTGAAATATGCTCATAAATAAATAAACCTCCCTCTTTATTGCTGTTACAATTGCAGCCTACCTGGCTCTTGCTATTAAATAATTCAGAGGAGCGAGCAGCCAGGCAGCGCTGAGAGATTCCCTCTGTGGGGGTGGACGGTGAGGATGAGGCGTGGGAGGGATCCTGGGGCAACCTGAGAGCAAGAGAGGGGTTTTTGTGCATGAGTTGCCTTGTGAAATATTAATTGATTGTCCTCCTGGGTGATGTGCTGTGGCTGTGGCTGGCTCAGCCTGTGCTCCATTTGCAGGGAGCTCTGTGAGATCCAGAAAGTGGCCAAAATGTTTTGTGAGACCAAGGGCTTGCTTTGCATCTTTGTCGAGAGCCATCACCTGCTGTAAGTCCTACCCTCCGGAGGAGCAGCTCACTCTAAACTCCACAACAAATTGCTTGGTCTTTTCTTCCCTTTTCAGCTCAAAAACAAACACATCAGATCGATCCCACTTCCCTTCCCTCCTTTGATCTCTGGAAGCGATGCTGTTGAGTGCTGTGGGGTTTGTCTGTGAAGGAGTCGGCTTTGGGAGCTTTATTATCTCTAAGAGCCTGTTGCAGCACTGTTTGATGGCACTGGGGGCTTTTGCTTTTCATCTGAGCGGGATGGGAGGATGCAGCAGCCCAGGCACAGGCTAGGAGGATGAATGGCTCAGCAGGTGGTTTTGCATGGTGGCGGAGTAAAAAAAGCTGGTGCTTAGCTAAAGATATGAGGTATCTTCATTTGCAAATGAATTTTAACAAACTGGGGTCTCTGCAGACCTGTTGGGTTTCAGTGGGTTCGAAATACTCATTACTGCTGGGCATTCCCAGCTGTACTGTGATTCTACGTTAGAAATTGCAACGTGCCTGGAGGTCTGTAAGAATTTCCCAGGGAACCAGGAGCTTTTAGACCTTTTTACTCATTTTACTGAAAAAAAATGACACAGGGGTTGGTCCCCAACCAGGTGTTTGCTGATGGGGAGCTTGTGGCTGGGGAAGGTGCAGAACCTTCACCCACCTGGATGGAGATGCTGCTCCCTGCATGGCTGGGGCCAAGGGGATGATCTGTGGGAAGGTTCTCAGTGAAACCCCTGTGCTTGTGAGAAATGCTGGCTTAAAAGATCACCCAGCTGGCTTTTCTTTGGGTTGCCTTGCTGAGGATCTGGTGGGGTGGGAGTGAGAGCAGAGCTCTCCTCCCCCCGTCTGTCCCCACCACACCAAATCTGTTCCTGCAGCCAGCTCAGGTGTGTTCAGTGACAAAAAAAATAACCTCAGTGGATCTATAAGCGAGCTTAAGTCAAAAGTAGGGAGATATTTTAAATAGTGGCTGTTGGTAGAGCTAAATTAAATTGTGTTGTTGCACTTGGAACTCTTGGGGAAGAGCAAGGGATGAACAAAGGAAAAACCCAAGGCTTTGTCCAAAAAGCCGCCCTTCAGCTTCAGATTTTGGATGGTCCATTTAGTAATCCTCACCCTGGTGTGACTTCTCCCTCTAATTGCATTCTGTGAGTCCTTATTTAGCCATTAGCTGCCTCTGCAGGGACACAGGTTATTAATTCCTCCCCTGCCCTGACTCTCACTGCAGGCCTTCGCCGGCGGTCAAGGTGAAGCTGGGAGGGCCAGCAGAGCTGCATCCCCGTGAAACTCTCATTAGAAACTGTTTTACTCCCTTTGCTGCCTCCTTGTCTTACGTGGGGGTGATGCTTTGGGTTTTAACTTTCATATTTTTCAAACCCTGTACTGCCTCGTGTGTAACTCTGAAGTTTCTTGCAGCCTGTTAGCTGCTGTCCTCTCATGCGAGGTAGACATTACAAAGCCTCTCCAAGCTTGCTCTCCAAGGACACCTGGACTGTCCTAGGCCCAAAAAGTACAAACCAAAAGCCTCTGACAGGGGGGCAAGCTTGGGGAAATTACATGATTAACTGAAGCTTTAATTGGAGAATTAACCCTGATATGTAAATGGACCTAACTTATAAAAGTGTGAAGAACTCGTGACTCATTGTCCATCTTGGCAGTAGGCTCTGGACTGCCCAGGCTGTACCTTTGAAGGCCCTTCACATAAATCCCTACCTTTATTCCCTTATTCCTGTTGATGCCTAAAGAGGCCAACCTGGAAACAGAGACTGGACAGGAGTAAGGGAATAAAGGTGGATATTTATTGGAAAGGCCTTCAGAGGCACACCCTGGGCAGGCCAAAGGCTGCACCCGAGATGGACCCCGAGTCACGAGTTCTTCACACTGTTACAGGTTTGGGCCATTTGCAGATCAGTATAAATTGGCCAATTAAACTTTAGCTAATGATGGAACTGCCCCTCAGCTCGCCCCCCTTCTCAAGGTGCTGGGTTACACATTTTGGGCCTGGGACGGGCTGGGTGTCCTTGCAGAGCAGGCCTGGAGAGGCTTTGTTATGTCTGTGTGAGCATGAGAGAGCAGCAGCTGACAGGCTGCAAGAAACTTCAGTCATACATGTACATACATGTACTAAGCAGTACAGAATTTGAAAAATATGAGTTAAAACCTAAGGCATCACTGTCTAGTCTCTGTTTTTAGGTGACCATCTCAGGCATCGGGAGGTTGTATCACAATTACACCTCAAGCCCAGATTTATGCTTGGAGATGTGTCCATGTGATTTTAATATTCTTTATGGCTCTTTTACTCCTTTCTCTCTGGCGTGGCGAGTGCTGGGGGAGGAAATAGTCAGGGATTAAGAGCAGAAGATGCACGTAAAAGAAAGGAGGTCGTGCCTTGTGCTGGATTTCTTTTTATTGTTGTTGTAACAAGCGGTGTTTAAACAGAACTCACCTCCGAGTTCTGCTTTCCGGCCAGAGCTTTGCATCCTTTGCCTTCCTCCCTGCTGTGGGGAGGAAGGACATGGCTGGACATGGTTGGACACACCTTGGGTGCTCCTTGTTGCAGAGGCAGGGCAGCTGTGAGAGCTGGTGGAGCATGTAATTGTCCTGCTCCGTGGCTGGGGTCACCACAGCTCTTTCCCCTCCTGGGCTTACCAGCTGGTCGGGGTTTTAATTGAACTCGCTGCAGGTCTCAGCACTATTTCAAAATGCTCTGTCTGGAGCTGCTCGTCGAAGGAAGGCTGAGGTGTAGCAGGGGAGAGAAAGCAAATTAATGCCAGTGAAAGGATCCAAAAATAGCAAATTTGGGGGCTAACCAGGCCATGTATTAAATCTTTCAGGAGAGGCAATCTACCACGGACAGGGAGGGTGGAAGGGAAGAGGAGGAAATTGCTCTTCAGGGCAGTTAGAGGTTCACGTGGATCCAGCTTTGCTCCTCCACAGCATCAGTGTCCCATCCCTGTGGTTCACAGCCTGGGGAGCCCCACCTGCCTTCTCCAGGATGCCCAGGAGGGATGGGCAGAGCTGCCCTGATGCCACCCGTCCGTGTCCCTGTGCTGGGGCTGCAGCAAGGCTGGCTGTGCCCGTGGGGACGCCCAGCCCGGCACAGCCGTAGCCATAAGGTGCATCCAGCCCCAGCAGAGCCACAGCCCACCCTGGCCTTGTGCCAGCAATAACACGTGGGGTTTAATTAAAACAGTATTTTTCATCTCCTTCATACATTATTTGGTTATTGCTTCAGAACGAGCCAAGGAATTCCTGTATTCCCCCCACTCCCTCCCTCACTCTTTTAATCTGCTTCCTCCCCTCCTTCCTTGCTGCCCTTTTGGTGTCCTTTCCCTCATCTCTGGGGGTTGAACTTTTTTCAGCTGTCACAAAGTTGTTAAGATGAGGAAGCCCAGGGTTCCTAAGGACTCGTCCGTTCCAGTGGGATTGCTGGGAGGTGCCAGTGGGAAGCAGTGCAGAGTGCCCAGCCCTGCCTGGCCAAGCAGGGAAGGAGCTCACAGGTAGAAATGCTCCGTCACTGGAGCAGAAGGTGTTTCTCCATCCCAACAAATCCAGCATCAGGCTGGGATTAAGATTCCTGAGTTGTTTGTGCAGCACCAGCTCTGCAGGAAGGGCTCAGCCATGGGGTCTCTGAGGTGCTGTCAGACCATGCAGCTCCTCATTTTGGTGCCCAGGTGCTCAGCCAGCCTCCCCAGCTGGATTCCTGCCCTGCCCTGCCAGCTCTGCCCTCGGGAAGCAATAGAGGCGGTGTCACTCTGGGACAAAAACGGATTTGCAATGAATATTTTGTTCCGAAACAGCCTCTGCTCACTCAGCAGGATGCTCGGGGCTGGGCTGAGTTCAGGGGCTCTGCTGCGAGGGGTGAGGCACCAATATAATCCTGTCATTCCTTTCCTTCCCAGGCCCTTCCCTTCGGAGGAGACCACGGAAAATGACGACGACGTGTACCGGAGCTTGGAGGAGCTGGCCGAGTGAGTGGCCTCACCTTCTCCTGGGAGGGGACACAGGGAAAGGTTGCCGTGGGTTTCCAGCAAAAGCAGATAAAGTTTGACAGTGGGGCTGGGAGAGCCGGAACGGCTGCTTTGATCCTTTTGCCAGGAGATTTTTGTGCTCTGACAAAAGTCCATCTTTTTCTCATGTAAAGCCCTGGGAGATGTCACTTCTAATCAGGTTGAGTTGATGAGTGGCTTGGTGGGGGGTGAAAGGGGCCAAGCCCAGGGGATCCCCTCCTCCTCCTAAATCCCAAACCCCTGGGATATAATTCATCCTCTGAGGTGACCAAAGCCAGCCCGGGGTGTGGGGTACCCATTGCTGACAGCGCTGGTTCCCCCATGGCATTTTTTGGGTGCTGGCACATGGATCTGCCTCCCCCACGTGTGATTTTGCACCACAGCAGCTGACCCCAGGGCAATCAGAGAATAGTTTGGGTTGAAAAGGACCTTAAAGGCCACTTCATTCCACCCCTTTGCAATGGGCAGGGACACTTTTCACTGTCCCTTATTTCTCCAAACACCATGCAAGCTGTCCTTGAACGCTTCCAGGGATGTGGCAGCCACAGGCCCCTCATCCTGCCTGTCCTTGGTGGGATGTGGGTGATGCTGCTGCTGCCTCTGTCTGTGTTTATCTGGTTTTTCTGCCCGTGCTGATGATGTAACAGGCTTTTAAAATCAACCTTGAACTGCAAAACACACGGTGAAGTGCAGGCACTATTGGAATTCAATGGCAGCATTCCCATCAAGCCAGGGTTTTGCTTATGAAGTGCAGTCTGCTTATCTGGAGGGATGGACTGGGGGGGGTGGATATGTGGCTTTATGCAGTTAAATATTATTGTTCTACAACATAAATAATAGGACTCCTTAATCCATTGGATTCCTTATGGCTTCAGTTATTACAAAAGTAAATCATAAATTACCAGCGGAGGGAATGGAGTACCCTGGAATTCCCTGCTTGCTGTTGGCTCCCAGCAGCTGCAGTTTAATAAAATTTTAACTTAGAAAGGGATCCTTTCAAGAACAGCATTTTTTGTGCCCCCTCTCCGAAAGTTCTCAAAATCCCTTTAATATTATTTATTTTAAAACAATTAGGATTTTGTTATGTTTTATTAGGGTTTAAAATTCCTGTTTCTCACACACAGACGTGCTTTTAATTGGGGAGAGGTTTGTGTGGGGACTCAAACACAAGTGCTGGTGGGGATGGCAGTGCTGGCCTGGAAAGGGTGGGTTTGGGATGCTGCACTTGGTTGTTTGGTGCTGGAAGTGGGTTCCCAGCTTTAACTCTGCTGGGGACAAGGTGTCCAGGTGAAAGCTTCCCAAACTGTTCCTCATCCCTTGGTGAGAGGAGCTGTGATGCCCATCAGATAACTTGGAGGTTTATTGCAGTTTATTGCCCTGTTCTGTCCCAGATCGCCAAATTTTAACTTTCCCTGTTTTCCCATTCTCTGCAAAAACCTCTTTTTTACATCTTATTTAGGACTAGTGGGGGAAAGGCATGTTTAAATCAGCAGGGATTGCACAAATTCCCTCATCCAGGCCTGCCCTCCCGGTGCACGGAAACACGGCCTACGAAACCATGTCAGAATTCACCCATAGCTGTAAAACCCCCAGAAACACCCAGGAGAACCCCTCAGCACGAGTGCTGCTGCTCCTGCTGCCTGCAGCACAGCAGCAACTGTGCCTTTTCTGCCTCGGACAGGGAAACTGGGACTGGGAATGTGCCAGTGTCAGCGGTGTGCCCTGGGCCCCGCTGCTGGGCAGCCCGTGGCACCCATGAGAAAGCTCTTTCTTAGCTCCTGCCCTCTCCAAACAGCTCAACAAGGGCAGCATTCACGAGCTGGGAGTGATTCAGTCCATCCAGCATCTCAGCCTTTAATACTGCTGATGATCCAGCAGCCTTGGGAAGATCTGACTGCAGCCAAAATGCTTTCTTTGGAGGCGAGGAAGTGATTTCCACAGCGGGCAGGGAAATGACCCCCGATGTGTGGAAGGAGCTGCTCCAGCCCTGCCTGTAAAACCAGCAGGGATTTGTCACCTCAAGGTGCCACTCTGCTGTCCCCACAGGCCTCAGAGGGACAGGGGTGGGTGAGGAGGGACAACCCTGGTGGGCTCTGTGCCACCAACTCACCCTGAGAGAGAGGAATCTCCCAAGGGGAGCTCTCTTTGAGTGTTGTGCTGCTGGGAGAAAAAGCTCAGGATAAACACTGGGTTGGTTCAAACAAGCCATTTAGGGGGCTGGTAAAATGAGGTTTTTTGGAGAGTGTCAAAAAGCTTCATGTCAACTGTAAGTATTAAGTGGAGTGCTTTGGTGTCCGCAGGATTTTAAATTCCTGTGCTGCAAAGCATTTAAAATACAAACGTATTTGTGATGGAGGTGCTGATCTGGGGAGCAGAAGGAACCAGGCTTTGTCCCTGCTGTCCCCATGATGCTCTAAAGAGTGAGAACCTTTATCCTGAGGACTGTCCCAGCACGGAGGAGCTGTGGGACTAAAGCCAGTGCCAGGGCTGGACCATGGGGCTGCAGGAACAAGCTGTGGGTGCAATCACGGGGCAGCCACAGGGTACTGGTGTGTTTAAAGGGTGTTTAAGCCTTGATGACCCCATTGTGCTTTCACCTTTGGGGCATTGCAGGGATTAATCCCAGCTCCAGACAGATCCCCAGCCAGCAGATCAAGGCACATAATTGCCCGGAAACAGCTATTTAGTTTATAAAAAAAAAAAGGAACAATTGGTGATGGAAAGGGGAAGGGAAGCTAAAAGGCCATCAGGGGAGCTGGGAAGTTCTCAAATTCCCTGTTTTCAGCCCGCTGGCCCCTCGCTTTGCTGTGCCCTGGGCCAGATGGCAGCTTGCAGCCAGCCCGGGCAGATGGCGAGGGCCGCTCGCAGTGCAAGTGGTGCCTGATGGATGCTGCGAGGAGCAGTAAAGGACAATTGGCCTCTGCTGCCTGATTTATTCCAGCCCGCCCCGGTGCCAGACCCTGGAGCAGCAGCCGGTTTGGGGGGAGCTGGTCCATGAAATGAGCTGGGTTTTGCAGCAGCAATGTGTGGGTTCGTCCTCTGGAGCCTGTGCCCCCATATCAGGGATATCGCCGTGACCCTTGTCCTGGGGAAGCTCCTGCAGATCCATAGGGATGGGAGCTGCTGCTTCCCACATGGCTGTGGCTGCTGGGAGCTGATGTCAGGAGGCAATTATCCTCCATACTGCTGAGCATCCTCCCTGCCAACTGCTTTTCCATCCCCCTTTATGGCTCTTCCAGCTGCTCCAAACCATCCCGGTACCTCAGAGTTATACTTAACATTTCACCTGAATCTTCTCCGCTGCCACTTGAGCTCTCTCCAGTTATTTTGTCTCATTAAATTTATGAGAGCCATTAATCCTGGCCCTCTTTACAGCCCCAGAGCCTTCTTTATGATGAACTTTCTCCACTTCATGGCGCTGTCCCTCTGCAGGGGCACAATCAGGTAGATTGCACAGGGCAGATTTTGGGTTATTTGTTGGCTGTTTGAAGAATTCAGGGTCAGGCAGAAGTTCTGTGAGTGGTTTGACGTGAAACATTAAATTTGCATAACTTTTACCTTTATTTTCTCTTCTGAAGATAATTTGTTTTGAGGAGAGGAGTTGTAGGGTTGCATAAAGGACCAAATAAGTGTTTCAGGCAAAGTAGGTCCCCACCACCAAACCCTCCTCCTGGAGAGCTTTGACCCTCAGGTCGGTGTCGATGTCCCCTGCTCTTGTTTTGAGCTGCAGCTCACTGGGAATTTATCCCTAACAGAAGTATTGGGATAATTGTGTATTCCCAAACTTTTCATCCTAGAGAAGAGGGGAAGAAAATCTGCCCAGCCACAGTTTCTCAAGGGCTGCATCTTCTGGGCTCAGCTTCTTGCTGAAGTTTCTCCTGCTTCTCTCACTACCATCACCAGCGTTGCCCCCCTCACATCTTCCAAAATAGTGCTGTGATCAGCAGAATTTCTCAAATGCATTAAAAAAAGTAACGAGCACAGGAGCCAAGGTGAGATGATGAGTTGGCTGCCACTTTTCTCATTATTTTTGCTGTGCTGGACAAACCAGGCACAACAGCCCCTGAAATAAATGGCTCAGTGGTGCAGGGCACTCGAGCCAGAGCACTTTTGAACGTGGCTGTCCTTCTGTGTCACTCGTATCGATTTTTACACGTCCTGCTTGTGCCATTTCTAGGATCATATTGGTCGCTGTAACTGTGTGAGGCTCTTTCTTGGGATCAGAATGTTCCACTTGGAATGGGGAGTGTAAGACCCAAGCAGAATAGATGGGAAAAGGCTTCTCCTGCTATTTCCAGACGAGTGTCTCCATCCAAGTATGATCAGGGTAATTAAAACCCTGCAAGATCTTGAGTCCAGTGGCTGCATATCACCCTAAAACCCAAGCCTGCCAGATGTGCTGCGAATTTGGGGCTCTGCTTGTCCTCTCTGACAGAGCCCGTGAATGAGGGGGTTGGCTGGAGGAACTGTGGATTTGTAGATGGAAGTGCAGAGTGAGAATGAGAAAGTGGGGGATTACTGGGATGGACTGGAGCCTCACAGCTGCTGGGCAGCTGCCTCAGAGGCCCTGCAAATGCACTCCCAGCCTGGAGCTCTGGTGGCTCTGAGATCTGGCTCTTAACCCTGGTCACAGGACTGGAAATTTGGGGTTGCCTCTTGGTCATCTTATTTTAGCTCCTTCTGTCCCGTCCTCCTCTTTCTTTCACTGTTCTGGTGGTTCTGGATCTTCTCTCAGCGTGGTTTGGATGGGGTTTTGGTGTGGTGGGTTTGTCCTTGAATTCCTGAGGCTAGTACAAACTCATCAACTTCCCACAGCAGCTTTTATGGGTGGAGAGCTTCTAGAGTGGCCCTGAAACCCATCAGAGCTTCCCCACTTGCCCGCAGTGTCGCTGCAAAGACGACGTGCGGCGTTCCTGTAGCGTGGTGGACCTGCTGCGTGTCGTTTATTGGGGCATCATGGACTCTCCGTGCCCAGGGTCTTTAAGGTCCCTTCCAACCCCAACCATCCTGTGATTCCACGGACTTGCTCCTTCCCTTTTCCTCGCTCCCACGCAGCATCTTGGCACCAGTCCCTCTGCTCTGGGAGCTGCTCCTTGGCACGGCTGCTGCCTGCCTGGGTAGGTGTTAGCGCAGGGCAGGCATTGCCAGCAAGGCAGAGCTCAGCCAAAAGCATTGTTTTTGCCTGAAATTGCCTTAGATATGAAAAGCTTTATTCATTATCAGCTTTTCTGGCTTGGCAAGACGCTGCCAGCCCAAAGCTGGTTACATCCAACCTAATAACAGTAACTGCAGGTGCTGGTGCTCACTCTGAAGGGTGGCTAAAGTCCCTTTCCTAACCCCAGAGCTGTCAATGAGTCTCCTAACCCCGGCAGTAGATCACAGGCTCTGATACCCACGGGTAACTCGCAGACTCTGCTGCTTTTATTGAAAGAGCAAATTGCTTTTCTTTGTGAGGAACGAAGTGATCTGGCTTTCCTCGCTCAAGTTGTTCCGTCTGCCCGTGACACGCTTGAGATGCTGAATTTATTGCCTGAATTCAGTGTGTCCTGAGCTTGCCACTGGCTAAAATCATCCCAATCCCTGTTTTAAGGACAGGGAGGGTGTGTATTTTCATCAGTGTGGGGACAGGTGAGGATCGATACGTGCAAAGCAGAGATGTCAACGTCCGTACGGCGCCGCAGGAGCTTGGCAGCTCCTGGGCTGCTCCAGGAGAGGTTGATCCTCATGCTTTACTGCTCTCCATAAAACTGGCAGCCTCTGGTGTTTCTCAGAGATGCACTGAGAATATGTTTTAATAAATAACAGGCTGCTGGACGACGGTGGTGTTGTAACACTGCCACGTCTGTCAGGTTTGAGCATCTCTAGTGGGTCTCCCCAAAGCTCTGGAGTGGAGGTGTCTTTCTGGGTGTCCCCAGGACACAGGAGTTGTCCCTATTTTTTCCCTAAAGCCAGAAATTAGAGTAGATAAGTGCTTGTTCTGCTGTGAGGAGGAGGAAGGAGTGGAGCAGCGAGGCTCAGCCCCTTCATTAGAGGAATGGCAGTGGTGAGGTGCTGTCGGGGTGTGGCCCCACACAGTGGGTGCAGTGTTTGTGTCCAAGGGCTGTTCTGTGGGCAAATCTGCTGGGATGTCCCTTGGGAGGCATTTCTTTCCCAGTGATCCCAGTGGGGCCAGGCCTGTGGGATGTCCATCCTTCTCCAGTCTGAGCCCAGGACTGAGCAAAACCCACGTGGCACTCGGGGACATGGCTTAGGGGTGATTGTTGTGGTGCTGGGTTCAGGTGAAAACAGATGTTCTTGAAGGTCTCTCCCAACCCTGATGATTCTGTGAAAGCCCCTTCAGCACCACGTGATGCCCTGGGTTTCTCCCACTGTGTGGCCACCAGGATCCAGAGCTCGTGGCTGCTTGGAGAGGGAGAAAGGGAGAGTTTGTCTGGGCTGGAAACAGCAGCACCAGGGCAGTGCCAGGCTCTGGGGCTTGGACGTGGCACCCGCTTGTGTGGTTGTGTGGGAGAGGAGTTCAGGGTGATGCTCAGGGACACCTCAGGATGCCATCTTCTCCTCTGCACCTATCCCAATGCACTTTCCAAGCTCTCCAGGGACAGGGATGTTCATCCCTCACTCCGAGCAGGCTCTGCTCCAGCAGCAGCACCACCCCACCACTCTCCTGGTCGTGTCACACCCAGCTGGGCTCCTGCAGTGACATTAACCCAACCACACATTCCCAAGAACCCTCCCAGCCAGGGACATGATGTATGGAGAGACAGCCAGCAACCCGAGAGGTGTGGGCAGGGAGATCCATCAGGAACTGGGAGTGACTGGCTCTGGATGAGGAGCGGAGCCGAGAATATAAATATTGGTGCAGATAATAACGGCGACGGCGACGCCTGGGAGGGGGAAGATGGATCACCAGCTATTAGTGGGCATTATTGCAGCAGCTGCAATGCATCACCCGGGAAGAACGGGATGGATACATCATGCCAGTGTATTTATTTAAAATCCCCCAACTTTTATTAAATAAATCTGTTCGTAAAAATAGAAAGGGCTGTGTTTAAGCAGAGAAATAAAGCCCGGTTCTGCGGGCAGATGTGCTCTGCTGCTCCCTGATATGTAATGGAGAGATGTTGAGTGTCACACTTGGAGCACAGCTTTACACCTAAATTTATTTGTGGGTAATTAATGCCCCTGTTGAAAGACACAGCTCGTAAAATATGCGAGCGCTGTTTGATATTCCAGCATTTCACACTGTCCTGATCCTGTGGGACTGACTTCAGTGGGAGCTGTTAGCAGCCAGCACCTGTAGATCTAAGCCCTGGAATTATTATTGTTAATTGCTATTTAATATGGGCTGAATTTTCAAAAGTATTCCAAGGCTGAGGAGCCCCCAGGAGGGGTGTGAAGGCTCAGATGATAAATAATTACTGAACACCGTCACCTTTAGCACAAACCGGGCACCACATCTCTGGGATGCCTTTGAAGCCTGTGAGTGCAGGGGCAGCTCCAGAGTGATGGGGCTGGTCCTCAAAATGAGATGTTTTGCTGCTTAATTTCTCTCTGATGTAAATGTTGTTATTGGCCTCTGCCCCCCGAGCTGAGTGCCTGATGAGATTGCCTTATGGGGGTCAGGAGAGCCTCCTGCTCCTCTGGGAAATGCTGGATTAAAAACCACCCAGTAGCCCATCAGGGCAGGGATTGGGCGTTGTGGGAGTTGGTGCATCACTCAGATAACTGAATGCAGAGCTTTTAAACCTGGGTGGGGTGCCCAGGGCTGGGACAGCTGCCTGGTCCAGGCTTTGCTGTGGGTCCTGCACAGCCCAAGGGCTGTTGGTCCATCAGGACTGGGATGCTTCTCCTACTGCTCAGAGACATCGGATGATATTTAATGTCTGCTCCTGCTTTGAGCAGATCTGGGCTCCTACAGCAGTTTGGAACTCTGACTGGGGGAAGGGGATGTTTTCTGGCACAAAGGAAGCATTTTAGTGAGGAAAAGCAAAATCAGATCAAGAGCAAACGCTGTGCCTTCAGCAGACCAAAATCCAACCCCTAAAGTGAATTCCCTGAGCATGATATAAAGTCACTGATGCAAGAGCTGCTCCTGGTCCTGAAGAGGGGGCTGTGGGCACCTTTGGAGTAGGTGGAGCTGGAGCTGGTGGCTCTGGTGCCTCAGATGGTCCCGCTGGGCTCTTGGCTGATAGATCCATCTCGGCTGGGCCCATTAGTGCCGAGCAAGAGCCCTGCAGGGGCAGAGC
The DNA here is from genome assembly GCA_013400235.1 of Oriolus oriolus. Taxonomy (NCBI): domain Eukaryota; kingdom Metazoa; phylum Chordata; class Aves; order Passeriformes; family Corvidae; genus Oriolus; species Oriolus oriolus. The sequence continues at coordinate 146,850 of VXBT01012525.1, forward strand.
TGGCAGCCCATGGTGGTGTGGGCATTGTGGGCACGCCTGGCACGGGGCATGGAGCAATTCTTGGCTGTGATCCCCGCTCGTGTCGAGCAGCGTTCCGCCTTTTCCAGCCTCCAGCAAGCGGAAAGAAATGCGCAGCAGGCACTGATCCGGGAAAAACAGAGAGCATGGGCTGAGCACATCAATTTTCACAGGGTTTTCTTACTGTGGTTCTCCTCCCTCCTCGGTGCCTGATGAGGTGACAGTGAACATCCCCCTCGTTATTATCCCTGACTCCTTCTGCTTCTCGTTGCAGCGAACACGATCTGGGGGAGGACATCTATGACTGCGTCCCCTGCGAAGATGAGGGCGATGATATCTACGAGGATATCATCAGAGTGGAAGTTCAGCAGCCCATGGTAACAACTCAGCTGCGTTTTTACAGCTACACCTCGGTGGAAGAGGCGGGGAGGGAGGGGATTCCATGAAGGAAATAACTCGGTGCCACTGGCAGGTGATGCTGCAGGGAAGGGAATTGCTAAAACCGAGCGCTAGAAACAAGCGCAGCTGGGATTGCCCCGGCCCAGAGGGGTTCTCCGAGGAGTTTCCCAGCCCAGCCTGTCATCTGAAGGAGTCTGGGGAGGAGGAAGGAAAAGGGAGACCTAATAAGCCCTAAAAGATAAGCTAAAAATAGGACTTTGCTGCTGAGCCTGTGTCACTCCAGCCCTTCTGGGGAGGCTCCGCCTGCTCCGTCAGCCAGAGGTGCCGCCGGTATTTTTAGATCGGGGCGAGCGCTGACAGATCTGTGTGCGAGGGATCCAGCAGCTGCCTGTGCCTGCTGCTCCTGCCTGGGTGGCTCTGAACAGGGAGATGTGTACAGGGAGCTCTCCGGGGCAAGCAGGCACCTGTGTGGCATTAGGGACAAGCAGCCGTCCCCATTTGTCACCTCTAAAAAGCTTTTGCTGATGGGGAAGCCTGAGTGTGAGGCGTGGACAGCATCATGGAGGGACTTGTGTTATCTCCAAGGGCTCTGGAGCAAATGTCACACTCCATGGATGAGCCAGGGAGGTGCTGGTGGCCTTTGCCCCTCCCCAAAGGAGCCCACAGCCACCTCCCTACCTGTGTCCCTGTCGCTGTTGAGACAGGTCACGACACACACACACGCTGACAGCTTCAGGCAAAGAGCTCATCTTTAACACCACACAGCGTCTTTTAGAGTTTCTTAGCTGTTTGCATCGTTTTAAAGCACAACAAGCTCAATTCAACCCATCACCCCACGCCACTGGGTGAACACACAATAAACACGCAGCGTTTTTTCTACTTCTTAATTCAGCTCTGCCTCTTTCCCACGGTCCTTCCCCAGCAGAAGTCACAGGCCTGAGCCATGATTTCACAAAAGCAACAAGGCCTTCATTTTATAAGGTTTTACCTGTATGCAACACGTCCCCAGCGCTGATGCAGGGCTGGAAGGGACCTTCTCCAGAGTGTGACCTTCCAAATTTTCTCTGCCCCTCCAATATCTGCCAGCCCCAGGCTTTGTTCAGACTCCAATTACCTCCCCACGTTCGCACAGCACACACCTCCCTGGAACAAAGCAGGATCAATGCCCAAGTTCACCGATCAATTAAATCCCTGGAGCGGGACGTGGCTGAGCCAGACACGAAGGGCTGGAGCCTGGGGATGTAGGGCTGCATCCGTGGATGCCCGTGCTCTGAGTCCTCCCCTCTCCCAGCTTGGCTGCGAGTGGGACAAAGATAATAAAACCCTAATTCCGTCCCTTCACACCTTGTCTGCAGCCACAGGAGCTCCCTGCACACCAAAACCCCCTCTGGATCAAGGAGTTGGGGCCAAAAAATTCCCACTGATCCTGCCAAAGTGCTTGGATCTGGAGTCAGCGCAGCTCGCTGGCCGCCAGTGGTTTTTGCCACCAGTTGCAAAAGCTGCTTGGCCCGAGAACGGCCCCTCGGGAAGGTTTTGGTCAGAATTTCTTGCATAAATGGCAAAAATGGGGGAAAGCTCCAGCAGCCAGGTAGGGGTAGGATTAAGGTCAGTGGAACTGGCAATTTTTCGCTGTCTCTCCACATTGTTGCATGTTTTCTGCTGAGCAGTGCTGGAGTTGAGAGCTGTGACTCCCTTTCCCCTCCCCTTCCCTGAGCAGGAGAGTCTATTTTTGATGTATCTGCCAAAACATTGAATTTTTGGGGTAGGATTTGTTGCAACAGCGAGTGTGTGATGCTAATGGCTTCTTGTATTTCTGCATGCTTCAGATTAGATACATGCAGGTAAGATGAACTGATTCCCATCTGGGGTTTCATGCAGCTGATAGGTCCCAGCTGTGAGTCCTGAGGGGGTGGACAGAGGGTCTCTGTTCCTGTGCATGATCCATAAAACCCCGTCACTGAACCCCCTCCCAGATTCAGATTCTGCCCTGCCAAGTGCAGCAGCTCCCAACACGTGTTCCCAGCTCTACAGAGCAGAAGCGACTCCAGGAGCTGGGGCTTTGGGAAAAGCACATTTTATCAGATATGACCTAAAATCGTGAGAATTGGCAACCCTGGCCAGGGATTTGTATTAACATATTATTTATGACCCACTTAGTATCTGTTGTGAGTTTCATCTTAAGCAACAAAAGAAATCAAAAAAGGGAAAAATCAGCCTTTATCTCTTATTATTCTTCTTTAGCTGATAGTCTTTGGTGGTGTGGCTGTAATAAATGCAAAAAACACAGTGTTTTCCATGGTGAAGCATATTTAATAACACAGCCAGGGTTCCTCCTTATATTTTGGGGGTAAAAATAGTTCCCTTTAGCAGAAACCAGTAGTGATTCTCTCCTGGCTGCCAGAGGCTGAACTGGAGCCCCACCAGGTTTCCGGCCCACCCTTAGGTGTATCTGACCATGCCTTACTTTTCCCTTGCCTAGAAAATGGGAATGACAGAAGATGACAAAAGGAACTGCTGTTTGCTAGAAATCCAAGAAACCGAGGCCAAATACTACAAAACACTTGAAGATATAGAAAAGGTGAGGACTGAGCCCTCTTTTCCGCAGCCTCCCCTTCCCCAGCAGCCCTGGATCTCACATTAACCGTGCTGGGTTGGTCCTGGCTCCCGGAGCCGGCAGATGTGAGGAGGCAGCACCGAGGCATCCACATGGAAAATGGGAGAGGAGGGGGATCCACAAAACCCGAGCTGACAAGCGCAACTGTGCAGCCTGTAGGAGCCCGAACCCGGCAGCTTTTATTTCTGATTGCTGCAGATTAGAACCAGGCTGCAAACCCTCCTGCTGTGTCCCTCCCATCCTGGGGTGAGAATCTCCCACTCCTCACTCAGCCAGGCCGGGTTTGCTGATAAGAGCTGTGTTTGCAGATATCTCTTATCACTCTGATTGCCACGGAGTAATTCCTTTATTCCGAGTGCTTTTCAAAAGTGCTGAAGCTGTGCTGACTTGCCATTGAAGCTAATTGGATTAAAAGTAACATTCTGCTGCCTAAATTTGCGGGGTTTTAATTGGTTTTGATGAATTATTGTGGCACCTTTCTTTGAAAAACAAATAAAAGCGAACACCTCAGCGAGGCGGCAGAGTCGTGGATGGAGCCCAGAGGTGGCTCCTGCTCCGAGGAAAGCAGCAGGAAGGAAGAACAATAATGAAAATCAAGCTGCCATTTCTAATCACCCTGATGCTTTTGTTTCCTCCCCTTCTGCCATTCTTTCCCTCCTTCTGCTGGAGGTTCCCCCGGAGAAGCTGTGAGCAAAACTGGGAAAATGGAATAACGTTTCCCATTTTCCAGGAGAATGTCCCAATATATCTGTCATTTATGTTTCCAAGGAACCCCTGTTACTTGGAAACAGCCACAGCCCTCTGGTTCAGTAAAAAAGAAGAGTTAAATTATTGCTTTCATATCAATCAAAGCTTGCAAAGGCTTTGCAGGTCCTGGTGGTGTTATGGGTGGGAGTTCCCCTCTCGGGCGTGCTGTATTTGGGGTTTTTTGCAGTCCCAAGTCACGTAGATGTTCCTATTAATATGGATTTGTTCAGAAAGGCATTGCCCGTGTAATCACATCATCGGTGCCTTCTCAAGGGCAAAATTCCAGGGAGATAAGAGCTGGGAAGATGCTTCAGCGCAGCCAAGGACTGCAGCGAGATGAAGGAGCTGAGTGCATTTCACCCCTGTCACAGGTTTAGCAGGGGAGGGGGCTGTGGGCACCCACAGCGGGGTCTTGCACCTTCCCACCCCTGGAAGTGCTGTGGGAGCCAAGGGGAGCTCAGGGATGATTGGAATTCCTGCCTCCCACTTCTCTCCCTGGTCGTTCTCTGCCTTTGCAAGTGCTTAAACTCATTAAAACCTGCCCAGATAAACTCAACTGGTGAAGCAGAAAATACAAATCCTTCGTCCAAACCCCTCCTTGTTCCCTCCTCTCCAGTGCCTCAACCCCTTTTCCATTTCCCTCTTGCAGAACTACATGAACCCCCTGAGGCTGGTACTGACTCCCCAAGACATGGAAGCTATTTTTATCAATTTGGAGGTAACATCGTGGGCATTGTGCCTTAAATCTTCGTTCTTTTCACAGCAGCTCAGCCCTCTCCCTGCTTAGGAGGAGGTTTTCTGATTTCCTGTTAGATTTGTGCATTCACCTGGAGAGCTTCAGCCTTTCATGTGCTGTGGAGCTTAAACTGGTTCAGGAGATATTCTTTAACACTCAGTTTTAGAGGTGGGGAATATACGAACTCTAGGTAAGGAAACAATTCTGTCTAGTGGATGTTTCAGGGTTGGGGCCATGGGTTTTAGCTGGTTTAGGTGGTTTGGGCACAGGGTGATGAAGGGATTTATTTCTCCTCTGGTTTGCACAGGCTCAAAACCTGGCATCTCCTCCACTCCTTCCATCCCATCTCCTCCTCCCTCCCCATCCTGGGGTGTTTCTCACTGTGTAACCTCAGATGGAATTACACCCCTGTCCTCCAGGCCACTCAGAGCTGCATCCCACTAGAATAACTGTCCTTAAAAACACCTAAAAGAGGGAAAAAACCCTGCCTGATGAAGGAGTGGATGTGCATTTCTTTAGGCTCTGTTTGCCCATTTGCTTTGAATTTGTTTAAAGCATTGACTGTTGCTTGGTTTTAGGACCTAATTAAAGTGCACTTCAGTTTCCTGAGAGCCATCGATGTCTCGATGATGTCTGGAGGAAGCAGCCTGGCAAAAGTGTTCCTGGAATTCAAAGAGAGGTAAAGGAATTCTGGCTTCAGGCAGCTCTAGGCAGATTTGGGTTAATATTTTCAGAGATTGAAACAGAGCTGGTGTTACTCTCTGCCTTCTCACTCTCTACTACTGCCTGAAAGGAGGTTGGAGCCAGGTGGAAATCCATCTTCTCTCCCAAGTAACAACAACAGGACAAGAGGAAACACCCTCAAGTTCCACCAGGGGAGGTTTAGACAGGATATTTGTGAAAATTCCTTCATTGGAAGGGTTGTCAAGCACTGGAACAGTCTGCCCAGGGAAGTAGTGGGGTCACCAACCCTGGAAGTGTCCAAAAAACGTGGAACTGTGGTGCTTAGGGACACGGTTTAGTGGCAGTGCTGGATTAGAGGTCTTTTCCAACCTTGATAATTCTGTGATTCCAGAAACGCTCTTCACAGCAGCCCAGGTTTGCATCCTCCACAGCAAAATGCTCTCGGGCAGCTGAAACATCCCTCAGTGCTGACATTGAGCAGCCAAATCCATCCCCAATTGTGTCAGGTCACCCAGGGCAGAGGCTGGGACACCTCCCCTGTGACCGACCAGGCTCAGCCGTGTGGCTCCCGTGGATCCTTGTTCCTGCAAGCCCCTGGCTGCACCTGGATTTTTTCTTGAGCTCAGCATCCCATAGGAGACTCAATACCCAACATGTTTGTGGGGGCACATCGGAGGGGGTGAAGATGGGAACGCTCGGATTGCGGTGAGCCGGAATGGAGCAAAACCTCGCTGGCCTTCAAGGGCTTCGTGTGGTCTCCTGCAAGCAGCAGAGGGCTGTGATGTGGTGGGGTGACTCCTGTGCAGGGGAGACTCGGCCCTGCTGAGATCAAAGCGATTCCTCACTCTTCGAGAATCTCTCATTCGGCGCAGAGCTCACCCCGCACCTTTCGCACGATGAATGAACGTGAAAGTGGCTTTCACAAACAGAACGGGCCCTGAGTTCTGGCAGCTGCAAGCAGGAGCACCCCAGCACACGGAGATAAGGTTGATAAAAGCCTTTAATATCCTTAATACTAATCAAAGGGTGATTCATCGTGGAGTGGTGCCAGGCTGTTATTTCACTGTGATTAAACCAGTGTCTAGACACAGAAATGCCATTCAGAAGTCAATAACTCCAGAAATACCATCTGCATTAACAACACACCGTGAGGTCACATATTCCATCATCCGTGGGGCCTCTTGTTACAAAGGGCATTTTTTTTTCTGGGTTAAATGAATAAAAAAATTCCCAAAGAAGAATGCAAGTAATTTAAACAATACTCATAAAACTCACTTAGGTGATTTTGATCTCCTAATTCCTGGCTCAGCTTCGTGCATGCCAGTGGATCCCCGGGGCAGAGCTGTGGATACAGGGAGCAGGGAAGAGACACAGGAGGAGTTGTGGAGGTGGCACTGCTGCCCAGGGAGATGCCACGGCTGGGCAGGAGCACGAGGCTTGGTTTTGAGCCTTTAAATCAATGTTCCATGCAGGTGGCTGAACAAACTCACCCACTTCCTAAGGGAGCTTGCAAACAACTTCCTGAAGGACCTGAAAGCCCTGGAAAGATGTGAGTGAAGGAGGCACGGCAGCTGTGAGGTGGTGGTGGTGCACCTGAAGCTCTGTTCAGTCCATGGGGATTTTGGGGACATCAGGGCTGTGGGAAACCGCTGCTCAAGGGGGGTTTTGCCTTGGAGAAGTCCCCAAAGCCAGATTCTTGAGGATGAAGAGTTTGGAGCAACCCGATGTAACTAGTCAGCTCAGGGAAGTCAGGAGTACCACATCGTACAGCAAGGAAATCCAGGAGGAGGAGAAAGTGAACTTTCTGTGTTTCCCCACCACGAAAGGAACATGGACCTCCAGAGTCCCCACCTGGTCCCTGAATGTGAGACCTTCCTCCGTCAAATCTGTGCATGACAAACAGCTCCTGCTTCCCCTCCACATCCTTGGAGACATTCTGGCAAAATGATGCATTGCTCCTGGGCTTTGCAGGGGCCTTTTTTTAGAGGAAATAGTTTGTAAATCTCTTTCTCTGGAAGCCAGAGGTTTGAATTTATGCTCCTGAAGCCTTTTTGAAGCTCCCCCCGTGCTGGCAAGGTGGATATTACTGTGCCTGTGCAGAAGTTGTCCGGGGGGAAAGGTGGAAGAATAATCTGTACTGGCTGTGGCTCCATAAATCTCTTTATTCACTTCCCTCCGGGCTGTGAGTGTCCCAGGTTTGTGGAGCAACGCTGGGTCAGTGGCTCCCAGATCATCTCCATGGAGAGAGGAGGCTCCCAAAAAACGGATGAGTTGCAGTGCGTGATGGAAGATGTGTCTTAGCAGCAGCAGAGCAGTTAAGGGCCAGGAAGAGGGAGAAAACCCAAACCTGCCAGGCAGGATTAATGAGGGAAATGAGGGAAAAGGGGGATTCCACCACAAAACTGCTCTCTTTTGTCAGGTGTTTAAATCTGTAGCCCAGGGTGTCCATGCAGAGCTTCACTGTGTTTCCAAGGGCTGTGACAACCTTCTTTTCCCAGTTACACAGGCTCTTGATCTCTAGGTCCCTGTGGCTCTTTCAGGAAGGAATGATTCTAAAATGTGACAAAGAATCGTCACAGAGTCACTGAATGGTTTGGGTTGGAAGGGACATCAGAAATCATCCCATCCCACCCCCTGCCACGGGCAGGGACACCTTCCACTGTCCCAGGGTGCTCCAAGCCCCGTCCAGCCCGGCCTTGGACACTTCCAAGGTCAGCCACAAATTCTCTGGGCAACTTTTGACAGTTCCTCCCCACCCTCACAAGGAAGAATTTCATCCCACTATCTCATCTAAGCCTCCAAAAACAGGCTCCTCTGCTCTGGCCACCCAGCCCCTTCTGCTCATCGTGAGCTGAATCACCTCCACGGGCTCTGGAAACTTCCAAATGTTCAGATGTTGAAAATATAAATGTCAAAAAGCCACACAATAAAAGAGTGTTTATACTTTGCTCAGCAGTTAAACAGAGGAAGAGCTGTTTGCCTGGTCCTTAAGCTGTACACACATTTATATATCTTTTACAACAGCTTATAACTGCCAGCATTTCCAGTTAAACCTGTGATTTCCCCCTCTCCAGGCTGCTGATTTATGGCAAGTACTGCAGCCACATGGAATATGCCCAGAACACCCTGAACCACCTCCTCGCCAACCGGGAGGACGTCCGGCAGAAGGTGGAGGTGAGCGGGCGGGGGGGCTGGGTGCTGCCCCCACCCCTTATCAGGGGTTTTGGAAGGACTTGCTGGAGCTGAGAATGGTGTCTGGGGAATGTTTGGTTTAGCAGAAGAGGAGAGGGGTGTGAGAGTGAGTTGTGCTGCCACTGAGAGAGCAAAGCTGGGGGTTATCCCATCCTGATCCCTCGTTTTTCCCTCGTCTCCTCACCAGACCCACTCTGTCCTTCCTCCTCGAGTTTATCCAAGTTAAAGCAAGCCAGTGACTTTATTTGAGTGGGACTGGCTGGGACAAGTTCTTGAGAATCCCTGAGCATCCCCGAGCCAGGAGCCCCCTGGTTTTCCAAAGCCCCCAGCAGCATCAGGGACCTTCAGAGACAAACCCAAGTCCCCAGGCAAACACCGGAATTCCTGCCCTGGCCTCCTCAGTGTGAATAGGGGCTGATCCAGATATTAAGAGAATCAAAGGAGCCCCAGAAGGAATGCATTGTTTGAGCTGCTGTTTTTACCCAGCTCTAATTCCTGCTTTGCTCTTGATGCTAATGGGAATTTGCCAGGCTGTCCGTCCGCGTTACCTCGCCTTCCGCAAACGCGCTTTGATTCCCCGTGTAAACCCAACTCCGGGATAAAACTGCACTTAGGAATTGTTTAAAACGTGTTCTCTGGCTCTCACAGCAAGGCTGGAGCACTCAGCTCCGGCGCTGTTCCTGCCTGTCCCTCCCTCGTGGCAGCTCTGGCAGGTCACACAGCGGGGCTCAGCCAGCAGAGTCACGTCACTGAAACGGGGCCGGGCAAAGGTGATGCCTTAGGTTTTAACTTTTATATTTTTCAAATCCTGTACTGCCCAGTGTGGAACTCTGAAGTTTCTTGTAGCCTGCTAACTTCTGCTCTCTCATGCTCAGACAGACATAACAAAGCCTTTCTGGGTTTGCTCTCCGAGGACACCCAGACTGTCCTAGGCCCAAAATGTGTAACCCAGCACCTTGAGAAGGGAGGGGGGGTGAGCTTGGAGAAATGATATCATTAGCTAAAGTTTTAATTGGCAAATTTATGCTGATATGCAAGTGGACCAAACCTATAAGAGTGTGTGTGAAGAACTCGTGACTCATCATCCATCTTGGGGTCCTTTTTCGATGCAGCCTTTGGCTCCCCAGGGTGCACCTTTAAAAGCCTTTCAAATAAATATCTACCTTTATTCCCTTATTCCTGTTTAGTCTCTGTCTCTAGGTAGCCTCTCAAGGCATCAAGGTAACAGTGGCAAAACTTCCTGCCACCACAATCAGCTCATCTTAATGACTCAATGCTCCTCAGAGCCACAGCCTGCGTGCTCAGCGCCAGCCCCTCACAAATCAGCTGCTTTTAGTTTGGCCCGGCCAGGAGGTGGCTGAGGCAAATGTGTTTCATTTGACATTTCCCCAGGTCTGGCAGCATTCCTGCGCTGCCCTAACGAGCAGCATCTCATTAGGCTGGAGTAGCTCACTTGCATGGCACTGGCTGTAGTTTCAGGTCCAGCCCCTGGAATTGATTCCTTGATAACCTCCATGGTGGGAGCCCCGGCCCTGGCTGGGTGCCTGCAGGGACCACGAGCCCATGGGCATCAGAACTGAGTTTACAGAAGCCAAAAAAACATTCTCAAGACTTCAGAGACTTTTTTTTGGGGGGAAAGCTGTTGTTTCCTCACTGCTGGTTTATTGATCTCCTTCCTAGGAATGCACACTAAAAGTCCAGGATGGGAAATTCAAATTGCAAGATCTGCTGGTGGTTCCAATGCAAAGAGTTTTGAAGTATCATCTCCTGTTAAAAGTAAGTTTTTCAGCACTGGCACTTCTCTCTCTGCTGTGGCATCTTTCACCTCTCTCAGTGGAGGGTGAGTCCTTGCCAAATGCAGAGCAAGGGTTGGGGTTTATATTCCCCTTCAAATAAAATAATTACTAGGGCTACTTAACACGTTGTAATATTTGTGCTGTCTCCTAAAGTATGGTGACCCAGGGTAATTCAGCACTTGTTAGCCACGAGAGGCACTTAATGAATATAAAATAAGCTTGCATATAATCTGATTATGTGTGAAATTCTCCCCGTCAGCTCCGTGTAACAGATCTCTCAAGCAGCAGCCCTTGGTGCGTTCCCTCTCCTGTGGCCACAGCTGCCTGCCTGGGCATCCCTGCAACCCTGCCACCTCCCTGGCATCCCTGCTGTCACCCAGGCATCCCTGCCACCTCCCTGGCATCCCTGCTGTCACCCAGGCATCCCTGCCACCTCCCTGGCATCCCTGCTGTCACCCAGGCATCCCTGCCACCTCCCTGGCATCCCTCCAGTCACCCTTGAAATGCCTGCATCCACCCTGACATCCCTGTCACCACCCTGCCAACAACTCAGGCAGACCCTGTCCGGTGCAAGCAGGGTCTGGGCATCTTTCCTAGCACATCCAAACTCTTTCTTTCCATTCATTTCTACTTTTTCAGGAGCTGCTCAGCCATTCCTCAGAGCGGCCAGAGAAGCAGCAGCTGAAGGAGGCTCTGGAGGCGATGCAGGTACAGGAGGGTGAGAGCGGCGAGGGGGCTGTGCTGGGCTTGGGGTGCAGCAGAGCTCAGGATCCCTCAGCTCTGTGAAACAAACACTTGGATGGAAAAACCATCCAGCAGCAGCTCGAGGGGAGGCGAGGTCTCCTCCTTTTGGCCGCCCCTGTGTGTATTGATCGCCGTGCGATGCCACGGCCTCACAACAGATCCACTGCTGCCGCCCTCCCGAGGGAGCTGGGGTTTGTTGACAAGTTGTGACTTCTCCCTGATTGCTGTTGTGTGTGCAGAGGCTGTGCCAGATCCGGCTCTTGTTCTTGCTGGGAGGGATTTGGAGGAGCTCCAGAGGTATCAGCAAGTCAGGGAGCGTGGCAGCAATGGGAGCCTGCGTGTGTGGAGCGTTCTCTGCGTGCTGTTAGCCAGGTGCTGGGTGGGAATCCTTTAATTCACCTTTTTTTGCTGTTGTTGTTGTTAAAAGGAAGATGTTTTTTCAACAATTAATGACTTTCGGCATCAGCAGTTTGCTTTGTTTAATTTTTTTTTTTTCAGCTTTTAGCTGAAGCCCCCAAAATCTCAGGAAAACAAAAAATAAAATCATAGGATCACAGAATCATCCAAACGTTTTCTGGCTCGGATACATCTCCCCACACACACATTCACACCACATCCATTGTCAGCAGAACCTGACTGGATGGAGGATGCTCATTAACTCCAGGTTTTTCCTCTGGAGAGCACCTCAGGATTCATCCCCGTGCTCGCGGTCACTTTGTTTTCCACCTCGGAGCTGCAGCTTTTGTAACGCCGCTGCATTTCCCGGCCCTTACGTAAGTCGGGTGACCTTTCCAGCCATTATCCCTGCCAACCCACGGGTCCAGAGCTGCTGTGTGGCTCGCTGTAGGGCTGAGGTGGTTTGAAGGACGTTGCATTCCCAGCCCACTGCTGTGGCCTCAAATGAACGCTGGACCTGGTGACAGCAGCTAAACCCTGCTCATGGCCTCATCACCCGGCACCACTGCTCAGAAATAAATGTATATTTGCTCTGGCTCTGCTGCAGACTCAGCATTTCCTGCAGGAAGACTCTGATAACCATCAGGGAGGTTTCTCTCTTCTCCTCCCCATCACCAGGAGAGTGTGGGAGCAGTTCCGACCGCGCTGGGCTCGGGGAGCTTTGGGAGCCGTTCAGTTTGGCTTTAATTGATCTGTAAACCAAGGCTTAGCTTGCAAGTGATGTCTTTCATCACAAGTCCAGCCTTTCTGTCTGCTGTGCTGGCAGGCAGCAGACATTGCTGCTGTCTGGGGCGAGAGCTGTGCAGGGGGATGGATGGAGTGACGTTCCCAAAGGGATCCAGCTCCCTTTTATTTTGCTTGAATGGTTGGTTTTGCAAGGCAAGGGCAGGATTTGCACAAAAAAAATCGTTTGTGGTGGGGTTTTTTGGTGCAGGTACCTTCTGCCTGAGGATGCAGAACTGAGTCCTCAGTGATGGTGGGGGGAAGGCAGCTCCCAGTGAAATTCCACAGCCAACGTTTGCACGTTGTTGTTTGAAGTCGTGGTTGATCCTGGGGCTGTGTTTCCCCAGAACTGTGTTTCCCTGGGATTGTGTTTCCCTGAGATTGTGTTTCCCTGCTTCAGAAGGCTTTTGGCTGTGTCATTCCTCATCACCATCCCTGCCATCCCTGGCTTGGTGATGTTACAAGTATTGTCACGTAGATCTGCGATTATGGGCTGTGATTAACCCTTCTTGTGTTGGGGAGCTGAGCAAGGTCTGACCCAGGGGGGATGTCTTAAAAAATCCCCTGCTCAGATTTAATCCAAGTTGACAAGAGCTGTTGTTGAGGTCAAGGAGGGAGCAGATAAGAAGCAAACAGGCACAGCAAATCCGCTCTGAAAGGTGCAAGAAGTTGTGCCAGTGGAAGGGATGGTTCCTTCTCTTGGATGGATAAAAACTGGGGGTTTGGGATCGCTGCGCTGCGCTGGGTTCGTGCATTGCCATGGATTCATGCATTGCCATGGATTCATGCATTGCCATCTTCTGGGAAAGGGAAAACATTGCAGCACCTGCCTGGCTCAGCGCTGGGAGCACCAACAGCCTCACCTGTCCCAGGCTGCACTGGAGTCCTGCTCAGATTCTTCAGGGATTCAGGGAGCCAGGCTCGTGTTTGTGCTCCTGGGTAAGGCACTGATAAAGGAAAAATCACTGTTCACCCTTTTTTTTAAGGACTTGGCCATGTACATCAACGAAGTCAAGAGGGACAAAGAAACTTTGAAGAAAATAAGTGAATTTCAGAGCTCTATAGAAAACCTGGTAAGTTGGAAAATATTGAACCCAATTTAGTTTGATTATTATTAATGTATTTGCTTTTTGGGGCAATTACTACTTATTCTGATGTGCTGAAGGATCCCCATGTGTTCACACACAACTCTCTCATGTTTTGCTGGTGGTCCAGAGGTGGATGCTTCATCACAAAGCTGCTTTGGCTGTGGTGGAGGGTGACTTCTCTTGTTGGTGTTACACTAAAAACGTTTCTCCAGCTTTTCATGTTACTGGTGTAGGGAGGACCCAGAAATTCCCCACGCTGGCTATCTGGCTTCTATTTAAAAAGAAGGTTTCTTTTGCTGTTAAGAGAACAGAGGTTAACTGAAGGTGGAGGAGAAGGGCTCGTTTAAAAAGGCACCGAATCCCCAAAAATCCCAGCCAGGAATTTAAGGAGAATCTCATCCTCCAAACTCCAGAGGTATCAAACACTCGGCTCCGCTGCTGTGCATCAGCAGACCTGGAGGGGCACTGGGTTTAGGGCTTTAAGCCTTGACTTCATTTGGAAACGATGAGCTTCTAATTGACAGTTATTCAACAGGGAAAAAATCCTTAATTATTGTGGAAACCTCTGAAAAATAGCTTATTGGAGGTGGGGAGGGGATTGCAAATGTGCTTGGACTGCTGAGCCTTGGCCTGGGGTGCCAGTGCTGGAGCTGCAGGGGTTTCCTGGGCTCCTGTACCTGTGCTCACGCCCAGGCTCCCCTTGGAGCATCCTCCCTGCCCTTGCTGAGGGTGATGCTGCTCCCAGGGGGTGCAATGCAGGCAGCTTTGGGTCTCCAGCTGCCCAAAGCATCGTTCCAGGCCTGGCTGTGGGTCTGAGTCCTGCTTTGCTTCCCGCAGCAAGTGAAGCTGGAGGAGTTTGGGAGGCCAAAGATCGACGGGGAGCTGAAGGTGCGCTCCATAGTCAACCACACCAAGCAGGACAGGTGAGTGGCAGCAGCACTCAGAAATGTCCCCACGCTCAATGTGCCCTCATTTGGCAATTCCCCTTGAGCTCATTTATTTAATTACTGCCTGGAATTTCACTGACATAACCCAGCATCGATGTGAAATCACAGCAGGGGCCGAGCACTGAACAGAGCTGGCTGGGGAGCTCTGCAGAGCTTTCCAAATCCTTCCCCTTGGATTTTTTAATGAGGTGTTTGACTGGCTTGCTTGTTTATTTGCTTGCTTTGGGCAGGTATTTATTTTTATTTGATAAAGTGGTGATCGTCTGCAAGAGGAAAGGATACAATTATGAGCTGAAGGAAATTATTGAGCTGCTCTTCCACAAGATGACTGATGACCCCATGAATAACAAGGACATTAAGAAGGTAGGTGGACCAAGGATTAGCTCTGGAGAGCATTTTGGAGCTGTTTCAGGGTAGCATGTTCCCATTAGCCTTTTAAAATAGAAAACAGGGCTCGCAAAAAGCTGGAAAATAAACGCTCAACTTTCAGGGCAGCCTTAAAGAGCGTTGGGAAATGTTTATTAATGTGGGGCTGGGCTGGATCCTTGACCTCTGTCCTGGCAGAACAGCCCTGAGGAGGCTGGGATGGTTGGAGTTAGGAGGGAGGAAGCTGCTCCCTGCTTTCTGGCCCAGTGCCAGGGAGCAAACATCAGATGGGCAGGAGAGGAGGGCAGGGACGGAGGGAGGGAAGGTCCAGGATGTTCTTGTTCCCACAAGCTGTGGGGTGGAGGAGCCTGGAAAGGCAGCGTGAGCTTTGCACACCGGGCTGCCAGAATTGGCACTCGAAGCACTGAAGGAACATCACTTTCCTGTGGTTTGATGCTCATTCTGCAGCTGTGGAGGAAAAACCTCCCAGCTCTTGCTTTAGCAGAGCCCCGTTAGCTTAACCCACTCCCTTGCCATGGGGAGAGCTGCGGTGCACATGGGAGAAGGGACACCGGGGTGAGAACAGCCAGTTTTGCCACTTGGCTGCTGAAGGAATGCTGCTGGCTTCATGTTTTAATGAAATCTATTTCCACTTTGCTCTCCCATGCTTTCTAGTCTCACGGAAAAATGGTAAGCGGAGCACCCCCCTCGCTGTTGCGTGTTTGCGCGCGGTGCGGGGACGAGACAGGCCGAGCATATGTGCAGTGGGCAGGTCAGATGTTCCTCCTGGGCTGCCACTTGCTGTCAGCCACAGGCAGAATGGCTGGGCAGGATCCAGCGGAGCAGAAGAATCTGGGTTCTCTCATCTGCCACCACAAAATGCTGTTTGGTCCAAGCGCACAGCGCCGGGGCGGTTCAGGCGTCATTAACCGCGATGTGTCAGAGGAACAGGGAGCTCTCCCTCCTCCTCCCCTGCTGTTCCCTGGCCACGGCTCAGCTGAAGGGGCAGGGGCAGGCTCTCAGAGCAGTGGCTGAGGTGTGTGGATGGGAGTGTGGCGTGCTCTGCTCTGAGATCAGCTCTCTCTTTTCTCTTGCAGTGGTCGTACGGCTTCTACCTAATCCACCTCCAGGGCAAACAGGGCTTCCAGTTCTTCTGCAAGACAGAGGAGATGAAGAGGAAGTGGATGGAGCAGTTTGAAATGGCCATGTGAGCATGGGTGGCTGCTCTCGCCCTGGGTGCAGGTCCTAGGCATGGGGGAAAAGTGTCTCGGGCCATCAGGTCACTGCAGAGCAGCTCTGACAGCAAAACCTGTGATGGGGGAGCTCATGTGGGCTTGCTGGATGGGTTCCTGCGCAGAGGGGGCTTGGAACCATTCTCTGAGCATGCCCACCAAAGCAGCTCTGAAACTGGGTTCTGTCTCTGAAACTGGGTTCTGTCTCTGAAACTGAGATGGGATATTGGGAAGGAATTCTTCTCTGTGAGGGTGGGGAGGCCCTGGCACAGAGAATCTGTGGACTCCTTATCCCTGGAAGTGTCCAAGGCCAGGTTGGATGGGGCTTGGAACGACCTGGGATAGTGGGAGGTGTCCCTGCCCCTGACGGGGCATGGGGTGGAATGATTTGTAATGTCCCTTCCAACCCAAACCGTTCTGTGATTCCCTGAAAGGACAATCCCCGTGAGGCTGAAGGAGGGTGAGGAGGGAGCGTGGTGCTGCAGGCCCTGGTGCTGAGCAGAGCAGGGCTTGTCCCCGTGCCACAGCTCTGGGCTGCTGACTGACTCGGGCAAGGGCCAAATCCGTGACTCTTGTCCCAGGGGAAGGTCGATGGGCAAAATCCTCTCTCCACAAGCCAGCCCTGATCTCCTTTCATGCTGGGTTTCGTATCTGTCCGTGTGGTGCCCAAGCTCGGACAGAAATGCCAGCAGCCCCGTGGGGGACAGGCTGATAACCCCCAGGTGCTTCCCCTCAGGTCCAACATAAAGCCAGAGAAAGCCAATGCGAACCACCACAACTTCCAGATGTACACATTCGAAAAGACGACCAACTGCAAAGCCTGCAGGATGTTCCTGAGGTGAGCAACGACCTTCCCGCTGTTCTGCAGGAAAGAAACATCTCAAAGCTGAGGCTGGATTAGGATTTTCTGACTTTTGTTTATTGTTTTTTGGCACAGAGGAACCTTCTACCAGGGCTATCTTTGCCCCAAATGTGGAGCAGGTGCTCACAAGGAGTGCTTGGAGATCATTCCTCCCTGCAAGATGGGTGAGTTATTTCATTTTCGGAGCGGCTCGTCGCTGCACGTGAATGATCTCAGAGGTTCACTCTGCAAAGCACTGATGTTTGTTAACGCACAAAAAACCACAAGTGTGCTCCCACCCACCTCCCAGGGCTGGAATTCACGCTGGCTGGGGGTTTAAAAAACAAACAAAGCGGCCAAAATCCTCCAAAACACAGAGCTGCGTGCCATGGGTGCCAGAGGATCATGGCACACTGGGTGGGATGCTCCAGCTCTTGTGGGTGGGCATTTAAGGGAGATGATCAGTTCTTCATCATTTAACAGTGACAGCAGGAGGGTCTGCAGCAGGGAGAACATTTCTGATGAGGAGAGAGCTCGTCTCTGGATCCCAAATATCCCAAAATACGGCAAAAATTCGTGTCTTTGGTCTAAACTGGGCAAAGCTGTGACCTCACCTGTGCTTGCCCAGGGCAGAGCCCTGGTGATGCTTCAGGGAGTGTCACGGGGCGGCTTTGGAGAGGTTTTGGGTGGGGAGTGAAGGGAGGAAGAAACAAAACTGCAGAACTCGGTGGCAGTGAGGAAGTGCCCCTGTGTGGCTGCAGTCACTCCCCAGGAGCAGAGAAAGGCCTCAAGTGACCCCACCTCTCCTTGGGGCTTCCTCCACCGCATTCACACCCTGCTGCCAGTTTGTTGATGCTCAGGGCATCAAGAGAAGCAGGAAATGGGGTTTGTTGCCCGTTAAGTTAACCCCTTATCCCACCATTTCTCTTGCAGGTTCTTCAGCAGACCAGGTACGTGGTTTGGCCCTTCTCCTCACCCCCTGGGTCCTTGTCCACTCTGGGTGTGGGCAGCTCATGGGAAGAGCCAGCGCTGGCCTCAGAGGGGTCCCAGCAAGCTGTGGGACAGGACTGGGGACCGGTGGCCTCTTCTGCAGCCCAAAACTGGCCCAGTTTGAGCAGCACCAGAGCCCTCAGGAGGTGCCAGCACCCAGCTGGGGTGAGCACCAAGGGCTGGGGGGTACCAGGGCGGGTCTGGGGAGAGCTTTTCTCATCCCAGTGGCATCAGGTGAGTGCTCATAGAGAGAACTGAGGCTGATGCATCCTCACTGAGACTTTTTCCTCTCTCTTTGCAGGATTCGCTGGGTGCAGGACCCGGTAAGGGCACTGCTGTGGGACAGGAGGGCAGGGAGAGGGGGTGGCTGCAGGAATCCCCAGCACCGAGTGTGTGGGAGGGGGAGGCTCCTTCCCAAACCAGAAAAGAGCTTTAGTACCTGTAGAAGGGTCCTGTGCACCCTCGTGGCCAGCAATGGGGCGCTGGCAGCTCTCCTGTCCCTGCTGCCACGTCATTTCTTTGGGTGCTGGGCCAGTAAAGCTTCTGCCCATCTCACCAGTGACCGAGGAGAGCCTGGCACAACATCCCTGTGCCAAATCAACCTTCACAGCAGACCTGGCATGTCCTGGCAGGGAGATTTGTTGCTGATGGGGGAGCACCTTCCTTGCTGGCATGTCCAGTGTGCTCAGGGCCTCTGATGGGCCGTCAGTCATGGAGGTTACTGCAATAATTTTTCATCTTCCTGTGTTTAAAACTTGCCTGGACAGAGCTCTGGGCCTGCCCTGCCCCTGCTCTGGCTCAGAGGAGAAGAACAATTTGTTTTTGTGCTGTTTCTGATGGAAGGAAAGCCAAGCCTGGCAAAAAGAAACCTGAATCAAATTTGTGGTTAAAGAAAAAACCCCAACAAAACAAGCACAGAGTGCTCTTGCTGGGCGGGGAGAGGCAGAGGTGGGGAGGCATTTTGAGGATAAACACTGCGGGTTTGGTGCAGTGGGGGAAGTTTATTTAATGTGCAGTTGTTGGCGAGACAAGTGGACTTTGACTGGGAGCTTCAGGGGTGTTTGAGTCCCGGGTCCAGCTGATACTCAGGGATAGCTGAGCGTTCTCTGGTCCCTTTTGCAGCTGTGGTGCCACTGCTGAGCCTGGCAGGGCCTGGTGCTGGCCAGGCATTGCCTGGCAGGAGCTCCTCTGCCTCGGTGAGGCTCAAATCCAGGTGCAGGGCTGGGAGCTGGAGCTTGGGCTCGGCTCGGTCCTTCCTGGCTTTATTTTTGCTCAGGGAACTCAATCACCCATGGAACTGCAGGAGCCAAGAACATTCACTGTGTTCACCATTCCTTTCTGCTTTCACGTTTCCTGCCCCCAAATCCTGCCTTATCACAGGATAAGGAGTTACAGGCTTCAGGAGGGGTGGTTTTGTTTGGGTTTTTTTCCAGCAGGGACAAGGTTGTGAAACTGTTTTGCTTCTCTCCCAGGTCCTAAAATGGTGGCGGTTCAGAATTACCATGGAAACCCAGCCCCTCCTGGGAAGCCAGTGCTGACCTTTCAAATTGGGGATGTGATCGAGCTGCTGAGGGGGGACCCCGACTCACCGTGGTGGGAGGTGAGAGCAATTCCCTTTGGGAAATTCCTGGAAGGTTTTAAACCAGTGACTTCCGCATTATCCCTTTTATTTGTGGGCTATCCTGGTGCAGGGGTGTGCTGGGGGTTGGGAGGCAGTTTGGGACCTGTCCCTACCCCTGCACAGTGACACTGATGCCTTTTCCTGGTCTTAAAATGAAGAGAGCTGGACACGGTTAAGAGGGAAAAAGGGTTTTACCTCGGTGTTTATTGAAGGATCCTCAGGGGCGCCGAAATGCACATCGAAATGCACCCCGAAATGCCCCCCGGAGAAATGGCCCCCCACGATGTGATGTGGGTGCAATTATAGGCCTTGCTAATTAGCACATCTATCAAAGATTGTCCAGGGAGGGACTCCAGCGAGACCCCTCAGCGAGGAACCTTCCCCTGGCTGGGCCTGGCTTTGTTTACAGAATGTGTTCTGGAGAGGCCCTCGGGGTCTGGGGTTTCCAGGGTGTTTGGGCTCTTGGCTTAACGGGATATTGGGTGTGAGGGAAGTGATCAAACTTAAAGAATTATAACTGTGTGGGCTAAAAGCACTGAGAATACATAAAAGCTATATAAAAGAGTGTATAAAAGGGGTATAAAAGAAAAAGCAAAAAATCATCATGGCATCAACACCAGTGCTCCCAGTGCACGCCCCAGGCTGATGCCCGGCTTGGCTTTGCAGGGGAGGCTGCTGCAGACGAAGAAGTCGGGTTATTTCCCCAGCTCCTCAGTGAAACCCTGCCCCGTGGATGCCAGGGTAAGTGCCACAGAGGAGATGGAGCTGGGAGTGCCAGGGGGGTGCAGGTGCTGGGGTTGTTCCTGTCACTCTCCTCAGCCTTCTCCTTGAGACCTCAGTCCTTCCCTGGACCTTCAGCGAGGCCTCTGCCTCATAGGGGAGGTGGATCCCTCATCCCATGGGTGCAGGTGTCAGGTCAGGGGGTCCCAGCCTTGTTCCCAAGGCTGGGCTTGGTGTGATCACACCCAGACTCTGTTCCTTCTCTGCAGGGCTGACTCGGAGCAGAGCGCTCGAGATCAGGCCCAGTGCAGGACAACTGCATTTGGTTTATTTTAATTGCTTTTAGCTGCTTGCTGTAATGTTGTCAGCTGCTTCCCAATTAAAAACCACTCAGGTAAATGAACGAACAGAGCCTGCTCATCCCAGCTGGGAGCTGGGAGAGGAAACGCTCAGCTACAACACTGCCCTCCGCTGCCCGAGCCCAGAATCCAGGAACGGCTTGGCAGAGGGAAGCCTCCCGTGGAGAGGAGAATCCCCCCCATGATCCACAGCCTGGGGAGCTGCTGGTTCATCACTAACGAGCCCTTCTCAATTTGCAGCCCCCCAACAGCCGACCGCCCTCGCGGGAGATCGACTACACGGCGTACCCGTGGTGAGTGGGCAGCAGGATAAACCAGCCTCGCCTTTGGTTGTTATTTCCTCAGGAATCCGCTCCAGCAAGGAATTCCAAATGCAGCCCAGCAGTGCTCTGCATCCCGCCTTCCCTGTGGCCGTGGAGCAGCTGCCACGGTGGCGTTTGGGTGTTGGAAGCCCTGGCAGCAGCTGTGGGGATTTCTTTGCTGATGGACAGGCAAAAAGAGAGATGCTGGTTTCTCTTCCCATTTTCTGCGCCCAGAAATGATTGTGGGGGGAAGGAGGCAACTCGTGCCTTGGCAGGAGAGGCTGTGCTTGGCTTGCCTGCTGCTCCTTCTCTCCAGCGCCAGCCAGGTTTATGAATTCATGGATATAAATTATCCCTGCTCTCCAGCTCTTGCTGAGGCCTCATTAACCCGGGGACTGATTCCCAATTAGTGGGATTTTCCAGGTGTCAGGTACTTCAAAGGGAAGAGGCCACTCTCTGTGTGGTTCAGTGGCTCAGCAGCTTCTTGTGTATCCCAGGGCACTTCCCTTCCTGCTCAGGATGTTTGGGATGTTTCTCTCCCTGCCTTCCAACCTTTATGCCTTTAGAAAAGATGCATCATTTTATCCAAAATGTGCCTGTTTGAAGATCTGTGTTCATTTTAATGAATTAATTGAACTCATTGACCTCTGGGCTCAGGTTTGCAGGGAACATGGAGAGGCAGCAGACGGACAACCTGCTCAAGTCTCACGTCAGCGGCACCTACCTGATCCGGGAGCGGCCGGCTGAGGCCGAGCGCTTTGCCATCAGTATTAAGTGAGTGATTCCTCGTTT
Source organism: Oriolus oriolus (assembly GCA_013400235.1). Lineage (NCBI taxonomy): Eukaryota > Metazoa > Chordata > Aves > Passeriformes > Corvidae > Oriolus > Oriolus oriolus. The sequence goes on from VXBT01012525.1 coordinate 168,217, forward strand.
AGGAATTTAATAATTCAATATTTCTCACTGGCAGAGGACGAGCCAGGCCTGGAGCACGTGGCTGCATTTTTCTTGAGTGCCTTTGCTGTCGCTGGCAGGTTCAACGAGGAGGTGAAGCACATCAAGGTGGTGGAGAAAGACAACTGGATTCACATCACGGAAGCCAAGAAGTTCGAAAGCTTGCTGGTGGGTTTTGGTTCCCCCTTGCAGCACCTGCACCGTCCCTGCAAGTCGTGCAGGGGATGGCAGAGACAGCCAGGTGCCTCTCCCTCCTTGCCAGGAGCTGGTCGAGTACTACCAGAGCCACTCGCTGAAGGAGAGCTTCAAGCAGCTGGACACGACGCTGAAATACCCCTACAAATCCCGGGAGCGCTCTACCTCCAGGACCTTCACCCGCTCCCCAGGTAAAGCCCAGCTTGGGTGTCCTGGGAAACCTGCCCCTTCCAGCCAGCTGGGATGAATGAATGGATGAAGGGATTTACAGCAGGATGAAGGAATTCACAGCTTTGCTGTAGGGCTTGAGCTCCTCAGTTTGCAGATAAGTTCTGCTGGGCTGGCGGCGTTTTCAGGATGGGTCTTGGTGGGATCAGGGGAGTCTGGCCGAGCTGGGGCTCTCTGGCACTGCTCTCTACAGGAACAGTTTTTGCTGGGACAGGCTGCTTCCCCTCCTGTGCCTTTGCACCCTGTGCTCTGCCCACCCTCTGGCTGGGAGCAGGGATGCGATGCTCGCTTTGTGGGATTTATCCAGTCTTTCCCACCCACGTGAGATTTCTGTGTTTTAATGGATCCATTTCCAGTGTGACTTGTGGTGGTTGGAATCCCAGTGGGACTCCTTTAATGGAGGTGATGGGTGAAAGGGTAAGTCTCTGTCTGAAAGAAAAAGAAAGGAAAAAAATCAAAACAAATGGAAAGCAAAATGTGCAATAATGCAGATGTTGTTCTGTCCCAAGCCTGAGTGCAGAAGTAACTGCTTCATGGGGAAAAAGAAATGTTAAAAATTTTTCTCCGTGGCATATTTAAAAGAGAATACCAAAGGAAGATAGATTTTAGAAGTTGATTAAATATCTTTTTGCATTAAATACAAGCCTAGGATGAATTCTGAGCCCCCACAGTGGCTGTGGGGCTGTGGCCAGACCTTCTGTCAGCCGTCCCAGCTCCGAGCCCCTGCACAAGACCCTCTGCATGCTTTGCCCTGTATTCCTCCATCAGCTTTTAAAGCATTGTGCCTTAAAATATTTTATTTTAATTTCCTTTTTAATGCGTGTTCTGCCTCTTTCTGTTTCTCTCTAACCTCTTTGCAGCCTCCTGCGCTTCCTACAACTTTTCTTTTCTCAGTCCTCAGGGCCTCAACTTTTCTTCTCAGAGCTCCTCCAGTCCCTTCTGGTCAGGTACCAGTGCCTCTCCCTGCTGGAGAGACCTGCCACCATCCCCAGCTTGAAAGCCATCACCAGTGGGACCTGTGGGGTCCCCCCTGTCCCTCCACCCCCACAGGCAGCTCAGGGGGACCCCGGTGCTGCCCTGGGAAATAATGAAGTGAATTAACCGTGGCTTGGCTGGCAGCAAAATGCACTCTCCCCAAAATCAAGGCAGGGAGGAGATGGACTTGTTGCTGTTTGAGAAAAGGGGCTAAAATTAACAAAAAAAAAGTGGATGTAGCACTTTGGGATCTCACGATGTACTTCAAGCTCGACCTGGTTACCCCGTGTGTCTCACCCAACGAGCATCAGCATCGCACCCTCTCCCACTCTGATCCTGCTTGTCCTCCAGGAGAACACCCCAGTGTCCTGCAGGCTTTGAGCTCTGGTGTCTGAGGCTGCTCAGGAGCCCCTTGCTGAGGGGACAGGGACACATCTGTGCTGTCAGCTGTGTTTTGGGGCTTAGTCTCCCTGCAGAGTGCAGCGGTGCCCCAGCCTTTGGACCCTGTTGATTTAATATCTTCCAGGCTGGTGTCATCCTCCCTGCCGATGGGATCAGAGCAAAATCCTGCCAGTTTTAATTCCCATTTTAGTTTTTATCTTTCAGTCTCCCCTTTAGGCTGGACAGAGGAAATCACCAGCAAAGCCACATGTGCCTTCCTTGGTTCTGTGTTTGGGAAGAACGCTTAACTTTTCAAGCATAAATCTGGGAATTTGAGATTCTCTAACTGCATAGAAAGTATTGCAGGGAGTGATCTGTGTAGCAAGGGGCTCTGAGCAAGGTCCTGATGCCAGAGCTCAAAGCTGCTGTGGTTTTTGTCCATTCTCCAGCCTGGCTGCCTGGCCAGGACGGATGAACCCTCCAGTGACTGCGCATTGTGTGTCTGAACCGCCTCCATCGCCATCCTCATCTCCTCCCACCCCGAGAGCTGAAAACCTGGGCAAAGCTTTCCCTCAAACTTCGTTCAACCTTGGTTTGCACACTTTTAGAGTTGAAATTAACCCTTGGAAATCCCGGGGCAAAGAGGCGAGTGAAGCACAACATCCCCTCAGGGTGTTTATTTCTTTTTTTTGCAAACTTCAGAGAAAGTGCATTTTTCTCCTCCTCTGCCCATCCCATCCCTCCCACTGTTGCTCTCCAGCCTTTTTCCCCCTGCCCAGGCCTTGGGGCGGGAATGCTGAGTGCTGCCCCTGCCTTCCCCCTTCCTTGTGCCTCCCTCGAGCATCCCCTGCCTGAAGTGATGGAGATCCCTGGGGCTGGGGCTGTGCTGCTGCTGGTGGAGCTCGGCTCCCGGGATGGCTCCTGGGGTCATCTCCTCATCATGAGGTGCTGGTCAGCGCCAGGGTTTGGCACCATTTGGTCAGTAACGGGACCAAGTCCCCAAGGCTGCTCCCTGGCAGGGACAGGAGCAGGGAGGTTCCAGGTCAGGAGCTCGTCGCTCCTCACGGCAAAGCCCACGGGATTTGCTCAACACCTCTGGGAGAATCCATTCCCAATAACTCCAGTTTTGAGGCAGCTTAAATCCAAGTTGATTTGCAAAGTCTTTTGACCACGTGGTTCCATCAGGTGCTGGGAGCCGGGTGGCAGCTCCACAAGGCAATCTCCCAGACCTGAGACTGAGAGCTGAACAGGATCTTTCCATGATTTCATTGTTGAAGACTGTGTATTCCTAAGAAATCCTTTCTTTTACCACCTCACAAAAGTGCCCTTCACCCCAGTGATCCCCACCAAGCCCCTGACCAGCTGAGAGAGGCTTCCCAAGCCCACAGAGCCCTTCAAAGCCCAGCAGGAACCCAGTTTAACCCCACCCGCGTGGGGCTGAGCAGCTCAGGCGATGCCACCCCTCCATCCGAGCGGCTCCAGCTCTCGGTGCCGCGCTGGAAAACCCAGGTTGAACCTCTCCAAGCTTTCCCCAGGCTTCAGCCGGTGTGAGGCCGCTCCCGACGCGCTGTGCTTTGTCCCCTGGCAGTGTTCACCCCCCGGGTCATAGGGACGGCGGTGGCTCGGTACAACTTCGCGGCGCGGGACATGCGGGAGCTGTCGCTGCGGGAGGGGGACGTGGTGAAGATCTACAGCAGGATTGGAGGGGACCAGGGATGGTGGAAGGGGGAGACCAACGGAAGGGTGAGTGCATCCAGAGAGGTTCCTGTCCCGTTCCTGCGGCGGGAAATCCTCCCTGCTGTCAGCACAGCGAAGGGCAGGGGGGCTGTCCCGCTCCTTCTCGCTCTTCCCTGGGTTCTGGGCGGGCTGCCACCTCATGAGAGCCACCTCTGCGTGGCCGGTTGGTGCTTTGTGACAGTGACAGCGACGTCCAGGGCACGCAGGTGGATGGGAGCACGTGGTGGGAGGGTCTGACCTTCCCTCAAGCTGCCCGTGGGGGATGTGTGCAGGCTCTGCAGGGGGAGGGCTCAGCATCCTGGGGAAGCCAGCAGGCTGGTGGCACGGCCTGGTGTCCCACGGAGTGTGTGCAGCACTGGGGACAGATTCCTCGCGCCCTGATCCCTCCTGCACTGCAGGCAGCGTGTCCAAGGCGATGTAGGGGAGTTAGCTCCACCCCGAGTGAGGGTGATGGCTGACACCAGCGGGATGTGGCGCACCCAGCACTGGCAACAGCACGTTCCCAGTGTGGCACGGGAATAATCCCAGTGACAGGACAGGAGCTCCCTCACAGAATCACAGAGCTGGAAGGGCCCAGCGAAGATCACGGAGTCCAACTGCTGGCCCTGCACAGGACACCCCAACGACCCCACCCTGTGCATGAGCTGTCCCAATCCTTGACCTCCAACAGGCTTTGTGCTGTGCCCCTGGAGCTTCCCAGCGCCCAGCTCACCTCTCGTGTCCCCCCACAGGTGGGCTGGTTTCCCTCGACGTACGTGGAGGAGGAGGGGGTGCAGTGACTGCGGCGAGGGCCCGTGGAAGTCGTCGAGCGCCCAGAGCCAGCAGCCGCAGCCCGAGCACGCCGTGAGGCGCTGTCCCCGTGCCGGACAGCTCCCAGGACTGCTCCCGCAGCCCCTCACCACCCCCCCTGTGTACAGCCGAGCCCCGGGGCCGCCCCGCCGAGCCCCCGTTCCGTGTACAGACGATTGATGGGCTGTGGGATGGCGCTGGGAGAGCCCCACGCGCTCCCCTGCACGGACAGAGCCCAGAGACTCCGGGGTGCCCGCCGGGGACGGGCGCCGCACCCCGCTTTGTCGCGGGGTTTTGAAAGCCACCCCGGGGATGGTGGTGGTGGGAGGGTGAGGCTGAAGGGCTGTGCCTGGCCGAGAATTTGGGGATTTCCAGGGGAGGGAGCCCCAAGGAGGTAACGCAGACCCCCCACCACGGCCCTCAGGTGGTTGCCCAGGTCAGGATTTTGGCAGTGGCCCTGGCAGCCATGGGCAGCACTCTGCTGCGGCCAGGGCAAGGGGCAGGATGGGGACACTTGGCCCGGGAGGAGGGGAAGGCTGTGACCATTTCGACCCTCAGATGCAGGCTGGAAGTGGACCTTCAGGTCAGCCAGGAGGGGAAAGAGCCGCTTTGGCACCCCCAAGCCCATTTTCTTTGCAGCCACCTTGGTCCCACCAGCCTTGCTGTGGGCAGGGGGTGCCCAGGGAGCAGACCGGTCCCATTGGTGAGCAGGAGGCCTCGGTGCACTGCAGGACTGGAGATGTGCTTTGCCACACAAGGGCTCCCGAGGCCACCAAGGCACCAGGCACGTGCAGAGGACGTGTCCCTGGGTCTGCCCTCCCCTGGCTCCCAGCAGGATTCCCCCAAGCCAGGCTGATTTTTCTTGCAGCCGTGACAAATCCCACCTCACAAGCTCAAGGGTGAACCCACCTGAGTAAGGGCTACCGTGGCAACTCCTGAGCTGTGAGAGCATCTCCTCTTCCCAGCTGTGTGCACTTTTGGGGGGCTGGGAGCGTTGCCCCCCTCCCTCCCTCCCTCCCACAGGCTGTTCCTGCTGCTGCTGTCAAGTAAAGGTCCGTCTGGTGTGATATTCCCACTGTGTCCTGAGCACCGTCTGTCTGAGTCTGCCCTTCCCAAAGTGCAGAGCTGCCGGCTGGCAATCCCAGCCATCGTCTGCTGGGCACTGGCTTCGCTCTCCAGCTCCAGAATCCCCTTCCAAAGCGCAAATCCGAACAAAATACACGTGTGGGAGCGTGACAGGGAACAACTCCCCTAAATCTGAGCCCCAGGAGCCGCCCCTCGGAATACGCGGCATTTTGAGCCGGTGCTTCCATGCCCTGACGTTGTTCCCCTGGGATCTGTGGTGGTCCTGCTGTGCAGCATCGTGTTCCCGGTGTGGGATCCTTGGTGCCAGGCTGGGAGATGCCAGCGTTGGGTGGGTGAGCGCCGCTGATGCCCTCAGTCCCCGGCCCTCAGTCCCTTTACTGCAAACGGAGCAGCAGAGCCACGCTCGGGATGAGAAATGGAAGAGTTTGGATCTCTCAAGGACAATGGAATGATGCTGACCCGGGAATTACACGCTGCTGCTCAGCGACAAGCCCAGAGCCACCCTGCTGTGCTCCCTGGCCCTCCTGGAGCTCTGGGAGCACCCCCACTCATGGGGGGTGTGGGGTGGGCCTGGCCGGGGCAGGCAGGAGGTGACAGGGACACCGCGGGGGCTCAGGGCTTTCCCAAGGTACTGTTTGGTGCTAACCCCTCCCAGCCAGCCGCTCCACGCTCGGTTCGAGGGGAGCAGCCAGCGGGGAGCTGGCAATTCCCTGCTCCTGTGCAGAGCAGAGGGTCCCACTCCCATCCCAGCCGGAGCTGAGGGGGCGTTTGGGTGGACGGGACGCGCAAACTCGCGACCGCTCGTGCGATGCCTCAGATCCTAAAGCCTTACAGCCCCTCCCGTTTCACGTGGCCCATTTTGTAAGGTGGCAAAGGCACCCCTTGGCAGGGCACAGCCCTGTCACAGGGACCGGGGCACCTCTGTCCCTTCCACCCCAAAGGGACCCCCACCCTCTGCCTGCCCTGCCAAACCCCCTCCCCACAGAGAGAGCTCTCCCTCTTGTGTTTACTGGTGTAAGAAACTTGTTAAAAAGAGATTGTTCTGTTTGTAAGTAATTATTCAGCCATTTGCCACAAATATATCTGTGAATAAGAAAGGGAAATGTTTTTTTATGATGGCGAGAAAACTGTAAATATTATTTTAGTTCGTCGCAGGTCACTCGGAATTGCAATGGGATACATTGGAAAATAATATGTAAATTCTTTGGGTTTCTCCTTTGCACTGCACTAACTGGGGTAGGGTGGAGGGGGTTTAAAGATGAAACTGTTTGTTTATGGAATAGTTTATAGCTGGGAATTTGGAAAATCATTTGGAATAGCTTGTAATGCTGGAATAGAAACTTTAGCTGCTACTTAGAAACCCTTTTGCATGTGGTTTTTCCAGGCCTTTTTAAGTTACAATTCATCAAAGTAAATTCCCCAATGGAAAAAAAATTAAATAAAGTGTAATTTTGCTGATAGGTTTTTTTTTTTTCCCAGCCATGGTTTTGACTGTGGCAGGGGGCTCGCGATCGTGTCGGGGTCCTTGTCACTGAAACCCCTTTGGCTGCACTGGGGCTCAGGGGTGGCTTGGGAGATGGGTGCTCACAGGGATGGATCCTTCCCGATTCCTGGCATGGACAGTAAGTGTTTGTACCCCTCCAAAATTCGGAGTAGATCCCTCCTGCGGTGCCTGTCAGGTTCCTTCTCATTCCTGGAGCAGCTGCCACTCCAGTTGTCCCATCCAGGAGCTTTCCTGGGACTCCTTTTCTGAGCTGAACCCCTGCGGGGTGGGAGAAAGAGGCTGATTTTCCACGGCTTTCATTCATTCCCGAATATCACATTCCAGAATCCCACTTGGCCCTGCAGGCAGCAGCAGATTCCAGAGCAATAAATAAGTTGCACAGTCGCTCGTAAAAACCTGAGGCTTCACCCCGAGCAGGGCTGTGGTGTCCCTGTGAGCTGCCGTGTCATTTAATTAAGAACATCCATTTTTTCCTGCCCTTGGAGTCCCCAGTGCTTCACTTTTCCCAGGATCAGCTGGAAAGGGCTGCAGCAGTCAGCAGAGGGGTTTTACTCGGAGAATCAGGACATGAGCTGGGCACTAAATTTTGGGTGCTGCTTTGGGAAGGTGCTGCCCAGCCGGGTGTTGAGGCTTGGTCCAGGTGCTGGCCCTGCCTGGGATAAACTTTCCTTGCGGCTGTTTGGTCTCAGGGAATCTCTCCAACATTCAGCACCTATGAGGTACCAGGTTTTGGTGCCTGGGCCGTCCCCTGGCTGCTCCCCTGAGCCTCAGCCCGGCCCCGGGTGGGTGGAATGGCTGTGGCACAGCCGGGCAGTGCAGCGGCGGAGCCTGGAACCGAGAGCTGGGCAGCACAAAGCTCTGCTCCCGTTCTGCTTCCGTCCTGCCTGCGGGGCCATCCCTGCCAGCCCTGGGGCTGGGACACCGAGCCCTCGGGAGCGGCTGGGGATGGCAGGTGGGTGCCTCCACATAGGCTTCGTGCCAAAATCTTGCCCTGGGGGTAGCTCCAGTGCGGGGTCTGACAGCTCAGGAATAAATGGGGCATTGATCCAGCGCGCCCAGCCATGGCCAGGTGCAGGAACCACACCAGGAGCAGCATTCCAGGGGCATTAACAGGAGAATAAACCTCCAGCCACAGCCAGCACAGCCGGCTCCAGCCCTGCACAGCCCCTGGCCTGCCCCAGCACGGGGGGAATGCACCAGGGTTTATTTATTATTCTGATTTTTCCCCCAGCAAGAGCAGCTGCTGCCAAAATCCCTCCCAAGAGCCGGGCTCTGAGCAAACACGGCATGGGGGTGGCTGAGTTTGCTGGCTGCCCTCTGCCAGCAGCAGCTCCTGCTCCTGTCACAGTGTGACAGCCACCTGCCCTGGCCCTGGGACTGCCCCTCGAGCCCCGTGGCCACCGGCCAGTGCGTGGCCACCTCCCTCTGCCACACCGGGGTGAGCTCACGTGCTGCCCCGCGCATCCCACAGCCAGGGCCCAAACTGCTGTGCCAGTTTGGAAACTGAGGCAGGGGTTGGCCAAGTGGAGAGCTCCGAAAAGCTCTGCCCAGCAGGACTCTGTGGGATCTGGGTGCTTTGGGTTCGGGGTCAGGTGCTGGCGGTGTTTCCCAAGCCCAAATTCAGGCTGTGGGGCAGAGCTGAGCCCACAGCTCTGGTAAGGATGAGGACTGGGGTGGCAGAAGCAGTGCAGACAGCCTGCAGCACGCCTGGCTGGCTCATCCCTGCATTAACCACGTTTTCTGTGACCTAGAAAACTCCAGCTGGCGCGTGAACCACGGCGCTGCTTTATTTTAGAATTAATCTAAAAATTATAGGGGAAGGTTGAACTCTGGAGGCTCCCTCTGCACTGGACTGACCATCCCAAAAAATAACTCCCCTCATTCCCGCCCTGGGGTGCCTCTGGGCTCAAAGGGGCTGTAGGAGCTGCCACTTTCCCCACTGCCCATCTGGAGCTTGGTGAAGGGCTCAGGCTGCTGAACTGGACTTGGGCTTTTATTGTTCTAGGTCTGGCCTAACCCAAAGGTCATATTTATAATTAGGACAGGCTGATGAAACGGTTCTGGCCTGTCAAACAGAAACACCCCACTGCAAACAGGAGTTTAGACTTGTTTGCAGCTCTGTGGTTATTCTGAGCAGTTTAGTCCGTGGAGAAGCCTGCAGGAATTGGGGCTCTCTCTGTAAAACTGGGAAACCAGTTTTGTCTTTGGGAGAAGGAGGGGAGATGCTGCTGGAGACGGGGGCAGAAGCTGGAATAAGTGAACCCCTGGGGTGCTGTTCCAACCCTTCCCAAACCGGGCGAGTTTGGACGCACACTGGGTACCACAGGGTGTCCAGCGGGCAGGAGCAGAGGGGCGGGGTACTGAGGAGCAGCAAGGGGGCACTTCCAGGGTCACTGCTGGGTGCTTGAAGCACCCCAGAAATCCATCCCTGGGCTGCTCAGAGCTCTGCGGGGGTGGGTGGTGCTGCCTGGGGGACCATGGTGCTGCTGGGACCCCAGTCCCTCCCAACCGCCAGCCAAACCCCGACTCCACCCCGACTTCTGCTTCTCCCAGATACCGGCATGAGGCCCTTCAGCAGAACTGGTGTATCCTGCCCAAACAGGCCCTAATTCCAGGGCTGAGCCCTGAGCAGAAGGAACAACAAACCTTCAGGCTCAGAGATCGAAATCAAACCCTTATTTTGCTACCCAACTCTGAATTAAATGGGTTTTTTTGGTGTTGCCACTTTCCCTTTGAGCTCTCAGGCCTGGTTTAGGAGGGGTGTAAATCAATTTTAACTCTGCTCTTGAACTGGAGCCGCTGGGAACCGCGGCAGGAGGGTCAGATGGTGCCTTTCCTCGCCGTGTTTGCTCTCTGGCATCCAGCTGACAGCCCCAGCCAGCGCCGAGCCAGCCCAGGAGGCTGCGAGTCCCCCTGGCCCCAGCTGGGCTGTTTGTTCTCTGCTGGGCACCGAGCCGGGGAGAAAAGCAGCATTTTCCTCCCTGTTTTGAATTTCTCCGCTCTGCCGGACTTTTTGTCTCGCTCGGGAAGCAGCAGAGCCACGAGAAGGGGGACACGGGAGGTGAGTCCCTCTTTTCTGGCCGCTCGGGCTGGCTCTGCTCGCCTCCGAGCGCTGGTTAATGTTTTTTGCAGCAGGGGCCAAGGGGACGGAAGAGGAGGAGGAGGAGGAGGAGGAGAGCATCGGAGGAAGGCAGGGGCCCCACGACATCCCGGCAGGGAAAGGCAGCCCGGAGCGAGCCTTGCGGTGAGTGGAGCCCGGTGGGAATGTGCCGTGGGCTGTCCAGGGAGCTCCTGCGGTGTCACAGCATTTCCAAGAGGGAGTTTGAAGCTTGGGGTGGCAGTGGGGGGACAATGTGGGGACAGAAGGGCCTCTGGTGGCCGCGTGGCAGCGAGCAGGGGGTGTCAGTGGGGTGATCCCCGGGGCAGACCCTGGTCATGGCCTGTGGTTTGGGTGGGAGGGAGTCCGTGCTGGCCCCGCCGCACCCCTTCCGTGCACCCAAAATCCTGCGCCAGGAGCAAATCCCGAGCCGTGCCCTGGGCCAGGACCCGCGCGGGGGTCACAGTGTCCGCAGGCGGGGTCTGTCCCTGCTTGTCCCCCAGCAGCCACGGCACCACCCTGTGATAGGGAGCAAACCCGGCACCTCCGCTGCGGCCAAACAGCTCCTGAATTCCGGCGGGCAGGGAAAAAAAAAAAGTGATTTCTGGAGGCGGGAGCGAGCACGGGGTTGCCGCGCCCTGGGAATTCCCAAACCCCTTCTTTAAGGGGCCCCTCTGGAGGGTGTTTGGGAGCTGCACACTGGGAAGGGATCCCAGCCGCCCGCTCAGGGCCGCGTCCCGGGGCTCCGCAGCCAGAGATGGGCGGTGAGGTGAGCAGCGGGGCCGGCCAGGGATCCAGCCGGGCGATGTTGGCATCTGCAGGTGGACATGTCCTACATGAGCCGTGCCTGGCGGGCAGCAGCCCCCTGGAGAAGCCCCCGGCCCTTCAGCAGCGCCTCGGGCCCCACGGCCAAGAAGAGCGTCCCGTACCAGAGGACCCTGCAGGAGGAGGGTCCCGGGAGCGGCGAGCCCAGCCGGCCCCCGCCCGCCTCGGCACAGGTGGTGGTGGTCGGCGGGGGCAGCCTGGGCTGCCAGACCACCTATCACCTGGCCAAGATGGGGGTCAGCGGCGTGGTGCTGCTGGAGAGGGACCGCCTGACCTCGGGCACCACCTGGCACACGGCGGGTGAGCGGCGCGGCGCGGCTCGGGCGCTGCCCGAGGGGCGCACGGGGATGCTCGGGGTGTGGGGTGAGCCTGGGGTGGATCCAGTGCACAGGCTGCACCCGGGTGTGCTGGAGAGTTTTGGCTTCAGATGTTGAGAGTTTCTGTTTTTCCTTCTGCCATCACCTTTTTTTAAACGTCCCCCAAATTTCTCTTTTTTTCCCTTTCCAAGATTTACGCGGCCGCAGGAAAAGGAAACACTTTATTTCCACTATTTTCCCCGCTTCTTTCAGCTGCTTTTCTCTGGCAGGGAGGCAGAGCTATACAAGCTTTTTTTTTTTCCGGTCACTTTTGGGGTCCATCCGCTCCACAAACCCCTTTCCCCCCCTTCCTTTCACGCCCAAGGAGAGCAGGAACCGATGCTTTGCAGCTTTCCCACGTATCCACGAGATGGAGCACGAGCCCCGCGGGGTGACCCGGGACACGCGGGGACCCCCTCTGCGCCCCGCTCGGGGCGATGCAGGGGTGACACGGCGGCTGTGCCACCCTGGGCGTGTCCCCCGCAGGTCTCCTGTGGCAGCTGCGTCCCAGCGATGTGGAGGTGGAGCTGCTGGCGCACACGCGGGACGTGGTCAGCCGGGATCTGCCGGCCGAGACGGGGCTGCACACGGGCTGGGTGGAGAATGGGGGGCTCTTCATCGCCTCCAACAAGCAGCGCCTGGATGAGTACAAAAGGCTCATGTCGGTAGGGAGGAGCCCCGGGGTGTCCCCGGCAGGGTGGGCTGCAGGAAAGGGGGGGTTTTTTGGGAGCAGGGCTGAAGCCCCCACGCCCAGGTCTATGGATGTCCCATCCCTCACTGCCTTCCCACTGAAAAGCAGAGAGTGGCCCTTCCAGGGCGGCCTCCTGATTCATAAGGCAGCCAAAATCCATCAAACTGCTCCAAAGTTGGCAAAATTAAATCCAGCCATGGATTTTTGACCGTTCAGATAGTGGTAGCATCGTTTTCCCCATCGTGCAGCGTCATTTTTCCAGCTGCACAGGCAGCTTGAACATGATACAGGGCCGTGTTCCCTGAAATGTGAGCATCACCCCGTGCTGGATTCAGGGTTTGCCTCTCATGGGAGATAACCATGTCCTGGGATTCTCCTCCTCCTCCTCCAGCAGCAAGTGGTGAGCAAAGCTTTGCTCCTCAGCTGAGCTCCCGGTTTTCCTGTCCCTTGGCAGCTGGGGAAGGTGTACGGTGTGGAGTCCCATGTCCTGACCCCGGCNTGGCACCCTGTACGTCCCCAAGGATGGCACCATGGACCCCGCTGGCACCTGCTCAACTCTTGCCAGAGCAGCCACTGCCAGAGGCGCTACGGTAGCTCTTAATTAGTAATTACTCATTAATGCCTGTTGGTTTCATCCTCTGCCTTCCCCATCTCCTCCTTCCCCACCCGGGCAGAGCTGCTCCTGCAGATTTGGGCCTTTCCCGAGAAGGGTGTTGTCCTCTGGGTCGGGTCACAGTGACAAAGCTGGCAGAAGCCATGAGATCCAGGGAAAAGAGAGGGTGGAAAAAAGAGCTTTAGGAGCAAGAGAAGGCACTCAGAATGCTGCTTAGGTTCGCTTTGCCCGGATTTGGGGGCCGGATATCACGTGAGGAGGACTGTCCCCCCGCCCTTGTGACCCTGCAGTGACTCTGCCACCCTTCCCCTGCCGCCAGATCATCGAGAACTGCCCGGTCACTGGGATTCAGGTCAGGACTGACGATTTTGGGGTGAAGAGGGTGCATGCAGTGGAGACAGCCCACGGGACCATCCAGACTCCCTGCGTGGTGAACTGTGCAGGTGCGGGGAGCAGGGCACAGGGGAAGGTGTGGCACAGGGAAGGTGTGGGATGGGGAAGGTGTGGGGTGGGGAAGGTGTGGGACAGGGGCAGCGGCCACAGCTCACAGGTGGCTTTGCCCCCGGGAGGCAGAAAGTCTGCACCAGCCCCTGTCCTGTGCATGGCTGTCACCTGCAGCTGCCTGGGGGTGTGGGGGATGGAGAGGGGCTCAGCTCGGGCTCGCTGCTGTCTCTCCAGGAGTGTGGGCACGGGCCCTGGGCCGGCTGGCGGGCGTGCACGTGCCGCTGGTGGGGATGCACCATGCCTACGTGGTGACCGAGCGCATCGAGGGCATCCAGGTCAGTCCTGCGCGGCTGCAGCTCGGCTCCTCTGCCCTGGGGGACAGGGCTGGAGAGGCAGAAAGACCCCTGACCCTTCCAGGGACCCTCAGACCTGTGGGAACCCCCAAATCCTGCCAGGCCAGGCTCTGCTCTTGGGGAAGCCCACACCCTCAGCAGGGCTGTCAGACCACCCCGAACGGCGTCAGATTTAATATTTAACGAGGTTACAACTGGCAGGATAATTTTTTTTCCCTCAGGATCTCTGTGTTTGGTGTCTGAAAGCAGCATTCAGAAAGATCTCAGACCCTTTCTGAGCAAGCCCCAGCAGGCAGAGGTGTAGCTCTCTGAGTGTTCCTAAACCATCCCGATAAATCTGTTCCTGCCATCTGGCTGCGGAGGGAGGTGAAGGAGGCTTCATTCTCTCAGGCCCCAGTGCTCTGAGGGTGACACGTTAATTAGTTTCCATCCTGCTGGCACAGTCTGTGTCTGACCTTTCAGCACGAGGTGTCTCGCTGCACAAAGTGCCGTGCTCCATGATTACGTTTCTGTCCCGGTAACTCTGCGGCGCCCAACTGAAAGGCTTCAGAGGAGAGGCTGCAGCTCGTAGACCTCGGTGCCTCCTGTTCAATCCACTTAATTCCACTTGTCAACACGGCTTGCAGTAGGCCCTACACCGATTCTTCAGCGTTATCTAAATGTTTCCCCATCCATTATTCACGAGAACAAATCCCTCATTCTTCGCGCGCCGCTGCCTGCGTGCCGAGCTGCCGCATCCTCCTGCGGAGGCAGGTGGCAGAGGAGTGATGATTCCTGAGCTAGGATCAACCACAGGGGCTGCTCCCCATCCCCAGGGCACCCCTAGGTGCTGCTCAGGTGTCTGTGGAAGCTGCTCTGCCCATGGTTTGGCCAGGTGTGCTGGAGCTGAGCTGGGCGCCTTCCTCTTGGGGCGAGGAGGGTGCCCAAATTTTGGTGCCGAGGGAACACCCAGAGCCACTGCTTGTCCTATCCTGAGCAGGTCACTGCTGCAGGTGCCCACCCGGTGCCCTGGACCTCGCTGGGTGCTGTAGGGGTGTCCCCATGGCTCTTGGCCTCCCCTGACCCCTGCACTCCCCCTCCCCATTTTTCAGAACATGCCGAACGTTCGTGATCACGACGCCTCGGTCTATCTCCGTCTCCAAGGCGATGCCCTTTCCGTGGGTGGATATGAGTCAAACCCCATCTTCTGGGAGGAGGTGAGCGGAGCTGGGAGGTTTTCTGGGGGAACGAGGCAGGTTTCCAGGGAAGCCACCTCGGGGGAGTGGGCGCAGGCGTGAGCGCTCAGCCCCCGCCTTCTGCGGGTACCAACCTCCAGTGGCTGGTGGGGAAACCAGCGGGGAGCGTCTTCCCTTTGGGGCTGTCTGGGGCACAGGTAGGCAGTGCAGGAGGGCCAGAAGACGCTGTGCCCATCCCTCTACCCCTTAATTCAGACTTCTGGTTTGTCTGGGTTGTTCATGAAAAGCCAAAAAACCCAGAGATTCAATGCAGCCTCGATTTATCTTCTCCGAGGCTGCCAGAGACGGGAATGTCTCACACCATCAGCCGTCCTCTATTCTGTGTCCTGATTCCTGTTTCCCACCTTTAGGTATCTGAAAAATTTGCTTTTGGCCTCTTTGACCTGGACTGGGATGTTTTCATGCAGCACATTGAAGGCGCTGTCAACAGAGTGCCGGTTCTGGAGAAAACGGGAATTAAATCCACTGTCTGCGGGCCAGGTAACGCGGCTGTGGTGGCACCGGGGTGGCACTGTGGTGGCACCGTGGTGGCTGGGTTTCTCCAAGGATCTTGCTGGAGGCAAAGGGAAACTTTATAACCTGGGGAGAAGAGAAACTCTCTGAACGCAGGGGAAGTGCTGCTGGTCTGGCTGCAGTGGTGGCATCTTCCAAGGGGTGGCATTCCAGGCCCAGCCTGGGTGGAGGAGTGGAATCACACATCCAGAGACTCACAGAATGGTTGGGCTTGGAAGGGATCTTGGAAGATTATCTAATTCCAACCCCCTGCCACAGGCAGGGACACTTTCCACTGTCCCAGTTTGCTCCAAGCCCTGTCCAACCTCACCTTAGACACTTCCAGGGATCCAGGGGCAGCCACAGCTTCTCTGGGCACCCTGTGCCAGGGCCTCCCCACCCTTGTTGTAAAAAACTTCCATCTTATAATTTCTTATAACTTTATCGATTTCTTATCATCTCAACTGACCCTCTTTCAGTTTAAAACCATTTCCCTGGGGAGCTGATTGTCTTGGTCCAGTCTGGGGCTGAATGGATTTCCAGCTGGTGTTGTGGCTGCTGGGCTGGAAAATTAAGGGGCAGATGTTTTTAAGCAGTGGCTGTTATTTTACCAAGTGTTATCTTCTCTAATTATCTTTACTACTCGCTCCTGGTCCAGTGACAGGAGATTTACCCAGATTTACATCCCAGGCAGTCTGGTGTGAAGTTAAGGCCATCCCTGCAGTGCCAGACATCGAGCCCGAGCCTTGCACACTTGGTTTGGCCTTCAAATCCACTGCACACTAAAAAATCAACTGTAATAAAAGCCCTTTTTGCTGAGGCACTTTAAGAGAAACTCTTTGGGCTGTATGAGGGGAAAGCAGGGCACATCTCCTGCCCTGCAGCAGATCAAACACGACTGGTGCAAGGTGGAGACCTTGGCCCTGGGTCCAGTGGTTTGATTACACTGCGGTGCGGGCAGAGCAGAACTGGCTGCTGGTAGATGAATGTCTCCTCTCTGTCGTACGATAATGTCATTTCCCAAGGCTCAGCTCTCCTCCTCTTCTTCTTCTTGATTGAAACCAGCAGCCTGTGGCAGCTGAGTCACGCTGGGCTGCAGCAAATGGCCAGGGCTTTGTCCCCTCTGCTGTGGTCTGTGCCAAGGTCCCCAGAGCCCTCAGCGCCCGTCCCAGGGCAAAGTCAGCCGTGCTGGCAGCGGGGGTGCTCTGGCTGTTGCTCCATTAACTGCCTGAGTTTGTAGCCTGGGATGTCTGTGCAGGGATGCCAGCACGTGAGGAGCTGCTCTGGTGACAGCGGAAATACTGTGGCTCTGCCGCTACTTTCTCTGGAGCAGAGGGATCGGGGGAACAAACTGGGCATTGCTGAGTGGGGAAAGAGCACACTGAGCTCAGTCTTCCCTCTCTCCTTTCACGTGGGTGGGTGGATTGATGGATGGATGGATGGATGGATGGATGGATGGATGGATGGATGGATGGATGGATCACCATCCAACAGGGCGGAGGATTGCCCGCCTCTGTCAGGCGCCCTGCTCTCCTCCCTGGTGAGGATTTGCAGAGGGATTTCCAGGGCTGGTGGCCCTATGGAATAGCCCTGGCAGCAGGAGGCATTATGAGCACAGGACAGACATCCCCAGCAGTGCCTCAGCTGAACTGAGCTGCTCAAAGCCATGAAGTCTCCCAGCAGAAACCGACAAGGGTGGAATACAGTCACCACCAGGAAACAGGGCTCAGATGTTAAAATGGCAACAAACAGATCAGTGCAGCCCCCTTGGCTGGGGGATTGGGAAGAAAGAAAGAGCCCTCACAGTGCCTTGTGCACCTTCTCTTGGGGAACTCATTTTGCTTCTCAGATTTTCGGTCTAACTCCCAAAACCTGTGCTGGGAAGTGCTCGATGTGGGTCCACTTCTGGCCCCACTGAACTCCCTGGGTGCAGGACGAGGTCAGCGGGGGAAGCTGCAGGAAACCTGTTTGTAAAGAGTGTGAGGTGTCCCCAAAGTGTGTGATCCCCCTGGCCTGGCCTCGCTGGCACACCCTCTCTCTGTTTTTCAGAGTCGTTCACAGCTGACCACAAACCCCTCATGGGAGAAGCTCCGGAGGTCCGAGGGTTCTTCCTCGGCTGTGGCTTCAACAGCGCCGGTAAGAGAGACCTGAAGGGCTCACACCCTGCTGGCATCGGATCCCAGGCGGATCCTGGCATTCCACAGCCATGCTTGGCCTCCTGGCCTCGCCTGCATCCCCCCCTTTCCCCCAGGGATGATGCTGGGAGGCGGCTGCGGCAGGGAACTCGCTCGCTGGGTCATCCACGGCCGGCCAGAGAAGGACATGTACGGCTACGACATCAGGCGAGTCACCCCCGCTGCCCCCGCTCCCTCCTCATCCCTGGTGGTCCTTGGGATGCTTTCCAGGCAGGGCTGGGTGCTGGGCCGGGAATGGGTGCCCGGGCAGCGCCCGCATCCCTCCGAGGGGCTGGAATCAATTACACACAGCGGCTTTAATGAAAGTCCACGCGGGGTTTGTCTCGTTTGCCTCACTCCGCTCCCGCACAAACAACTTCCAGCGGGCGCGAGGAGATGGCGGGGATGGGGAAGGACGGGGTGATTACGTTTGGGTTTTGTTGTTCAATTAGTGCCGTGCCTAATCCCCTAAGTTAATAAGCGGGGGGATGATTTCAACAGCACAAAGATTAGCTCGGCCCCCCCGCCCCGCAGCACCACCCGGGCCGGGAGTTGTGACTGTGCAGATGTTGGCTCGGTAATTGCTTTTGACTTGCTTGATTATCTCTGATTGGGTTTGGGCTTCCTTGCGGGGCTGTGGTGACAGCAACCACCTTGTCGGGGACAGAGCTTTGAAGATCTCTTGTTGCTTTAGTGGCCGAGCTGGGAAATGCCGCAGTGGCTTGGGCTGTGGGAGTGAGGGGCCGGCAGAGATCAGGGGGAGATGCCTCCAGCTGCCCCCTTCCACCAGCTGGGCTCGGGAGGAGGAAGGAGAGATGGAGAAATCCCAGACCAGCACAGCCCCCCTGACCTGCACCGAGGGACCCCAGCCCTGCTCAGAGCAGCTGGGAGCTCCCCACCCCTTGGATCTGGATTACCCAAACATCTCCCGTGTCCCCTGTGCCCTGTCACCGAGCTGTCAGTCCCATTCCTCTCTTTTGGTGACAATTACCAAGCTGCTCTTTAAATAACTCCCTTTCCCGCACATTTCAATATTTATCCTCTCAGAACGTTTGCTTGTAAATATTTCATCTGGCAGCTGTTGCCCGCTTGCTGCTGTCAAAAATTCAGCTCGGTGGTGAAGGGGCTGAGGCTGATGGGGCAGCCAGGGGTGCTGGTGACACGCCATGTGTCACCTTCTGCCAGCAGAAGAGGCAGCTGCTCTCACAACTCTTGGGGAGCATCCCTTGTATCCCTTGCAGGGCTCAGCCCCACTGCCCTGCCTGTTTTCTCCACCCAGGCAGCGAGCAGGGAAGCTGAAAGTATCACTTCAGAAGTCCCTAGAAATGACATTTTGTCTTTCATGCCCTGCCTGGCTCCCTCTCTCCAGCCCTGGGAAGGGTGCCACCTGTGCCCAGGGCTGCTCTCCAGGTCTCTGGGAATGACAGCCTAACCAGGGGCTGAGCTGGCACATTCCTTTAAGGAGCTTTTCTGTTTGAAAGATGAAAATACATCAAATGAATTGATAATGATTCGGGTTTTATTTGTGTTTCAGCCTGGGGAGAATTGGGTGAAAAATGTAAGGAATGTCCAGGGCTCATTCCCTCATCAGGGCTGCGTTTAAACCCGGGATGTGCCCCAAGGCTGTTCCCACACTGAAGTGGGGCAGAATTAGCCTCAAGTTTCATATTTTTTCTATTTCCCCTCCTCAGCAGGGCTGTCTTCTGCTCCCAGTTGTTCTGGGGTGGAGCTGGGAGCTCGGTGGGGGCTGCAGCTCCGATGGTCAGCACCGTGGCGCGGCCAGCCCCGCTTGCTCCCTCCGCTCCTCCCCACCAAACTGGAGCAGGAAGAGCAATTTCGCACCAGCAGCTGCATCCTCATCTGGGTGTGGTCAGGAGGGCCACGAGCTGGGGGGACTCATCCGGGTGTTGCCATCTCCCTGCCTTCCAGGAGGTTTCACCACTCCCTGACAGACAACAACCGCTGGATCCGGGAGCGCAGCCACGAGTCCTACGCCAAGAACTATTCCGTCGTCTTCCCGCACGACGAGCCCCTGGCAGGGCGCAACGTGAGGAAGGACCCCCTGCACGAGGTGAGGGCACGGCCTGGGCTGGGCCTCACAGCAGTGAAAAGGAGCTCACAGGGAGTGGCTGCAGCTGGGTCGCTCCCCAAAACCGCTCTGCTCCCATCCGTCCCTCCCGGGGAGATCCCTGCCTGATCCCAGAGCTCCCTGTGAGGGTTCTGGGGCTGTGGGCAGTCTCATGGCAGAGATGCCGAGCATTCCCATGATATTTAACTCAGCAGACACAGATTAAGAGCCCGGTGATGATCACTGGGCAAGGGAGAAGGGGAGAGGAGGGCTCTGAGGCTGAGTCCATCCCAGGGGCAGCTGAGAGGGCTGAGGATGCTGAATGCTCACAGGGATCTCCTGCCCCTGCTCACCGTGTCCTGCTCACAATTTAGCAGCAGCTTCTCCCCAAAACACTGTCTGTCAGTGTGGATGAGGCTGGGACACGAGAAGGGATTGTGGGAAGAGGGATGTCTGGGACACAAGGAGGGATGTGGGAAGAGGGATGTCTGGGACACAAGGAGGGATGTGGGAAGAGGGATGTCTGGGACACAAGGAGGGATGTGGGAAGAGGGATGTGCCTCTGGAGATGGTTCTGCCAGCACCCCCTAAGTGGTTTTGCTCCTGGGGCTTCCTCCTTCTCCTGCCTTTCCCAGCCATTTCCTCATCTCCATAGGTGGATGCTCTCAAGATGCAGCAGTTGAGAGAAAAACCCAATTCCCAGCATTTTGCTGCACCAGCAGCTCAGAGCCCCCCCAGATCCCTCGAGGTGCTCAGGGTGACTCAGCTCCAGTGCCTCATCCCAGCCCTGGCAAAGCCACATTTCCCAAGCCCATTCCTGCCTCCCTCTGATTGACACCACACCATTCCTCTTCCAAGTGGAGGGCAGAGGCTGGAGCAGCAGAACAGACACCCCTGCCCGCCGGCCCCCGGTGTTTGCTTGACAGCTCAGTTGTTTTCTGTCACTGAGGATGCAATTTATTTTTTAATAGCACGTCTAATAAGCGATGCCCACTTGACTGACAGCCTGGTATTTATCCATGCAGCTCCAGAACATGTGCTGCGTTTTATAAATAGGCACTGAATGGTCTCGGAGATGTTCAACAAAATCCATTCTTTTCCGAACTGAGGCTCCAAACACAAACGTCTTAATGGATCCCTAATTAATTGCGTGCAGGGAGATTTTCCTGAGAGCACAGAGGAGGAATGAGAAGGTTGCCGTATAAATATTAGATGTTGTTACGTAATTACTCTGTAAACGTGGTGGGGAATCTTGCTCTCTGCATGCAGCGTCTCTTGGTCAGTAACTGGGGCATCCTAGTGCAGGTTTTGGTGGGGTGCACAGCCCCCAAAAAGAGATCCAGGTGTGGATCTCTGCCCCTTGAGCACCCTTGAGGGAAATATCCTTCCTGAGGGGGACAAAAATCAGGCTATTCTTGGGTTTGGCACTGTTTTGAAAGACAAACTGCGGGGCTGATTTTGGCTGTTGATAGCCAGAACCAAGGGGTCACGAGTCTGGTCTTGAGCCCACATCTGCACCCAAGGAGGGCAGCCTGGGTGCTGCTCAAAAAGCAGTGAAAAGGCTACTTTAAAAAGCTCTTTGCTCCCATTTCTTTTGTGTAGGAGCTGCTGCGACAGGGCTGTGTTTTCCAGGAGAGGCACGGCTGGGAGAGACCCGGCTGGTTCAGCCCTGGGGGAGCAGCCCCGGTAAGAGCAGCACAGGTTTTGGGGGCTGTTCAGCCTGGAGGGACCAGCTGTGGTGGGGATCCATCACTGAGGGCAGGGATGCTGGGGTGGGGATCCATCACTGAGGGCAGGGATGCTGGGGTGGGGATCCATCACCATGGGCAGGGATGCTGGGGTGGGGATCCATCACCATGGGCAGGGATACTTTGGTAGGACCCATCCTGATGGGCAGGGATGTTGGAGTGGGGATCCACCCCCATGGAGAGGGATGTTGGGATGGGAATCCATCCCTATGGACAGGGATTCTGTGGTGGGGACCCCTCATCATGGGCAGGGATGCTGGGGTGAGGATCCATCACTGAGGGCAGGGATGGTGTGGTAGGGAATCCATCACTGAGGGCAGGGATGTTGGGGTGAGGATCCACCTCCATGGGCAGGAATTCTGTGGTAGGACCCCTCACCATGGGCAGGGATGTTGGGGTGAGGACCCCTCACCATGGGCAGGGATGTTGGGGTGGGAACCCATCCCTGTGCTGAGCAGGGGTGCCGGGGGGGGGACCCACCACCACAGCCATCTCTCCTGGAGCGGGGTGAATATGACAAGGAGTTCTTTGGCTTCGGCCTCACATCCTCTTCCTCCCCGTCCCCGTGCTCCCACTGCTCCCCCAGGTCCTGGACTACGACTACTACGGCGCCTACGGCCGGGAGCGCCACAGGGACTACGCCTACAACCGCCTGCTGGGGGACGAGTACACCTTCGACTTCCCCCCTCACCACGACATCGTGAGTGGGGCTGACAGCCCCTCCTGCCCTGCCACAACTGCCAGGGAACTGGGGGGCTGCTTTGGGTGGGTTTGGTGATGCTCAGAGGGAGGGGAAGCTCCAAAACCGGGAAAAATGTTCCAAAAATATTAAGAGAAATGTGTGGCCCGTGCTCAGAAACCTCGGGAGAGAGGCCGTGGGAATGATGCTGCTGCTTTCCTAAAGTGTTGAGTCCAGCTTGGGGAAAAAAAAAATCAATTTGATGAAAGTCAGGTGTTATTAATGATAACTGTCAGTGAGTTAGTGAGGTAAGGAATGGGATCAGGCACTTGGGGTGGCCTGTCAGGCTCGCTCCAGCGAATACCTGATTCTTCCAGGAGCGTTTTGAAGCTGTGCAGCCTTTAAAGGCACCAGGCGAGTGTCCTGGTATCATTTCCCGTTATGTAAATGGTTTGGTTTGTGTTTCCCTTTGTGGGCTGAGAGCGTGGCTCAGCCTCAGCGCCGTGGTTGCTTTAATTGCAGATCAAGAACGAATGTTTAACGTGCAGGAACGCCCTGGCTCTCTTCGACATGTCTTATTTTGGGAAATTCTACCTGGTTGGGCCTGAAGCTACGAAAGCAGCCGACTGGCTGTTCAGTGCTGATGTGAGCAAAGCTCCAGGTACAGGCTCAGCTCCTCGTTGTGCTGGGGAAATCACGCCCCAGAACAGCCCAGGGGAGCCCAGATTGGCTTTTCCTTTCAGTGCTGCCTTTGCAGAGGGTGTGGGAAGGGTGTGGGAGAGGCTGCTCTCCCTGTCCTCACCAGAGCCTGGGCTCTGCCTCGTTGGACACAGGGGCTCAGTGCTCTGAGCTCGGGGGTGAGGGAGGGGGTTCTGGCCCCAGCTCTGGCTCCAGCTGTGGCTCACATCTGGGGCTGAGATGGGTGCTGGAGTAAACGAAGCACGACCCCTGCCAGCTGTGGTTCGTTTTCCCCTCTCCCGAAGCAGCATTTCCAAGGATGCAGGTTCAGCTCCTCACACAGGAAAGGGGGAAAAGCATCCTTCCTTCCCCCTTCCTGCTGCTGGGACCCCCAGGGTCGGCCAGGACAAAGCCAGGCGGATGGTTTAACGATGAGGACACATTTTCCTGCTGCCCACCTCGCTGTGCCCCACGGCTCCGTGCCGGGGCTGGCTGATGGGCAGCGGTGCCCGTGTGCCCCGCAGGCTCCACCGTGTACACCTGCATGCTGAACCAGCAGGGCGGCGTGGAGAGCGACCTGACCGTCAGCAGGATCAGCCCCGGGGCGCCGGGCTCCCCCCTGGCCCCAGCTTTTGAAGGTAAAACCCTGAGCCCGGGGATGCTGGAGGGATCTGGCTCTGCGGGTGCTGGCTGTGCTCGGCTCCCAGCCCTTCCCGCTGCCTTTTCCGCTGTGTCAATGCACGCAAAGACCCTTCCAGCCCTGGGCAGGTTCGTTCCAGCACCTCCTCCATCCGTGCCACGCTGGAGGCGCTGCAGGCATGGGGGTGATTGCATTTTCCTAATGGCAGCCACCTGGCTTTTTCCACCTCCATCCTCCAGTCCCTGTAACCCGATTATGGCCCCTGTCCCCGGGGCCCTGCACTGCTCATCACTGTTATTGGGTTTGTCCAGCCCCGGCTGGAGGCTCTGACCTCTGTCCCTGTCCTTATCAGCCGCAGTTAAGGGGGATTGAAAGGCAGCAGAGCAGCCCTGGGGGCAGCAATGGCATTAGGCAGCTGGGGAGGAGGATGCTGAGCTCGGCTCTGGCTGAGCACAGGGTGTGTGCCGGTGCCACGGAGCCCTGTCCCCACGCTGTGTCACCTCCAGGTGTGCTGGGGGGGCAATCTCACCCTGTTTGTCCCAGCAGCGTGGGGTGCCAGTGATTTTTCCGTTCCCTGTGGGAGAATCCTTCTTCCCTCCTGTCTGGGACCCTGGAACAGGAAGCAGGGTGGGAAGTGGCTGGCAGAGCTGCGGGCTCTGTCGGGCGCTGGAGGAGTTTAATCACAGCAAAGTCTATTTTTCCAATTACAGTAGGTGGCTGCACTTATTATCATTATGACAGAATACCAGAGAGCAATTTCGTAGTGGCAGGAAAGACAGAGGGAAGATTGATTACATATTAATCAAGCTCTCAAACACCATCCCTGGGGATTTTTCCACCCAGGACTACTGAGGAGATGAAATTCTTCCTTGTACAGTCCACACACTGGTTATGGGCTGGTCTCCGCAGCATTCCCTGCTCCCACCTGTAGCTCACAGCTCCCTCCACCCTTGAGGCTCTGTTCTGTACTGGGACCAAAGTGCAGATGCTTTTGCTGTCGGTCTCAAGGAGTTTTTTCTCTTCCAGTGATGCTCACACACACTTTCAGTTTTAATGGTCGTTTGGCTTTCGCTGTGCTGAGCCCCACAAGAGCAGTTCGCAGAGCCCCAAAGCCTTCCCTAATCCCTCTACTCTTTAACCCCCGCTTCTTTTGGCAGTCCTCTCGTGGGGCTGTGCGAGCTGGAGAGGCTCAGGGCTGCACTCCAGGCTCTGCAGAGCAGATCCAGCCCAGCCCAGCACTCTCAGCCCTGAAAGGCTGCCCGGGGCTGTTTTCCAGGGGACGGCTACTACCTGGCCATCGGCGGGGCCGTGGCTCAGCACAACTGGTCCCACATCACCACCGTGCTGCAGGACATGAAATTCCAGTGCAAGCTCCTCGACTGCTCGGAGGAGCTGGGCATGATGAGCATCCAGGGCCCTCTGAGGTGAGCAGTGTGGCCCCCTCCCTGCAACCTGGCCGTGGGGAGGTGGAGATGCAGGGAGGGATGCAGGGGGGGAGGGAGGGATGCAGGGATACAGGGAGGGATGCAGGGACAGAGG